>CM032382.1:6126541-6291541 GCA_019023105.1 Diglossa brunneiventris | reverse complement strand
CAGCACTTGGAGTGTCAGCCCTGAGCTGTAAGGCATTAATTACCTGCCGTTCATAATTGTTATGTAATTAGTGTGGGACGGTTCCAGCCTGGCTCCTGCAGCAGATTGAGTGTGGATTATGTCAAAGCAGCTTCACCACCACACACCAAGAGTTTGATCTCCACTCTCTCCTGGGCTCAGCAGCTGATGGCTGGGTAGAGTTTTCCAGGGAATTTCGTGAATTTTAGACATTGAATGTGATGGAAATATGCTGGTTTTATAAGCAGTTATTGTCCCACACTGTGCCTTAAACATACACAATAATTTCACAACAAAAGAGGACAGTAATTTTCAGGGAAAATCCATTTCTCTTGGTATGTGTCCAATACATTTAGTCTTTCTTTTACTTAAAAAATCGTTGGGAAACTACATGGTAGCAGCCTTCCTATTTAGCAGTGAGAGCTTTCTTTTGTGGTTCAGGAAATTTTCACATTGGACTTCTGCCAAATTTCGTTATATGCCTTAAATACATTAAATATTTGGAATGGCCACCTATAATGAACGTAAGCAAGTATAAATTGGCAATGAATGACTTCCCAGGCAGTTAGTCACACAAAATCCAGGGATTTTTTGACTGGATTGCCAGCTGAACTAGAATTAGCAGAAGTCAGGAAAAGGGGTTGAGGTCAGATGGAGGCTGAGCATGGTGCCTGTGGGAATAGGGCACTGGTTATGGGAAGCAGGGGAAAAACTTCTGGGACTGCACAGGACTTGCTATGGGATGACTCCAGGAGGAGCCTAAGGCAGGGAAAGGATGAGTACACATGGAAAATAATGGAATAAGCTAATTAAGGAGACCAGTCTGGCCTGTCCAGGTGTGTGATCACCACAGTGGGTCCCTGTCCTTGCCCTGAGCTCTGAGGTGCAGGACGTGATCAGCCCTGAGCAGCACAACACTGAGGTGCTGATCAAAAACCAAAAGCTGTTTCTTTGTGACAGTGATGCCTTCAAATTTCAGCTTTTATAATTTCCATGTATTTGTGATCCTGCAGTTCTTTAGTGTAAACTCTGAACTCCACACCCAGTGTCAGCTGCTGCTGCCCCATTTTGGGCAGACACAACAATTCCTCTCCAGGCCTGGCAACCAAGGACACCTCACTGCCTCAGGGCCCAGAGATGCAAACAAAAGTGAGTTGGGGGCAGCAAACTTGGGGTAAATGCCTTCATTAGCTGAAGCTGGAATTGTTAGATTAACCCCCAATATGCAAATGGACCAAACTTATAAAACTGTGAAAACCCATGACCCATGGTCCATTTTTGGGTGTAGCCCCTGAGGGAGGGTTTGTCTGCCCAGCATGTACCTGAAGGCCCTTTAATGAATATCACTGCTTTTTATTCCCTTAACTTGGCCTGGCCCCTGTTTTCAGGTAGCCCAAAAAGGCATCAATGGCACGGAGGGATCCCTCAAACTGCTGGCAGCAGCCACAGGGGACTGCTCAGGTTGGTAGGTCGGGAGGCAAGAAAAAGCATTTGGCAGGGTCTGAGGAGGAAAATGGCTATGAACAGCTTTTTAGAAGCGTGTCTGAATTGCAGAAATCACTGTGATACCTTTTCCTGCGTCACTGCAGCACTGAGCTGTGTGAAGGTCACTTGTGCACCTCAGCACAGGGGCAGCCAGGCCCTTTCTGGGGTGAACAGTGAGGGACCTGGGCAAAGTGCAGCTGTGGTGGCTCGAAGTATAAGATAGTTTAGTAGCCTCCTCAGGACCAGATTGTTTTTGTTGTTGCTTCAATTATTTGCTGTAAGAATTTTATGCTCTGCTCACCTGAAATGAGCTCTTTTCCACCCTGGCTTTGGTATAAAAGTGGAGAGAAAAGGTTTTATCCCATCAGCCTTACAATCTGTGCCTGTGGCCCAGAAAGAGTTTTTGTTTTCTTGACTTGTGGTACGTTCTCACATTACATTAAAGATAAATTCGTAATACTTTTTGTGCCTATAAAAATCTTCCAAAAGGGATACTAATTATTATTTTTCTGGCTCTTTGATTTGTTTTATGTAGCATGTAGTATTTATTTTCTTTCATATTCAAGGATGGAAAAGAATTAGCATAGCAGACAGAAGATGCAAATTTTCTATTCCTAAGGTACCTGCATCATAATGATAACATGTTTGTTGATCTGTGTTTGTGTCTGGTTTATGCCTTGTGGTTTCTTTTCTTTCAGAGGTAATAGATAAAAACTTCAGTACTTTGAAATGACATGTTTTCTCTTCCTTGCTCTGAATGGCTGGTAGGTTTTGGTTGTCTCTGTTGAGTTTTTCAAGTAAGCAGGTGATGTGACCTGCTGCTTCTCACACCTGCACACAGGACAGGGAAAACTCGCTGAGCAGTGGGGATGGAACAAAAAGCTGAGCAAAAAGAACCATTAATTTCTTTAAGGACCTTCAGAATGTGGTGTATTTTCAGTGCCTGGAAACTTGTTTGGGAGTTAGTGCAGGAGGGAGACGTGCTGGGAATGGTGGGTGATGCAGGTTGGAATTGCAGCTTTTTAACCTCAGTGACAGCAGAGTCAGACATGAAGGCCCCAGAGTCCCCTGCATTCAGGTGGGGCTTTGCATTTCTTTTGGTGATTCTAAGGTTTCAGCATGGTGGTCCTAATTCAGCCAGCTAAACCAGAGGACACGTTGCTGGCAGTTAAACACCCACTATCTTTAATCATTCTGGTGCTGTTGGGTGAGTGGTTGGCAGAAGCACATTGAAAATCTTCATCCCAACTCTGCAGCCAGCAGTGTAAATAGCTGTATTTGGATGACTGACCTTCTTAGCAGGACATGGTGTTTTTCCTGTACACAGGCCCCACATTATACTGGGACATCTGTCACTTTGTTAGGCTGCAGAATCAGCTGCAGCTGGTTTTATGAGGACTCTGCTGCATAACCCCTTTAGCTGAATGACATTATCACTGCCCTGCTCTGTGCTTCAGAGGAATTGTCAGCAAGTTGCTGTCCAGTGTGTCACCTTTAAATGGTAGTAATTTAGCTGGAGCAATGGCATAGACCAGCACTTGTGGAAATTTAAAGATTTATCTGATATAAATATTTACAAGATATGGGTTTCCCTGGTAACTTGAAATATCTGAAAGGCAAACCTGTAAAAATGTAGGGAGCTGTGACGCGTCTCTTAGTGTTAAGATTTGTTCAACTGTTCAAGCTGTGGTACTAGAAAACCATCACTTTTTTGGAGAAGCAAACTTATTTGGTTGTACTGCAAGACAAAATTAGGTTCATATCTCTTACAAAAAGAATAAGCTCCTTGCAGCACTGATAGTGCAGGTAAAGCATTTGCCTGCTGTGTTTTGTAATAGCACACACCTTCATTTAAAAATTATTAGAAAGAGAGTAACTCTGGCATCTCAATCACTGAGTAGCCACTGAAAGCAGCCCCTACAAGTTGTGTTTTCGTGATTTTATGGCCCATTTTTGGGAACACTCTGCTCTTCCCCCATTCTCTGATCATTTAAGCACTAGCAAGTGGCTGTGGCCACTGAGAGGTGGCTAATTTGAGCCAGGATAGCAAGACCTGTGACCACAGCTTGTGGCTACCTGTCCCACCTCTGTGCTGTATTCTGTTTGTACACAAATTATTTTATAACTCTGTTATATATGTGATTTAACTCAGACAACTTGTGTTCATAGAGCCAACAATGTTCTGTTGTAAGGAAAAGGTGTGGGAGGACAACAAAAACGATCCCGTGGGTCTTGTCAACGGAGTTTAAAGTGGTTTTTGTGCTTCTTGATTGCACTTGGAGTTCCTCTGAGGAGGAGGAGGTTGAGAAAGAAGCCCTCACACATCACAGTGACACAGGAGCTGTTTGCTGGGAGTCACACAAGGCTTGGGACACTGGGTCTGCACACCAGAGTTTGGGTTGAAGGTTGGGCTTGGTGATCCTGGGCGTCATTCTCAGCCCTGTGGGCTCTGTAGTTCTCTGTGCACCCCCTGCCTCCTCCACAGCAGCCAGGAACTGATGCTTCTCTGAAGGTTTCACTCCCAGATTGCCAAAGGCAGGGCAGCACTTTTGCTCTGGGCTGGTTCTCTGTGGCTGGATCCCACAGAGCTCCCCCAAAACTTCCTGGTGGGAATGTGCCTGCATGTGATGACAGTGATGGGCGTGCCACTTGGCAGCTGGAACCTGGCTGAACAATATTCTTCCTCTTCTCATTTCGCTCTCTTATTGCATCTGGCTACATCAGTTGTGTTTTTACAGCAAGCAAGTAAATTCATGTGCTTTTTATGACTTTTTCCTTTTTTTTACACACGGGGATACAGAACTGGGATGTTACAAGACAGTATGTTTCCCTAGCTGTGTTAAAAATGTGAACTTTGAAACTTCTTTCTTTAGTTATCAAAAGCACTTCTGCATTGTTTTGTCTTTGGAAAAGATAATTTTGAACGCTTGATAGAGATTGCTTTGTGGGTTTCTTTTTCCTAAGAAACCTGAATTAACCTGGTTATCTTTCTGACACCATGTCAGGCAGTAGGATGGCAATCTCCATAATAACTACAACTCCTGCAGTAGTAGCAGTGGTATCTCATTTTATGCAAGTGCTAGAACAAAGACGCTTATTAATGTTTTACATTACAAAAGTTAGAGAGGAGGTGTCAGAAATAGAATTCTAAGAATGAAGGCAAGAAGTGGGGGAATCCAAGGGGGGTGTCCCTGCTTGCTGCTCTTCACCTTTTTTGTTAGAATTATTTTGCATGGAAATGAGAGGTTCAAAAGCAAAGTGCTTTTTTTTTTTTTTTCCCTTTGATTTTATATTTCTAAACAACTATTGATACAGAGAAGCATTTAAATTTCCTTTAGGATAGAAAGGTGTGGGGTTTTTAACCTGTTGCCACCCCCTACCCATCCCTTGCTGAATTCTGGTGTAAATCAGAGCAGAAGATTTCAGTAGTATTTTTCCTCTTGTTAGAAATAATTTACAAGAAAAGATGACTTAAGGAATATTTTATCTGTCGCTGCAGAAAGAACCCCACATTTTCAGCAAGAAAATGATTGAGGCACTTAACTGACCTGAAGGCTGTAGCTGAATTCCTACTGTATTTTTACGTTATGCCCTGTATGCCTGCTAATGCAGAAAATGAGGTTTTATATGGTTTCCCTTTCTTGTTATCAGCAGCAAAACTGGATGGCTTTTCCATCCTTACACACTGCTTTGTGTTTCTCTGCCTTTGGAAAGGGTAATATTCATGTGGGCTACAAAGCTCTGAAAAATGAGAGGATTTTGAGAGGAGAAATTGAATTTCTGACATGGTCTTCCCACAAAACATTCCAGTGAGTTAAGGACAAAAAACAACAGAAACTGTTTGTATTTAGATGCAGCTCTGAGTGATAAACTGCTTCTCAGACATTTTGATGGAAACTGATGGCTTAAAGATGGGCTGTTTTTCTGTATTTAAGAAGAAAAAAGATCAGTTTTGGTTACAATTAAAAGAAAAAAACAGGCAATGTACTTTGCTTGACAGGGAGAGGGATTTCAGCTAAAACCAAGACTTTTATGTGCAAATGGAGAAAAGAAATGAGAAGCAAATTGAATTTCAGCGTTTGCTATGTGGATACTTCTTTGATCATTCAGGCTGTACTATTACATGTTACAAGATACGTGGATCTTCAGCAGAGTTTATTGAAACTCCAGTAGAAGGGAAGAAATCCCAACTTCTAAAGCTTGGTATTTGCACCACTAAAAGAAAGTGCAATAACATCCCCCAAAATAATTCTGTTTGTATCTAAGCTGAAGGTGGTTTTGCCACTCTGCTTCATTCACTTTTCCAGATTTTTCAGCAATTTTTAATGAACAGCACTGTGAAACAAACATAGTGGAAAGCAGAGCTTTACTTAAAAGTTTCTTTGATTGTGTGGCAAGTTCAAGACTTAATGAACTGCAGCTATCAAACACAACTGTCAAACTGGCAAGAAATAGTAAATTTGGCCTTTTTCCTGTCACAGAGGGGAGATGAGGATGGTGTTCTGCACCTCTCAAGCCAGGGCTTTGCAGGATTTATTGTGGAAGAGCGACAATGGGAAGGCTTTCCTGCTCAGAGATGATGTCCCCTGGGAGCCCAAAATCTCTGTGTTTATTCAGGTTAGCTTGAGAAAGCTCTTGCTGCTGGGGATGTGTATTGACACAGAAAGCAAAATTTGAGGTTGCATAAGAAGGAGGAACATAGAATATTCTCTTTGTGGAAAATGAACAGAAAATCCCATTGTTCTGCCTACAATTTACTCTCTTCTGGGAGAGAGAAAGTGATGCCTGTGCCTCTCTGCCCCCCTTTTCAGCCCTTCTGTAACTCTGTCCTCTCCAGAACTGGAGAGGTGCTGCCTGCTTGGGATTGCCCTTGGTTGCCACTGCCACCTGTGCCTTGCATGGAGGTGACATTCCCAGATGAATTCTCCAGTTCTTAAATCCATGAGATTTGAGATTCTCAAATCCCCTGTGTGTGCACAGCAGGGTCAGGCTCTGCCCTGGCCTGGATGTTAGAGCCCTGATTACTGAGAGGTTTAAACTTTGTGTGCTGACAGACACTGACTCCCCCCCAAAAAAACTACTATATTTGACCTGAGGCCATAAAAAAGGCATCTAAAATTAAATGATGAAACTGAGATTATGAGTATATAATTTAAATGAAAGTCTATAATATCACATAATAGAAAACTTAGAGTTCAAAGTTTCAGAATATAATAATATATAACAAAAATATATATTTATATATTATTCATACTAGATATAATATAATAGATAAATTATTTGTAATATATATTATAATATATATGTATAATTAGAATATATATAGATAATATTATAATATATATTAGATAATATTAATATTATAATATATATTAGATAATATCTATATATAAAGATAATATTATAATATATATTTTATATGTATTACCTATATACATTATATGTATTATCTATATTATTTATAAAATATCGTATTTATTTTATATATAAAACAAAATAGAAGTTCTAAAATGAAGACTAGTGCTTCTTCTTCACCTTCTTCTTCAGTTTGAGTAATATTGTGTAATTAGATAAAAAAGTCCACATTATAAGCCATGGATACTTAGTTTAGTTAAAAAATTAATTTGTGTCGTTTCTTAATTAAGAAATTTATTTTTAAAAAACCTTGCAGAAAGGGAAATACGGCTCTACTTTTAATTTGATAGAGTGAAGTACTGCAGAACTCACAGTTTGTGAGAGTGTTATATAAATAAGAACTAATAAACATCCAAGTCCAAACAAAAAATACCGTCTCAGACATTTAATCGTGAGAGCAGAGTGGCCTGTGAGGGGACAGTAGCCTCAGGCTCACATCTGGAAACCTCTGCTGCCAGAAAGGTGCTTCCAGAGATCAGGATCAATCAGCAGTGCCAGAAAATGCCAGTCGGATGGAAATTAGGCTAATGCATCAACAAGGAGGTTGTTCAACTTTTCTCTCACAAATCCCTCTGTAAATTCTGTGCCAAAAAAGAGCACCTCTTTGCTGGACACCCAGAACTGCAACAGCTTTCTGGGAGAAAGAGTTGATGGAAGGGTATCCTCCGTTACTGGGTGTTGGAAAGGAGCTCAGCAGGAGCTGGGAAGGGAATGGAGCCCCAGGAGAGGCTGGGGGAGCTGGGAAGGGGCTCAGCCTGGAGCAAAGGAGGCTCAGGGGGCCCTTGTGGCTCTGCACAGCTCCTGCCAGGAGGGCACAGCCGGGGGGTCGGGCTGTGCTCCAGGGAACAGGGACAGGAGCAGAGGGAACGGCCCCAGGCTGGGCCAGGGCAGGGGCAGGGTGGATTTTGGGAATATTCCTCCCTAGAAAGGGCTGTCCAACCTGGCACAGTTGTGGGCTCCCCATCCCCAGGGGGATTTCAAAGCCCTGTGGATGTGGTGCTGGGGGACAGGGGTCAGTGGTGGCCGTGGCAGTGCTGGGCTCTGATCTTCGAGGGCTTTCCCAACCTAAACAATTCCGTGATTCTGTGATCTCTGTGATTCTGTAGCTCCTTGTGGTCTGTTTGGTTTAAACCCCTTCCCCTCTCTCTCGGGGGTTCGGTGTTTGGGTGGGTGGGAGGTTCTGCCACGGGGTGAGAGCAGTGCAAAATGAGGGCAGTGAGTGAGGAAGGGATTAAACTTCCTCCCGTGAGTCATTTACATCTTTGCTGCTCAAATAATAGTGCTGGAATGACAGGTGTGGCTGAAACCAGGGTTTGTGGGGGAACAGAAATCCAGGCATCCTCTGTAAGGTGTGAGGAGTTTCTATCCTGTTATCAGAGAATATGAGTAATTGTTGAATTACTTAAAAAGCAAACTTCAACGTGTCCTTTGATATATCATGACACTAATTTGGGTGACTATTAGGTATACTGTCTCAGTGTTTAAAATACTCCACACTGAAAAACCTTCAAACTGAATCAACTCCAAAATCTCTGTTACTAAGCTATTGAGTGTAGCACAGGTAGTATGATTGGGGACATATTAGTAAGAACCTGAAAAGAAAACATGTGCTGTAGGTCCAATCGGGTAAATTGTTAAAAAACCGAATGTGTGCTTAAGTGAGTCTTTGACAGTCAATATTATAAAATGTGGATTCTATCTGTAATGGCACTGGTTTTACAGCCCTAGCATAATTTCATTTGACCTAAAGCCTGAACACATTTCAGCAATCTCCGGCCAAATTTTGAAAACTTAATTTTCAGCTCACAATTGGTGTAGTGCAACTCAGTTGTTACCCTTTTTATAAAATGTTGATGGCTGTGACCCTTTTCAGTGTGAGATTTTTTTCTATATTTGCAAGGTGAAGTATTGGAGTATTTACTGTTACAGCATGGCCAAATAATGTCAACAGTTAAGGAAATGTCAGACAATCTTTGTGCAAAACCAGAAATTGAAAATAGACAGTCAGAAATCCTGGGGATTAGAGAAGGATTGTTATATGATGGAATCATCTTAATTGTTTTTTGGCCAAGGTGAGGTGCATCATTGGTTTGTGTTTGTTTGGTTTTTTGTTTTATTTGGGGGTGGTGGTTTTTTTTGGTTTGTTTTTTTTTTTTTTTTTTGGTTTTTTGTGTTTTTTTTTTTTTGTGGTTTTTTGTTTGTTTGTTTGTTTTTGTTTTTTTTTTTGTTAGTTTTTGTTAGTTTTATTAGTTTGGGGTTCCTTTCATTTCAAATTTGGCGAATTCAAAGGTCAGTAGATTGAAGAATGTGTGTAGAAATGTCAAGGAAGTTTCATCTGCATTTCCTGGTGGGTGAGACAGGACTCAGTCCCTGGATCTTTGATGTGCTGAGGTGAGGCCAGTGTTTTATCTCCCTGTGCATCTCAGTGAGCCCCATCTGCTCAGGGGGTTAGGGGGTTGGTGCAGTCCAGACCATCCCCTGGGGGTCTGGAATGTCCAGATGTGCTGGAACATCCAGATGTGCTGAGAGAGGCAGTTACAGGTTCCCTAAACGGGAACTTTCCTCCTCACAGGCCTGGGGGTGAGGCTGGGAAATGTAATTTTAATGAAGACCCTGTTCCTCTGAGAGCTGTGGTTGGAGCAGCTCTGTGTTCTGCTCCGTGGCCTCTGCAATGTCCTTCCCTGCCCTCCTGGCTTGGATCCAGGTGGCCAGAGCAGCTGGTGGTGGGCTGTGAGTCCAGGGAAGGTGGAGGTCGAGGCTCTGGTGTTGCAGTTACCTTTTCTTGCTCAAAACCAGAGTCTGTCACTTTTCTTGCCAAATTTTTCACAAAGTTGTAATGAGGCTCTGACCCTTCAGGGCTGCTTAACCACAGAGTGTGGCTGTCAGGGAGCATGGTGCAGACAAAAGGGTGTTTTCCTGTGCAATAACATTTCATTCAGGTGTCATGAAAACCTTGCATTTTGCTCTTTGCAGTGGTCTTTGATTTTCCATCAGAGCCCTGTCAGTCTCTGGTGTTGGTGTGTGTCTGTACCAGCCTTGTCCCTCATCTCACACAAAACTGCAGTTGCTTGAAATTTCAAGTGTTTGGGTTTTTTTTCCTTGAAAATGTTTATAGATAGAAATTTTTATATATAACAGGGGTGTAACAAGGTCTGAGATGTGCTGACTTCTTATTCTTGCCTCCCTATCGTGTGTTGGCTCACTTCAGGGAGAGAAGCTCTGTTTATAGCAGTCTTGAGTTGAACTCTTTTACAGCAGATCTATATTTGGGCATCTTTGCACATATCCTGGTGTCTAAAATGGGCACCATAATTCTTACCTTGTAGAGGAGTTTGGAGATTAGTTACTGTCTGTAAAGAGCTTTGAAAATGTCAAATGCTGTGTTTGCATATTTTGAGAATATAATTAGAAGACAGTCAATTAATCTTCTTCCTGTAAATTAATACATTAAAATTGTTTGCTCTGTAGAAATTGTTTGTGTGAATGCTTAGGGGTGGATTTATCTTTGTTCCTTTTTATTTTTGGTACATATGTGATGGTGCTTGCTGAGGAAGCCAGGCTTCACTTTTGCAGTGCACAGTGTAGGAGTGCAATCTTCAAAATCCATGCTGTTCAGATAATTTCATTATTTATCTGCCTGCTCATTCTTTAAAATGAAGCTGCATGTTTTCAGCAGTGAGGGTAATTTATTACCTAGAAAATTTTAACTTGGGCTCAGGAGGGTTTTTCATTATTTTCTGTGTTTATTTTCTGTGTTAGGATGGATAAAGGAGGGTGTGTGTCTCATCTTGATCCTGTATGTTTGATGCAGGAGCTCTCTGGAGAGATTTTTCTGGTCCATATTACATAAGTAATCAAAATGGAAGGTTATAAATGTTCATTCTGGCCTTTAGAGTCTGATCTTTTAATTAAAATACAGGGATGTCTTCTGCAGGGCAAACCTGACGCTGAGGTTTGTGTCAGAATTGGTGTGGAGGAGCTCTCAGCACTGCCAGTTTCAGAGGAAGGGGCTGGAGAGCTCTGGCTGCTGTTTGGACAAGGAGGGGAAGACTGTCAGTACAAGGAGAAAGGTTAAGGTTGTGACAACTGGTGAAAAAATGAGACAGTGTGAAAAAAAAAAAGAGCAAAACACAGAAAGCTTTGAGTCCTGAAAAACGTTTAACACTGCAAATGATTACAGTACTCCCTTTGGTCTGTTTCTGTCTGTTTTCCCCATCTGTCCTTTTTGTGTCAGCTTGAACATCACATTTTCTATTGATGCAGCCACATTCCTACTGATACAGCTCTATTTCTACTACTTTAGTGATATTTTTACTAATTTATTTGTATTGTGTTCAGTTATGTGGTAGAGCTGCAGTCCTGGTTCATGTCACCTGGGCCATGCTTGAGGGGGGACCAAAACTTGGAGTGAGTTGAGTGTTCATTCCCTCCAGTTTGGGCCAAATGGAAGCTGCTGAGACCCTGAAATGGGGCAGGGGGAAGGAGTGAGGGGCTGTGCTCCCATCCCACCCTGCAGCAGGGGAAATGGGATTTCTGTGCTCCTTCTCCTTCACTTGCACTGCAAACATTTCACTGCTGCAGTGTCCGCAGGTGCCTGCCTGTTTGTTCAGCTCTCCACATGAGTGTGTGTGTCCTGAAAAACCTCCCAAATTACCATCAAACCAGCACTTTCCGAGAGTGGTTGTTCCTTTGCCAGCATAAGGAACGTTTTAGAGAGAAACCCAAGCCTGGGAGGGAGCAGAGGCAACAAGTGGCGGCTGGAATATTTTTGTGTTTAAGTGTGAGCTGCAGCTCTGAGCGCTGTGTCCTTTCCCTGGCGCTTGGGAGGATCAGAATGCTGGGAATGGGGTCGAGGGTGAGCACAGGGCTGGCTGTGTCCACCACCAGGTCTTTGGAGCAGTCCTGTCTGTCTCTGGGCTCGGGCAGCCTGGATTTGGCCATGCTTTGTAGGAGTCGCTCTCCACTTTCCAGGAACGCAGCCTGCAGAAGTGTCCTCAGGGCGCATCTCAGCATCAGTCACCTGGGGAAATGAGATGCAGAGATGTGTCAGTGGCAGCCCCAGGAGCCCTGGTGCACGTGGGAGGGAGGCAGCAGCCCTGGCAGGGCTCTGAGTGTTTACTAGAGACTGTGCTGTCACTGCAAGGCAGCTCTCAGGTCCCTGGGAAGCAAGTGGCTTGTGGTTTCTGGCAGCAAATTCCCACTGGGCTGTGTCAAATGCACTTTGAGATGAAGGTACCCGTGTTCAGTTTATTACGAGTGAATAATTTAGCTGCCCTTACTTGTTGTACCCATTCCTGTAGGTTTTACTTGTTAAAATTTTCCTTTTATGTGGCAGAATTTCCCCCTGTTGATAAACTGCCGCTGAAGTACAAATGGTCTGCATTGAAAATAGAGCAGATGGGGCCATATTAGCCTGGTTCTCTCATCCATGAAAACAAGCGCTGTAACCATTGTAATTTGGTGTAATTTCAGTGCAAGTCAACAGAGTTGCAGGAGAATTTAGGTCCTCAGTGACCTTTGTGTATTCCTTGACTTCTGTTTTGTGTTCAAGTTGGTATTTTTTAATTGACAGAGTAAGAGTTTATAACACAGGGTGCATTTATGTGTAATCTCCCTAACTGGAAAACTGTTGATTGCATAATTACATATAATTACCTCAGTTGTTCTTGGCCTGACAATATTTGCAGAATGGCTTAGGAAGGCAATTCACTGTCAGATGTCAGAATAGATTTTATGGAGCAGGTTGGCACTCGATTAATTCAATATTGGCTGAAGAAAGGAGACATCAAGGCATCCCATCCCTCACCCAATACAAGATATTTTGTATTTGTCCGGTTTGAAGCTAAACCTGGAGCAGATACCACAGCCCATCTCTGAATATGCTCAGTGTGGGAGATCCAAATCAGTATCTTCTAATGTGCTCTAGGCAGATAAAAGCCCTATTCTAATTTCCCTCTGGAATATTTTTCTCCCTAGTTCTGTTCAGTATCAGATGTCTACCTATCAGGGATGATGAAGTTACACTAAAATTGTAAAAAAACCCTCCTTAATCTCCGGGTGTCACCAGAAAGAAACACAGAACCTGAAATACTCCAGTGTGTCTCTGCCAGGTTTGCAAATTACTTCTTTATTTTTGTAAAGGATCAAAATTGAACCCAAAACCATCAAGAAAAACCCCAGAAAACTTGTTAGAGCCAGCACTTTATGAAGGCACCAGCGCATCTCATTTATAATCAGATTCAGAGCAATCTGAAGGCTGTAGAAGACTCTCCTGCCACCAAGGGAAGTTTTAATTAGCCCCTCTAGGACTATGAGAAAGGCTTCAACCAAAGGTCCAACTGCTCTAATTACCTGTGCCACGCGGTGGCTGTGAGGACATGCTGGGGAAGGCATCTATTTAATACTTTTACTTTTCCCTTCCCTCTGCTCTGAAATGACTTTCCAGTTATTTTCAGCTTCAGGACTGTTTGCATTACTAATATGTGAATTCTGTGTGTTTGCTAGCCCAGAAATCCTGCACGGTGAACCCTCTGCTCTCCCTGCACATCACTGCCACTGCATTTACCACTTCCTTTGTCACAGAGCAGCCCCAGACTATCACCAGCTCTGTGAATAGCCACTTTCTTCTGTTTGTTTTGAAGCTGTTTTCTCTGACCTTTGTTTAATAGATTTTTTTTTTTAACTTCTAATTGGAAAAGAAGTAGACCTGTGACACTCTATTCATCCACTTTGTACACCTCCTGGTTTTGCAGGTTCCTTTTGTATTTCCAACATTGTTCCTTCCATAGAATTACAGAACATTCTGGTTGGAAGGGGCTTTTTAAGGGTTTCCTAGTCCAACCCTCCCTGCAATGAGCTGTGATTTCCTCACCTTGATCAGGTGGGTCAGAGCCCTGTCCAGCCTGACCTTCAATGTCTCCAAGGATGGGGCACCCACGTCCTCCTGGGCAGCCTGTGCCAGGGCCTCACCATCCTCATGGTAAAATACTCCTTCTTCATGTCCAGTCTGAATTGGCCTCCTTCACCTCAAAACCATCATCCCTTGTCCTTTCCCTGTGCTGATGAGTCCCAGATTAATTTTTTACTTATCCAGCTGGGACATACCCAGCCCTTTCCACACCACTTCTGTTTTTTTCTGAACCTTTCCCAATTTATGTCTGTGTGAAAAGTCCAAAAGTGCCCACAGTACTCAGGATGTTTCATACTGTAGCTGCCTTGTTCACTTTGTTCTGTTTCTTTACCAGCCATCCCTGTAGTTTGATTTGCTTCTTTTGGCATTGCTGAGCACTGGGATGGTGTTTTGATGGAATCTTTCCTGGGACCTTGCTCCTGAGTGGTGCTATCAAGCACAAGGCCCATCTTTCCACATGTGAAACTTGGAATGTGTCTCCTCATGTGTGTCACTTTGCATTTGTGACAATTAATTCTGCCTGCCCTCTTGCTCTCCAGTAACTCAGGCCTGTTGAAGTTCTTAATAATAGATTCTCATCATTACTATCTCAAATAATTTACAGACCTTGTCATCCTTTGTCATGGCTGTCCCAGTCCTCAACAGAATTCCCTGAGGAAGTCCTTTGATGACTTTGTTTCATTCTAAGAACTGACAGATGGCCCAATATTCCAACTGATTCCTAGCTTTTGAGCAGATTTTTTTTCGGTTTTTTTCATTTTTCTTTTTTTTTTTTCATCTGTGAAGTGACCTTTTTCTTTTAAGTCCTAGATGCCTAAGCATTTCCCTAAATGTCTGTCAAAATTGCTGTGAAAACCATTTTTGTTGCAATCCAAACACCTGTTGACCCCTCTGAGAGCTCCTCTGGGTTTACAGGAGATGCCATCCTTGTACAAAAACCATCTGACTCTTCCCAAGTACATCGTGTTAATTCTGATGTCCACTAATCCTGTTCTCATTATAGCTTCTACTAATTGGTGTGATACAAGCATGAAATGTGTTGGCTCAGTAGATCTCCCTGGAAACTTCAAAATGAATTCTCAGACCTGTCATCACCCCGTTCTCATGCTAATTTAGCAGCGATGGGATGTGGATTTCCTGCCAGGAGTGGTGGCACAGCAGGTCCCAGCATGGGGGAATCTTCCCTGGCAGAGGGGAGCTCTCCTGCCCACCATGCTGCTGGCACAGCCGTGGAATTACAGGATGGTTTGGGTTGGAAGGGACCTTAAAGCCCATCCATCCCACCCCTCCATGGCAGGGACACCTGTCCCAGGGTGCTCCAACCTGGTTTTGGGCACTTCCAGGGATCCAGGGGCTGCCACAGCTGCTCCGGGAGCTCCGTCCCAGGGCGTCCTCACCCTCCCAGAGAACAATTCCTTCCCAATATCCCATCTCACCCTCCTGTGTTTGAAACCATTCCTCTTGTCCTGACACCACACATCGTTGTAAGTGATCTCTCTCTGTGAGGGATTGCTGCCTTCTCCTCTAAACATTTCCCTCACTTCCACATATTCATCCTTGCCCACTTATTCCCTCCTAGAGGTGCTGCCTTCTTCCCTTCATTTCCCCTTCTGTTCCTTCCCTTTCCCCAGGATGTGAGTAATACAGAATACACATTTTGCTCTGTGTTTCAGAAGCTGGGCAAAATACTGTCAGTAGAACACATCTGAAAACTCCATGAGTTAATGTGTCCTTGGATAGCATAAGCTGCTTTGATTTAGACTGCAATTTGCTGCTTTTCCTTCTGGGATTACTGAGGAGTTTTCAGTTGCTGGAGCGATTGTTCTCTTTTGCTCAGTAATTTACTTGCATTTCAGGTTGCACACAGGCTTCCAGGTTCTGAAATGAAAATGTCTTTAGAAGTCAAGAACAATAAATATTTTTAGCTTGTCATGTTAAATTTTAATTAATCACCTCTGCCACCGTTTCCAGCATCAAAGGTTTGCAACACGCCCTTGCAAACATCAGGCAGTGAATGTAAGCCTTAAATACATGGCAAATGATTAAGCTTCCTCGTGCCTCACATTGAAGACAGGCTTTTGTTATGGCTCTTAATGTTTTGGTAGCAATCTTGGTACACAGACAAATTTTCCACCATTGTTTTCATCGCTGTATCCCGTTCTTATCAATATTGATGCCTGTAATTTTCTTTTTAACTTACTCTCAACATCCTGGTTGAATAGTTAGGCCAGGACTGCAATAAATCAGTGAAAAAATCGGGAAATAGCACCTGGCGAGATCATGGCACAGCTAAGTTTTAAAATGACAATTTCACAGTGCATTATTATAAATTAGTTTTATGTTTAGCAAGGAAGTCTTAGGGAAGGGCAGTTGTCTGGGGCATCACCACTCATTGACCTCTGTGGCCTGAAAAGCAGAATTTCTGTTACAGGGCATATATCATTTGGGTTAATATTTTTTTTCCTATGGGGTTTTTTTGGGCTGGCTTTTGGATTTTTGGGGTTTTTTTTGTGGCGTTGTTTTGTGTGTGTGTTTTTTGTTTGTTTGTTTGTTTGCTGTGTTGTTGCACTTTTTTTTTTTTTTTTTTTTTTTTTTTGGTGAGAGTTTGTCTGATTGATTTCTTTTTTTTTAGTCAGAGCAATGTTCTTTCCCCTGTGAAAGGGAAATGTTGGAGCTGCAGGGGTTTTGCTGCCTTGTTTTGACTGCTGCCATCCCTTGGGCAGTTTTGCAAGGGCAGAGTTGTGCTGTGAGCTGCTGGGCAGCCCAGATCTGGTGCAGGATTTCTGCGCCCAGAGTCTGAGCCTGGCTCCAGCCTTGTCTCTGCAGCAGGCACCCAGCAGCTCCTCCCTCACTGCTCCTTGCACTGCAGGGAGAAACTCCGGTTAGTGTTGCAGACATCCTTTTATGAAAAATCCTTTCTTAGGATTTTTCCTGCTGAAGCTGAGAAGTTTCAGCAACGAGATGTAAACAATAATTATCTGCTGCTGTGGAATGCAACAGGTCTGGATTGGCCCATCTTGGATGTTTATAGTTAATGGCCAATCAAGGGCCGAGCTATCTCAGACAGAGTCCAAGAGAGATGCTTTGTTATCATTCTTTTGCTTTCTGTTCTTAGCTTAGCTAGCATTCTGAGGAAACCTTTCCTTCTTTTTCTTTTTAGTTAGTATAATGTAATATATATATATCATAAAATAATAAATCAAGCCTTCTGAACATGGAGTCAGATCTACATCTCTCCCTTCATCCTGAAAACCCCAGTGGACACTGTCACAGGTTAGCCCCAGGTAGAAGCCAAGGAGTGACACACAGCAGTGCTCCTGATGTCCCTCAACCCCTTCCCTGGCTGTCAGTCACACCTTCATACCTGTGCCAGGTACCTGAAGCTTCCCCTCCTCTTTTTTTCTCCAACTTTACCTTCAAAAACTCTGCCAAAGGTGGTTTTGTGCAAATAGAAGCCTTGCCATGAAGAGACATCTTGAAATGAAATTACTTCATTTGTTTTATGTCAAAACACAGATTGTTCATATTACCCTCTATAATTCCAGTGGTTTTCAGAATAAACATAAACAACAAAATTGTGTAGCTGAACTTGAAACACAAGTGTGTTCCTGATATCCAACAGACGGGATAATGATGGTGATGAGGGTAGTTGATGTGAATATGTGCTACAGTGCTTAAATATTTACAGTTTTCCCTTCAGGAGAAGTATGGTGTGTGTACAGAAGGGCGTTTTTTACCTGTAGTGTGCTGCAGTGATATGCAAGCTGAACTGTTTGGCATTGAATGGCAGTGCTAAAATTATATTGTCTCTGTGTCATTATTTATACAGGCCCACTTACATACATCACTTACTGGAGAATGTAATAGTGCATCACAGACACCATCTTATTTTCTTGTAGTAAATTAGTTTTTTAAATGAGCAACATTTATTTTGAAAAGAGAATTTAAAGATGACTTTGAGATTCTTTTTAGAGGCATGTTATGGTATTTTTCTTGCACTTTTCTTGCTCTAGAATTGACTATTTCTGGATAAATGAAGTGAGACCTGATGCTGATGCTTGAATGCAATATGCCTGTTTGGGGGGCTGACAGATGCAGATGATTTCAAAACAAATGCCTTCTGTAATTTAGCTTTAGTTGCCATTGGATCCAGACCTGCTGTGGTTGCCCTCTAAGTTAGTTTAAATGCATGCATTTTCTTGGTCTGTGTGTTTCTGGCGTGCCTGTCACCATGGTAACTGCACACCTCTGAGTTTAAATTCTGTGACATGAGATCGCTGCAAGTCTTGCTTTAAAGAGGTCTGAGTTGCTGCACTTCGAAAGGAGGGAGGACTCTGATATTGTCTCTCCCTTTAACTTGAATCCCCGCACAATGGGATTAAATCCAGTGCTTGTCTGCACTTGTGTCTTTATTCTAATTTTATATGTAACAGCTTTATGAAACGCAAATAACTTGTTACATAACATGCAGTACTGAACAGTGTGATTTATCTTTAAATATGCTTTTTAAAATAGGCTATTCCACTCTATAAACAGAGCACATTTGTGTATAATCTTGCTGCACTTTTCACTGTGCTGTAGGTTATTTTCAAATGCACTGTATTGTTGTAAAAGTTTTTATCTTTCACTGCTATGGAGAATCCTATGGACCTGATTAAATGGGTTTTTCCTTCTGATTCATGGTGTTCAGGTTTAAGTGATATGCTCTGTTGAAACCCGACAGGTTATAAGATTGTCCTTGTACTAATTTGTTATTTCTCATTTGGGCTCTAGAGCAGTTTAATTTCTGAGACTTAACAGGTCTGAGCCTGAACTTCATTTAGTTAAAGCCTGTTAAATGTGAATGCTGCTTCTGATTTGGCCTCATTTCTGTTGTGATTGTCTGTAATCCTGCAGTTCTGGTACTCTTCTGCGTGAAGAGTGCTTTTTATATTCATAGTGATGTTTAACAAACTAATACAATGCACAAGTGAATAATTTCTCATCCTGGAATGCCTTTTTTTGTGCTCATGTTGCTCAAAAGGAAGCCAAATGTAGGAGTGCTTGAGTTTGGCTGGTGGAGCCCAGACAGGAATTTCTGTTCCCTGTGCAAAGGTGTGGAGGTGGATGAGGGCTGGGGGAGTTCTGGGCAGTGAGGACACTGGAGGGATCCAGATAAGTTCGCTCAGAATTGCTCCTGAATGACCTCAGACTCAAACCCAGATGCTTTTATGACCCTTACTCGTCCTCCTGCCTGTGAAACACCTGGATTTCTAAAGGGTGTGTTTAGAGCACTTGCGGAAACTGAAGGTGTGTTTAGGTGGAATATTTTCTGACATGTTTCCATCTGAGCTGGAAGAAGCCTGTTTGCTGCCTGGCTGTAAGTTGCTACACAAGCTGTGCAAAATAAGGTTGTAAATATCCATCCCTGTCATGTGGGAGCTAAGGTGGCTCTCTACTCCCCACCGGCTAAATCTGTTTATGCTGTGTTCTGACAGTGGCAAAAACCTCCCTGAAAGTTCTGTGGAACACACCAGGGCAATGCCCTTCATGCAAGAAATGCCAGATTTTGGGTGAATAGCATTTTCTTGTGAAAAAAAAAAAAAAAAAGGTAATTGCCATATAGATATGGGTGAGTCTTCTTGAGAGAGGGGAAAACATGTTTTGGGAGTGTGATGGATGAGAAGGGTCCCTGTTCTTCTGGGAAGGTGGGGAATAAGCTGGAGCCAGTACACAATCTGCATTTTTGGGAGGAGGTGGTGGTGGCTCCAGGCTTGGATCACCACACTGGCTGAGGGAAGTTTTAGGTTAAAAAACGTGAGGGAGAACTGCAGACACCCCACTGTATTTCTGTTATTGTACTTGGCTGTAGGAGCTCTTTAGGGAATTGTATTTTGTTGTCTTGGATGTGGAAGTTTAAGAACAATAACTTAGCAATAAGTACATGAAAGCTATTACCTTGATACACAGGGGAATATTTTCAGGGTAGTTTTAACTTTAATCCATGTTTCAAGACTAAAACTTAAAACACACCTTCCTTGGGCTGCCAACACACTGGGCTGAGTATAGAAAGTCTTCTGATGGTTTTTATTTGCTGCATGGGATTTTTTTTTTGTGTTTTCTGTTTTTTTTGTTTGGTCGGTTTTTGTTTATTTTAAAAATTTTATATATCTTTTTAATTTAAGAGTTTCTGAACCCTTTTTTCCTTTGTTCTAATTTGCAGCATTACTTTACTGTTCTCTTTGGCCATGAGGGGCAGAAGCCACTGGAGCTGCGTTGTGAGGATGAGGTTGATGGAGATGAGTGGGTAGAAGCTATTCACCAAGCAAGGTATGGAACTCGATTTGTGACCCTCTGATCCATTTTATTATAGATAAATGGATAATACTTAGAGAACCTAAACCCATCTTCCAAACAGAAAGAAATGATTGCATGTATTAGCTGGGTGTTGTTTGCAATTCATGAGTACCTTATAGGAAAAAAACACCTTTAACTTTCAGTGCTTATTTCACTGTCTTTTATCTTTCATAAGCAATTATGCTGCAGTTGAAATTAGTTCAGGAAGAATATGTTATTTTATTAGAAAGAAGCCCTAGGATTAGTCTTCTGTTAGAGACAAGCGTGTCATATGAATGAGGAAATTAATGATATGACAGATGAATAAATGAGTTTTTCCTTAAAAACTCTTACAGAGAAATAAGTGTAAGAAAGAGGATGTCAAGCCATTAAGATGATGAAGTGTGACAAATAAAATTTTGACTTTGAAACCGAAATTCTGAATGACCTGAACCACAGTTTTGTGAAAAGGGATGTGGTAGGACCTTGAGCCATGAAGTAGACTGTGCTTGAGGAGAGGCCTGGGTGGCAAGTGGTTTAGGTGTAATCTAAATTAAAGTCATCTCACTGAAGGCCTGAGGAATGCAGGAAGTGTGAGAAACGGTGCTCAATCTTCAAAGTTTGTAGAAGTTTAATAAGGGATAAAAGGGATAAAATCCAGTGCTGGGGTGCTTGGCTATTTGCTAAAAGCACACCATTAACCTAAACCATGTTCTCTATGTATTGTTACATTACAGGGAGTGCAGGCATATTCATAAAAGTTTGAATTGGATATGTATATATTCAAACATTCCTTTGGGTTTAGATGTTCTTTTGCTTGGTTTTAACCTTTGGCTTGTCTTCATGCCATCTTGTAAATTAAACCAATATATTTTATTTCTTCTTGTGGTTCCATCCTGTTGTTTTTACACTCCCTGGTAATGAAGAGCCATTAAATTGGGTTCTGGTTTTTGTCACTCTTATTTTACCACTCAGATAGTCTACAAATGCAAGGAACCACATACTTATCTTACATCATTCTTTGAGTTAGTTACATAAAGGCATGTTAATATCAGATAGTCTCTATTTTAGTATTATACTATGGCCTAATATATAATATATTTATCAAATATTTCAATATTTATATTTATATTTTAAATTTTTACTTCAACATTTATCAAGTATTTCTATAAGTTATATGGTGCATACCTAAACGGACACATTATACTATACCAAAAAGCAGCTAAAAGTAATCACAAATGGTACTATATCAGGATCTTTGTGATCAATAATGACTTGCAAAACAAAAGCTAATACATAAATGCGAAAGGCAATGACTGTATTTGTCATTTACAACAGGAGGCAAAGCTGCTGCCGAAATGCACTTTCTGCAGCCTCCTCCCATCCACACTCACCTCAGCTAATCTGCAGTGCCATGGTAACGCACAAGGAGCCAGGCAGCTCCCGAATTGCTTAGGACACGAGCCATGTAAACACAAGTGATTCTGCTTCAGAACTAAAATTGAACATGAGCAGCTCGTAGTTTTTAATTTAGAGCTTGTGAAGTGAGGCCCTGGGGCTGCAGGCCTTGTGCTGCCTGGGCAGCCAGCTTTGGGAGCTGTGTCCTCCTGGAGAGGCTGCCTAGAGCAGAGGCTAGTCAGAGTTAAAGGAATAAAGTAGGGATTTATTAAAAGGCCTCAAAGGATGCACCTTGGGCAGCACAAAAGTCTGGCCAAGGCTCCACCCAAGGTACACCCAAGATGGACCCAAGATGGACTCAGAGACACAAGTTTTCACACTTTTATAAGTTCTGGTCCATTTCCATGTTGGGGTTCAGTGTCCAATTCCAGCTCCAGTTCTGCAGTCCCACCCTCCCAGGTTGCTCTCCTCCATTCCCTGCTGTTTGCACTTTTTGGGCTGAAGCTGCAGTGGTGTCCTTGGTTCTGGGACTGGAAAAGGATTGTTCTGTGTGACTGAGCTGTGAGGAGAGCTGCTAACACTTTATATGGAGTTCAGAGTTATATGCTAATGTAGTGCAGAATCTGGAAAATATGAAAGCTAAAATTAAGGCATCAGTGGTGCCACTGAGTGGGGCCCTGTCCTCTCCCAGGCCAGCCCTGCGGGTGGGCAGTGGAGCAACTCTGGGTGACCACATCATCCCATGCCCTGGGGGTCCCAGGGGCTCAGGACTGGGCCAGTGTCCCCTGTGTGACACCACAGCCCTGTGCTGCTGCAGGGCTTGTCCTGGTCTGGGACAGCTTTTGCTGTGCAGTACCCTGGAGTGGCTGTCTAGAACAGAGGCTGGATAAGATTGAGAGAATAAAGTGGGTATTTATTAAAGGCCTTCAATAGGTACACCTTGGGCAGTCAGAAGTCTCCCAGAGGCTGCACCCTAGATGGACAATGGTCACGAGTTTTTCACACAGTTATAAGTTTCGTCCATTTGCATTTCAGGGGTTAATCCTCCAATTCCAGCTTCAGCTAATGAAGTCATTTACCCCCAGTTTGCTCCCCAACAATTCACTTTTGTTTATACTTTCAGGGCCTGAGGCTGTTGGGTGCCCTTGAGTTTCAGGGCTAAGGAGATTGTGTTGCCTGACCCAAATGTGAAGACAGCAACTAACACTGTATATGGAGCTTAGAGTTATACCCTAAAGCAGCACAGGATTTGGAAAATATAAAAGCTAAATCAAGGCATCCTGCTGACAGTGAGTGAGGAAGGGAGGAGGGCTTTTTGCCTCATGCTCGTGGACATTCAGGGACAGCAGCATCCTGGGCTTCCATCTCTGCAGCATCAGTTTGGTTTTGCCATAACCTTTCCCTGCCAGGAGGGGACAGGCAGGGGAGATTTGGGCTCTGCTGCCAGGAACAGGGACAGGAGCAGAGGGAACGGCCTCAGGCTGGGCCAGGGCAGGCTCAGGGTGGGCACAGCAGGAATTTCCCCATGGAAAGGGGGCTCAGGAACTGCCCTGGCACTGCCCAGGGGGTTTGCAGTGCCCAGCCCTGCAGGTGTCACCTGGAGGTGGCACTCAGAGCTCTGCGCTGGGGACAAGGTGGGGACTGGGCACAGCTGGGACTCCATGGGCTGGGGGGGATTTTCCAGCCTCGGTGATCCTGGGATTCTTGTCCTTTGCCTTGGTGTAAAAGGCACATAAGCAAGAAGAGCTTCATAATGAGGTGAATTTTTTTCTCCTTGCAGTTCAGTCTGTGTGTCACACATGAATTTTCAAGGTAGAAACTGACACAAAATGAAGGGAATGGTAAACAATGTACAGCTGAGAATAGTGAGAACTTGCAGAGAAGTTGCTTGTGACATTCAGGGTCAGGGTGGCTAACTTTGGACTCCACCAGGGAGTTGTCATTGCAGGCTTTACAGGACAACTGAGTAACTAAGATCAGTATTTTTATCTCCACCCCTTTTGCTATTTGCCTGTTTCCACCTTATCTGGGCCTACCTCTTGATGATATTGAGCTTTGGGCATCTCCGTGAGGGACAGTCTCAAGGTCCTATGCCATTTGGGGGATTTTCTTCATCACCTTTTCTGCATAGGTATCTAAATTTTCTTGGAGAAGTTTCCCAGGGATACAGACATGGCTTTCTTGTGTTTTCATGGTCAAAATTCCAACAAGTGACAAAAATAAAGGTAAAATTTAGATGGTAAGCATGGAGTGTCATTCCCTATTGTGGGTTACATCCTTCCTCTGATGATTTTCTCCTTCACTGGAAGCTGCTTTTGTTTGCTTTGCATTGTGTCGACCAGAACAGCCTGGAGTTTCTAATTAGTTACTAAACCGTTGAGTCTTTTGCTGAAGGTAGATAAAAAGAGGCTAAAATAATAGGTTTTGAGTATTGTTTAAGACTTTTCTTGCCAACTTAATTGAACAAAAGAGCACAGATTGTCTTTAGGGATTGAATTCTGCCTTCATCATGATCTAGACCTTTTCCCTTAAGTTTATATGTATTTTTGACAAATGGGAGTAGTTTTGGCAACTTCTGAAGTGCCACTGTTGATTTGAGCCTAACCTAAGGATTTTTTTAGGAATCGATGAATGGCATTTTATGTAGCACTTTAAAGATGCTTTTTTGTACTGTCTAGATGTCTTAGTTACAAATTGTTGGAGGCATTGAGAAGACTGCCACTACTCTTATATTGAAAAGAGACCTGGGAACATCTTGTTCTGTGTGAATATGCTGGCATTTGAGAAAGGGAAGTATTTAATTGCTTTCCAGAGGGTCATATCCTCATGAGGAGCTGTAGTAATCCCTGTGTTAGCTGAGACAATGCAATTGAGATAGTTGAGGCTTTTTGTTTTCTTAGACTGACATATAGAAAATCTAATTTTGTACTGCTTTTTGTTAATTTTTTTTCCCCCAACACATATTTGTAGCCATCAAAATTTCTTCCACATCTAATTTGCTTTGTCAGTTATAAACTGTTGAAAAAAGGATGCTGCAATCTCACTGCACCCCATGGTCAACTCTGGGTAAATAAGAATTTTATTTGGATGCCAGTACCTAATGAAAGGATCTTTTCTGCTGTGATGTTGTCCATTGTTCCTGTCCATAGAGCCCTCTCCTCACATGGGGGATTGTTTGGCTTTTGAGCAGGAATTGGGATATTTAATCCAGTATATAGTACTGGAACCTCATTATCAGTTCCATATCTGTAGTTACTTTTTTTCCCCTTCCATTTTATTTGAATTTTCACTATTTTGGTTTCTCTTTAATATCCAGGGTGGCAGAGCATGCTTTGCTCCTTCTGAGCTACAATTTTGGGCAAGAGGATTTATTCCTGGCAAGTCCTAGTTCCTCTGTCAGTGACTGCATCAGGAAGTCCTGGTTTTGGCTGTCTTCCAGAACTTGTTCTCTTATGAAAAAATCTCTTTCACCCTCAATACACTGAGGTGTACTTATTACTCTCTCTTACAAAATCTTCTATATTTTAAGGCTTTTTTGCATTTAGCTCAAAAACTCTTATGCTTTTTTTTTTTTCATATGAATGCAGTATTAATAAAATTTATTGGACTTCTCTACTTTAGCTTATTCCAAAGTCTTAAATTCCCATGTGTGGGAATAAAAACCCTCCTTTCATGCAGGCACAAGTGTGAACTTAATTGGGAAACTGATTTGAAAAGAAAATATGCTTTTTTAATTTATTGCCAGCTTAGTTGTAATCAATCTCATTCCTTCAGGTCTGCTCACTGCACAGGTGATGTGGGAGAAGATTACAGCGGAAAATGGGAATAATTCTTTCACCTGGGTCACTGTTTAAGGTGTACGAGGAACTACTGCCCTCTAACTGGCAATTTAAAATCAAAAACAAACAGAAGCAGCAAAGCTTTCTCTCAGATTTGCAGGCACACTTCTGCTGTGTATTTTACACAGTATTTTGCAGGTGGTTGTAAGCTCACTGTGGCAGCTCAGAGCTGCGCTGTGCTGATGCCTTGCTGTCAGTAGAACTGTGTTAGCTGAGGCCTGGTGCTTTAAAAACCAGGATTTTTTGGTTTCTGGTGGGCTGGGAGTGAGGCAGAGGGTGCATCCAGTACAGACACCCAGTGTGAGCCCCCACAAAAATCACTGGGCTGTGCAGTGTGCAGGCTGTCCAGGGGCTGCTCCTGGACCTCCATCCCCGTGATGATGCCTTGGAGTGGCTGCCTAGAACAGAAGCTGGATAAGATCAAGATAATAAAGTGGGTATTTATTAAAGGTCTTCAATAGGTGCATTTTGGGCAGTTGGAAGCCTCCCAGAGGCTGCACCCTAGATGGACAATGGTCACGAGTTTTTCACACAGTTATAAGTTTGGTCCATTTACATTTCAGGGATTAATCCTCCAATTCCAGCTTCAAGTAATGAAATCATTTACCCCTAGCTTGCTCTCCTCCAAATCACTTTTGTTTATACTTTCAGGACCTGAGGCTGTAGGGTGCCCTTGAGTGTTAGGCCCAGAGGGGCTGTGTTGTCTGGCCAAAATGTGAAGACAGTAGCTAACACTATATATGTAGTTTAGAGTTATACCCTAATGCAGTACAGGATTTGAAAAATATAAAACCCTGCCTGTGCTGTGCCTTTGCTCCGTCTGGGCACACTGGGGCCCGCAGAGCCATCCCTCAGCCAGTCACCCAGGCCTGTGGTGTTCCCAGAAGCTGCTGTTGTTTGCTTTGCATTGTGTCAAGCAGAGCACCCTGGAGTCTCTAATTAGTCACTAAACTGTTGGGTTTAGTAAAGTTGTGTTTAGTTTAATTTAAACCCTTTCCAGCAGCTGAATCACGAAGTCCCTGTTGGTGCAGGCCGGCCTTGGCATATCCCTCGTGCTCGGCTGGCCCGGCTCGGCCGTGGCTGGTGGTCACACCCGGGCCAGGCTTGTACCTCCAGCTCTCCTCTGTGCCCCTGGCACTGCAGGGACCTGTGGGCTCGAGCTCCCAGCTCCAGAAAGGCACTGAGAGCTGCAGGGGTGCACACATGGAGTCCCCTCACCAAGGAGAGGAGCAAGAGGTGGGTTTGGTAAGAAGGCAGGATGAGTTATGGTGGTGATGTGCAGATCACGGCCAGACAAGTGTATTGATCACTGTGCTTATCCTTTATCCCCTTTTATTCCCTTATCTCTGTGTTTTCTAAAGCTTGCTGCTCCTCAAACCTATTCCATGCCTCCCTTTCCCTGCCTTTTGTTCCTGCACTTCCATAACAAGCCTTGTACAACCCCAAAATGCTCTTCCCTCTAGCCCATAAGAAGTTTCACACCCCTGTGGTTGCTGGCTGCTCTCAGCCTGAGAGGAGATGAGGAGAGGCTTTCCACAGACTCTGGGCACACCTCGTGGCAGCTTTTCATGAGATTCCCTCTGAAAGGGGGCTCCTGCAAAAGAGGGAGAATGATGTTTTACATGGGCAGATAGCAAGAGGATGAGGGGGAATGGTTTTAAACTTGAAAGAGCAAGTTAAAATTGATATTGGGAAGGAATTGTCCCCTGTGAGGGTGGGCAGGCCCTGGCACAGGGTGCCCAGAGCAGCTGGGGCTGCCCCTGCATCCCTGGCAGTGCCCAAGGCCAGGCTGGACAGGGCTGGGAGCAGCCTGGGACGATGGAAAGTGTCCCTGCCATGCAGGGATGGCACTGGCTGATCTTTAATGTCCCTTCAACCCAACCCATGCCATGATTCTGTGATTCATGGCTACTCATGCTTTGAGTCCTGTCTCAGTTTTGCACAGTGGGGTAGGGTGCCATTCTCCTCCAGCTTGTTTGTGGATGAATTCCTAAATGGTCAGATTTTCCTGGCTGGAGCGCCAGGACAATGGGAGCGGCTGGTTTTGGTGTGAGGCGTGAGTCTGGCGGGTGACACATTGGCTGGTGAGAGGTGTTTCCAGCACAGTCTCCATCCCACACGACAGGGTGGCCTTCCCTCCCCTCACACCCTGCTCCTGAGTGAGCCATTCCCCACGGACATGGTTTGGATGCTTTGGTTGTTTGGCCCACTTTTCTAAGGGCTCTGTCTCCCAGCTGGCATTTCCCCCTCTCAGTTAAAAGGATCGTGTAGTAAAAACCATTTGAGGTGTGGAGTCCTCCTCAAGGTGCCCTGTGGCTCTGTCTGGCACAGGGATCCCTCAGAACCCTGGATCACACTCCAAGGCACCTTGCTTAGAGCCACAGGGGTGGATTGGTTATGTTCTAGTGCAGCTTTTACTGTTCCCATCCCTGCTGTGGCTGTGACAGTGCCATCAGGCTTCAAAACCTGTCTGGAGGCTCTTTCTCCTCTGTTAAGGAGTCCTGCAGCAGCTCAAGGTGGGTGTGGGAAGATGCAGGGAATTTCTTCTGCCTTGCAGACAGCCGGAGCCTGTTTTTCATAAGGAGTGAGTTCGGCTGTGCATTTTGCTTTTCAAGAGGGTGGTTTGATGTGGCCAGACCAAATGCCTGCTTCTCCCAGCAGCCTGAGCAGCTTTAGTGCAATTAGCATGGACTGCTCCAATGAACCATAAGTCTGGTCTCTTTCTGGGACAAAACTCAAAAGTATTTGCTGGTAGCACTACTGGAACTTGTATCCTGGGTTGCTGCCAGAGACTAAAATTTCTCCAGTTTTCCTGGGTTTTCTGACTGAATGGTGCCGCACGTTTTATCAGGGTTTTTATTAATTTCTTCCTCTCTCCATGTGGAGGGTGATGGTCAATCAGAGGTTCTTGAAATATGTGGTTTGAGCCCTGTTCCTACAGATGATGGTACTAGACAGGTTCAGCCTCAGCTTTCAGGATGTTTTAGACATTACAGAATTGCTTCCCTCAGAAAAATATTAATAAAATGTCATATAAGCTGTGGTTTGCAGCAGTTGTTTCTTTCTTTTAAATGATATCCTAGACAAAAAACCAGACCTAGACTGGCTGCTTACAAGTTGTTTTATATGTTTTCCTGTGTTGCTTTGACATCTGAACGTTTTGGTACAATTTTCTCTTACAAGGATTTTTTATACATGTGTGTTCATGTCAGTCTTGAGATCCTGTCCTCTTGTAAGGCTCCTGGGATTACTCTGGATGTTCAGATTAACACATTTGGACATGGTGATCTCTACTCAGGCATGCAGAGAGATGGATGGAAGGGGCCGTTGGAAGAATGTGAGGTTTATTCCAAAAGCCTCTGACTTTTCCTTTCCCAGCAGTAGTTTTGAGAAGGAAAATGAATTTAGCCTATTATAAGTTAGTGTAGGTGTACACAGTCTTTTCTAATTAACTTTTCTTCGTACTGGTAATTATGGGAGTGAAGGAGATGTTGTTTGGTTTCCAGGCTGGGTCTGACATTTTAGACAGCAAAAAGCCCCCCCACTGAATTGCTCTAAGAGCATCTCAAAAGAACAAAATCTTCAGTCTTCCAGAGCAAAGTTTCTTGTTCCCCAGTAAAGCAAAGCTGTCCAGCTTAATGCATTTAAAGAATCCAAGAAACACACATAAATTTCTTCCCCTAAAGGAAGAAACAAAAAAGTGAAAGAGAAGCAGTGTATGTAACAATATCTTGGATCCTACATCAGCAGTTCATCCTTGTGAGTCTATGTCCTACTATTTTCCTCAGTTTGAATAAAACCAAAGTGAAACCCCTCAAATTCTCTATTGAAAACGATTGGTAGCAAAACTTCTAGAATATTTTGAAAATGATAAATAGAAAAAGAGAGTGTTTCACCTGTCTGGATTTTCTTTTAGGTGGGAAAGACTATTTATATTAAATTTAAATCAAAGCACTTCATTACATATGTTGCATATATTTTTATTTTAATAATATTGTAAAACAATTAGTGCTAACTCAGACATGATTAGTTGTTTTGATTCAGACAATTTTTAGAATGTACAAATGCCTTTATAGGGTGCAAAGAGGTGAAGTACTCTGGTTTCTGAAGAAAAAACCCAGAATTCTTACAAAACAAACAACAACAACAACAAAATAATTTTAAGAACTAATCTCATACTTTACTGCTGTTTCTTGCACAGCTGAATGATAAGTGGATTGCTTCATGATAGATTTATTTATGTGTGGTTTTTACTTCTTGGAAGAGGTGCCCTGACCTTCCTTTTTCCAGTGTATTGTTTACTTCTGCAGTAGTCAAAATATAACAGCAAATGTAATAGAATTAAATTCCCTTCTTATTCTTTTTATGATCTGTACAAGGAGGAAAAACTTTTGCTTTATGATAGCTGTGGAAACTTATTCCAATTATTTTAAATCCAAGCTTGTTTTCCAGGTTAGGTGTTGAATTCAATAGCTGTGGTTAATATTGGCCCCTTCAGTGTGGAGATGCACTAACACTGGTTGAAATAAAAGTAAATATTTACAAAAAAACCACATTGTAGATGATGCACATTACTGCCATTTTAGGAACCTCACGGTATTTAATAGCAAATATTCATTGTTTTATGAGTGCTGTAACAAGTAGGAAGATGTTTAAAGGGAAAAGATTTGCAATCCCCAAGTTCCTTCTGTTAAATGCTGTGCTCAAATTCAGCAATGGAAAAAGATATGATATCAAACCGTGAGAGATCCTTTGTCAATGATCTAGGGCCTCCATTCTGCTGTGTTTTGTTTGGTCTTTATCTCGTAAATTTCCATAATTCTGAGAGGAACGACCTTCCTAAAACTCAGGGTAAGAGGCAGCAAAGTGTCTTGATTTTGCTGCTTCGGGGTCAGTCTGGTGAAGATGCTGCATAGGGAGAAACTGATTTCTCCTCTGCCTGAGGCTGGGAAGCATTTCTGACGTGGTGCTCTGATTGTGGCATCTGATTGCACTAGGGATATTGTTCCTTTGCAGGGAAAAGCTGCCCAAGAGCTAAAGGAAAGACTGATACTGTGGTTCCCGATACTGATTGGATTAAAGGCATTTATTTCAGTAATTTTAAAAAGGCCTAAAAAATAAAACATGTGTTAGTGCACTAAAATGACAGTTTTGTTGGGAATTCTTCCATAAACTGATCTGGCAGATGGAGAGGAATAGTTCTGATGAAGTGCTACATGCTCCCTCAAGTCCTCCCAAAAGATGGGAAAAAATCAAGACCTTAAAATACATAAAACAAATTGAATTTACTGAGTTCTTTGGCCAAGCATGAGAATTAGAAGCTCATAAAAAGTGCTGTTATCTTGCTCTCAGTAGCTGAATATTGTGAAACCGGGTACTGTTGCAGCAGTGTCTAGAAAAGGATGTTAAACTGTCTCAGTTTGGATGATTTTGTGATTATGATTTGGGTGGTTTATGATCAAGCTGCACATTATAACTTAAGCCAAACAAGCATGGCTCTGTAGGCTTATTGCCACTGGGGCTATGTTATCTCTCCATGTCCCATGAGGGGGTTGTGGTACCTGAAGACACCTAGAACAGAGGCTAGGCAGAATAAAGAAATAAAGTAGGTATTTATTAAAAATATATTAGGCTGGAAAAGGATTGTTTTGTCTAAGTTAGCTGTGAGGAGATATAACACTTTATATGAAGTTCAGAGTTATATACTGATGCAGTACAGAATCTGGAAAACATGAAAGCTAAATCTTAAGGCATCATTTCCTCCCTTTAGAGGCTTGACAAAGCCTCTACCTTGTTGAGTTTCTATTCTAAATTTCTACTAATAGTAGGTATTTAATAATAGATAAATATCTAACAATGGTAAATATCTAACAATAGTAAATATCTAGCAATAGTAAATATCTAACAACAGTAAACATATAACAATAATAACTATTTAACAATAGTTATGTTTTGCACAGTTGGCTATCATGCCAAGAAGAATAATGATTATTATGTGTGGCATTCACATTTTCTGAAAAATCCTTTCACCCAGGATTTTTCTCCTGGGAAGCTGAGATGCCTCAGAGAAAAGGAAAACAATATTATCTCATTTGCTCCTCCTGTGTTTTGCTCATCTGCAATGTGTTTGGAGATTGTTTACCCACAGGTGATTGTTCCATTGGATTCTGCTGTGAGTTGTTTTCACTCTTTGGCCAGTCAGGGCCAAGCTGTGTTGGGGCTCTGGAGAGAGTCACGAGTTTTCATTATTATCTTTTTAGCATTCAGTAAGTATCCTTTCTGTATTCTTTAGTATAGTTTAGTACAGTATTCTTTAATATATTATAGTATCATAAAATAATAAATTAGCCTTCTGAGAACATGGAGTCAGATTCATCATTCCTTCCTTCATGAGGGCACCCCGCAAATACAATTATTCTGAACGGTTCTTTAGGCACAGAAGAGGAATAATTTAAAACATGTTTTCACCTGAACCAGTCTCTGTTTTTACAGTTGTTTGAGGAGCAGAAGCTTTCTTAAACTAAACCCACTAAAACCCAGCATGTGGCTGTCTTTAGTGACCTGTTCTTTCCCTGGCAGCTACTCAGACATCCTGATTGAGCGGGAGGTGCTGATGCAGAAGTACATCCACCTGGTGCAGATCGTGGAGACCGAGAAGGTGGCGGCCAACCAGCTCCGGCACCAGCTGGAGGACCAGGACACGGAGATCGAGAGGCTCAAGTCAGAGGTGAGTGCCAGAGCCACCAGGCACTCACTGACTGGAGCCTTCTGCTGGGTGCAGGGCTGTGGGGATGCTTTGGGAGGCTCCTAGAGCAGAGCTAGACAGAGTTAAAGGAATAAAGGGTTTATTAAAAATTTTTCAAAGGATGCATCTTGGGCAGTACAAGAGCCTGGCCGTGGCTTCACCCAAGGTGTATAGCAGAATCAGGAGCCCCTGATGCAGGGAATGATTGGCATCTCACTCCATTGATTCAGAATGCTGAGCAATTGCTTTATTAAAATTAGATTAGATTATAGACATACTACACTAAAGAATACTAAAAGAATACTAAAAAAATACTGAAGAAAAACCCGTAACTGTCTGAGACAGCCAGGACAGAGCTTTGACCCAACAGGCCAATTAATATTAGCAACCATCACGAGAATCCAATTAAGAACTCCCTTCAATCTTCCTAACTTATTCCACATGTGCAAAAACATCAGGAGTAAAGAATAGAGATAAGAATTGTTTTCTCTTTCTCTGAGGCTCCTTGTTGCAATTCCCAGGAAATATCCTTGGGAAGCTATGCCTGCCTCTTCTCTATGAAGAGAGCTGTGGCTACAAAGGTGCACCCAAGATGGACCCAAGATGGACCCTGAGTCATGAGTTCTCACACTTTTATAAGTTCTGGTCCATTTCCATACTGGGGTTCAGTGTCCAATTCCAGCTCCAGCTCTGCAGTCCCACCCTCCCAGGTTGCTCTCCTCCATTCCCTGCTGTTTGCACTTTTTGGGACTGAAGCTGCAGAGGTGTCCTTGGTTCTGGGACTGGAAAAGGATTGTTCTGTGTGACTGAGCTGTGAGGAGAACTGCTGATGCTTAAATGGAGTTCAGAGTATGCAGTACAGAATCTGGAAAATATGAAAGATAAAACCTAAGGCATCAGTGATATTCAGTATTACTGTAGTATTCTGTGAAAATGGCAGAACCCAGTGAGGTTAATATATAACAGTCCCCCAGTGACTCCTTAGAAGAATAATTTTCTTTGAAATATTGAGGTCTGTTGGGCTGATTGGGTTACTTTTCCTGACATCCTGTCATGCTTTCATCCCCCTAAGATGACACACTGCTTTGCAGAGTGGGTGCCACTGATTTCACTGTTTCCTCCTTGCCTTCAGGTTTGAGTTTGGCTGTGATGGTGTTAAGGACTGTCCAAGACTGCTCTGATTCCCTAGATGTTGTTAAAAACCTTTTTGCAGTCCCAAGCTGATAAAGTCCAAAAGGCACAGTTAGTTTTGGGGGCAGAACCTGCTGGTTCTGGGTCCCCCTTCCAGCTGGACAGGGATCTGTACTGGCCTGAAGTGCCCCAGTCCCTGTCCCCAAACGTGTGCTGGTCATTCTGTGCCCCTTCCACAGGCTGGGGGAAGGGGAAATTGTTGTTCTGATAGTTCTCCAACCAAGGGTTTCCTTAACTCGAGGAAGCATTTAATGAGTGTTTGGTTTTGTCAGATTGTAGCACTGAATAAAACAAAGGAAAAAATGCGACCTTATCAAGGCAACCAGGAAGATGAAGATCCAGATATTAAAAAAATTAAGAAGGTAAACATGAAGTCTTTTGTGCTTAAAGGGAGGAGGGTGGGATGAGGGGTGTGCTTCCGTTTTTTGGTCTAGGTTTTTTTGGGTTTTTTTGTTTTGGTTTTTTTTTTTTAAGTACAGTAGAATAGCAAGTTTTTCTTTGCCCTGCCCCTACTTAAATCTCTTTAGTTACATGTATTTTTGTGTCACACTTAATCTTGTGATGTATTTGCATGAAATCCTTTGTGGGACGTGTCGGGTTTCTGTCTTTTTCTGGGGTGTGCAGTTTGAGCCAGGGTCAGCCCTGAGTTGGTAGCTTGGTGTGAGTTTTCCTTTTCGTGTAGATTAACCATTGTTGCAGAAGCTGGGAATGCCCCTTTTAGTAGCAAGAGAGCTTTGAATCTGTATGTAATTCACTGTATTCTGTGTGTTGGTCATTTTGACAGCTGGGCCCCTTTTATTTTAAGTTATTTTTTCAGAGTAAACTGATACCAGTGAAATTTTGCACTTCTCATTCAAGATAAATGATCTCCATATCAAGATCAGGGCACAGACATAATGAAATTTCCTGTGACCAGATGTAGACCTCTTCTGTAGTCTTTAATCCACTTGCAACTTCAATAAATATTGCGCTTAGTTAGATTTTTCCACAACATAGAAGTGCTTTTTAAGAATGCCAAACATCTGTCTTTTTGAATACCATGTATGTTACCTTGGTGTCTCCTACCAAGCAGTGTATTGATACCTAACTTTAAATACCCATACCAAGTCTTATCTGTTCAAAATGGAAAGCAAAGTGAGCTTAAAAAATAATTTAAGAATTCTGCCAATAATGATATTGAGTCTGTGCTGGACTGTGTTACCTGGAGGTATTGCAGCATACCTTTGGGTTATAAGAGAGATGTTCTAGGGGGAGGAAGAAGGAGCTGCACTCGTGCTGATGGGAAGGGGACAACACTCCAGCTTGCAGTGAAAGATTCCCTTCTGCGTATGCCGTGTTTTACAGTCTGTTTCCTGGCAACAATTATGACCCTTAACAAACAGAAATGTAGAATATATTTAATTACAGAACAATTATATATCAATAAGGGAACATTTTTATTTTTGAGCAAAAACTTTTAATTTTGAGAGTAATTTCTACAGTGAACAGCTTATGATAAGTCATGTAATATGTTTTTTTAACTTTCTTTTCCTGGGTGATCCCTTTTTAGGTTCAGAGCTTTATGCGGGGCTGGCTGTGCAGAAGAAAATGGAAAACCATTGTCCAAGACTATATTTGTTCTCCTCATGCAGAGAGCATGAGGAAGAGGAACCAGATAGTTTTCAACATGGTAGAGGCTGAGTCTGAGTACGTGCACCAGCTTTATGTCCTGGTGAACTGCTTCCTGCGGCCCCTGAGGATGGCAGCGAGCTCCAAGAAGCCACCCATCAGCCACGACGATGTCAGCAGCATTTTCCTCAACAGGTATAGGGGACCTTTTTGGGATCTTTTTTGTTGGTTTTGGAGATTTCTGTGGCTTTTTATTTGGGTTTTTTTTTGGTGGGCGTCCCTGACTGCTTGCTCCCATTCTGGTTCAGCTGAAGGCAAAGTCCTGGCTCCTCTTTTGGCTCTGGTGCAGGTGGTGTGACTGAGCCAGACACTTTTCCAGGGCTGAAAGGCAAAGGTGCTGCAGGTGATGCTGTTGGAAACCAGCATGACCTCTTTACCTCCCTGCATTCTGTGTCTTCTTCTGCTAAAGGCAAAAAAGGACAGATGGTGCCTCTTAGGGGAGTTCCCATAATTTTCCGTCACCTTTCCTGTTTCTTTTTTTCTCTTAAGAGAGCAAAACTGGACTTAGTGGCCTCATATGATCCTGATAAGACCCTGAGGATGAGAATGTCAAAGCTTCTATTTTCTGTTGTCCTGCCTAAGGAATCTCCTTCCTTCTCACTTGTCTTTTCATATCCTGCAAAAAAGGAATTGTTCTTTCATTAGGCATCCAAGTACTGCTGTAATGAGCATGTTCAAGAAGCCCAGGAGGCATCTAACATTAGACACAGTACTGGGATTGCATCCAAGCCTGCCCCAAACTTCTGAGAAATCGAATATGTTCCTTTAGTCATGAGGCAGGTTTCCTTTCCCTTGCTAGAATATGAATACGATGTTAGAATATTTATATTGAATACTATGAGTTTTTTAGAAGCACTGAGCTAGTATTTTTAAACAATGCAATGAAAGGAAGCACTTATTTCCATAACAATAACTGTCTTCTGTTTTTTTTTCTAGCAAAGTGCAAAAGAGGAAGAGATGTTTCTCTGTGAATTATTAATCAGAAAATAAAACCAGAATTGTCTTTTTGTTTGTTTAAATACTTGTTTTTCAGTGAAACAATCATGTTTCTTCATGAGATATTTCACCAGGGCTTAAAAGCAAGAATAGCTAACTGGCCTACCTTAATTCTAGGTAAGTTACTTTATTTTCTATAGGGGTGTAACTTTCATATTTATTTTTGAATAATCAGTTGGAATTTCTTTTTTTTTCCTTAAGACATGACTTCTTAAAAGTCCATTTTGAAGGCAATATGCATATGCAGGGTTAAAACCACAAGATCAGGCGTAGTGGGAGTCCCATGTGGGCAGAAGTGGTCTGTATATGAGAATTCCTCTGCCCTAAGCATTGATTAGACTTGTATTTTTGGTAATGCTATCTGACCATTAGGTAATCAGAACAACCATCACTGGGCAGGTGAAAGAGGTATGTTTAATGTTTCTAAATTGTCAGTGTATTGGAAACAGAACTGATTATAGTAATTCACTTCCAGAGAAAACACTGAAAAACACATTTTCTTTAAAAATGTATTTCAATACATGAGTAGCTGGGGAAAAAAAAAGGCATTTTTCTGCTTTTTTTTAAGCTGACTTATTTGACATTCTGCTGCCAATGCTGAATATATATCAAGAATTTGTTCGGAATCATCAATATAGCCTACAAGTGCTGGCAAACTGTAAGCAAAACAGAGATTTTGACAAACTCTTGAAGCAATATGAAGCCAACCCAGCATGTGAGGGCAGAATGCTGGAAACTTTCCTTACCTACCCCATGTTTCAGGTACTCCCTGTGTACTTTTTGTGTATATTTGGTTTTTCTGTTTGGTAGATTCATTTTATGTTACTGACATTACAATCAATTGAGGGCTCATCTTGCTTAACTAGAAATACTTCCCTGAAAATTAGTTTGGTGTAATTTATTTTGTTGTTACACCAAGACTCTGCCTGTGGAGATCTCCCCAGCTATGCTGGCTCATCTTTGTTCAGTATCAGGAATGTTGAGGGGGGGAGTGTGGGATGAGGATGGCACCAAAGAAAATTGGCAAGGAGCAGGTCCTTGACTTGGGACCCTTGGTTATAAAGCCCAGAGAGAGAAAATATTCAGGAACTTACAACAGCCATAAGCACCTTACTGGGAATTAATTTGGTATCTTTCTCCCTGCTTTGCTCTCGAGTGACTTGGTCTTTAGAAAATGAAAAATTAACTGCAGAAGTTTTGAAAACTGTGCTTACCCTCTTTACTGCGATCTGCCTGGAGTAGACATTTTCTGCTGTTTTAAGATGTCTGTGAAGCACTGGCCTGAGAATTTTATGTCTTTTTCATTTAATCTGACATTTTGCTCATCAGAGGAATAGTGAACCCTCAGTTTGTGCAGTTATTGGAAAGCCAGATAGAGAAAAAAAATTAAAAAGGGGCATCAGTGACACTTTTGGTAGGGGTAGTTATTCATATTCGCCTAAGGAGCTGTTAGCACCTGCAACAATACTTTTTTAACTTTTGAATTGGTATATTTGAAAGTTTTTGTGGGTATGGGGTTTCTTTGGGTTGAGTTGAAGTCAGGTCAAGGGAGGGAAGGAGATGGTCCTGTTCCTGTGTGATGAGGAATGTTATTATGTCATTGCTGGTGACTTCCCACATGAGCATAATTTTGCCTCTCCACCTGCATAAATCTTGTTGTGTCAGACCAGTTATGCTGCACCATCACTTGGTTAAAAGCTCTGAAGGGTCCTTCTTTCTGTGGTTAAAAGCTCTGAAGGGTCCTTGTTACCCTGTAGCCTTTAATAGTCAAATACTGGACATTCTTCCATCTCCTTTTGTGCAATGTGAATGTTATCTGAATGCAGACAGGTCACCTGGTATTTTCAATGTCAAAAGAAATTTACATGCTCATAATCTATTAAAATTGAGGGAAGGTATATATGGATTTACTGATATTATATCTTATTGGTTTCAAGATTCCCAGATACATTATAACACTTCATGAACTTTTGGCTCACACACCACACGAACACGTTGAGAGAAAAAGCCTTGAATTTGCTAAATCTAAACTAGAGGAACTTTCAAGGTAAGATTTTTCTACCTTATATCTGATAATTTTGAATGAAAGGTTTTGAAAAGAAAAAACAGCTTTTCTTTATTTTTATTTGTTTTTGCTCTTTTAAAAAGATATGCATTTTAAAGAAAAGGATCAAACCCAAAACAGAAGATAATGAAAAATAACAAAAATATCTCAGTGTAATATTTTGTCTGTTCTATTTTTTTTTTCTTTTTGGCAAATTTAAATCTCCAAGTGTCTCCTTGTATTTTGGTTAGGGAGAATCGAAATCACTATAGAAACCACCTACTCCTGGGTTATGAACAGAGCAGTTCTCTTTACATAAAGAAATTTTATTTTTCTTAATTTAAAGACAGAAAGGCATTTTAAATAATTATGGTCTTGGAAAGTACCTAGTTCTCTATCTGTGTTATAATTTTAGTGTGCAAAGTGAATTTCATATTTGCTTCAAATAATGCCAGATAAGCAGGAACTCAAGATATATTCTGAGAACTTTTGCTCCCTGTGGAAACCTGCACAATGAAGCTCTTCCCTGAACCCCCAGACCTTTCTCAGATGTTCCTCTCATCAGCCCAGTGAGAAATGTATTTCTCCTCTCTGGGAAATGCAGTTTTCTGCTGTGAGCAAAGAGACCATGAGTGAACTCCAGGATATAAATATTCAGTGTCTGGAGTATTCACTAAAGATGTGCTTGGAGAATATTTAGTTGTAAAAGATCTGCACGAGCAGATAAATCAGCTTTGTACTGTCTTCATCACGTAAGTCAGAGTTCACTGCTGATCCAACTGATTCACCACTGAACACTCAGAACTGGAGTCTGAGACTGACTGATCCTCTCTGCTCATAAAGTCAGTAGAGACCATAAATGTAAAATAAACTGACTCATTTCCATCCCTTTAAGGTAGTTCTGAGGGAGGAGGAGATTCCAGAAAGTCCAGTCTCACTTTAGGAAAATATAATTGCAAGAGCATATAAGCTCCTGGGTTGGTTTCAGCACTAAAAAAAAATTATAAAATCTGTATTTTTCTCTGTAAGGGGAACATGGCTATAGAAACAACAATAAGCGAAAGGAAATGATGAAATATCAAAGCTGTGGTTGTTGAGGGAAAGGAAAGGAAAGGAAAGGAAAGGAAAGGAAAGGAAAGGAAAGGAAAGGAAAGGAAAGGAAAGGAAAGGAAAGGAAAGGAAAGGAAAGGAAAGGAAAGGAAAGGAAAGGAAAGGAAAGGAAAGGAAAGGAAAGGAAAGGAAGGAAAGGAGAAAGGAGAGGGGAAAGGAGAAAGGAGAGGGGAAAGGAGAAAGGAGAGGGGAAAGGAGAAAGGAGAGGGGAAAGGAGAGGAGAAAGGAAGGGAAAGGGAAAGGAAAGGGGAAAGGAAGGGAAAGGGGAAAGGAAAGGAGAAAGGAAAGGAAAGGGGAAAGGAAAGGAGAAAGGAAAGGAAAGGGGAAAGGATACATTGAATTATGAAGATGAAACAGGGACAGAGAAGGACCCTAAAGCCATGGAAAGGAAATCTTAAATGTGCCCTATACAATTCTAGGCAACACTTTCCTGTTTGTGCACGAAGGATCAGGTTCTCTTCTATCAGCTGTGAAGTCTTTGTAGCTTGGTGGCATCTGTCAGATATGCTCAGGAACAGTCACTAATCTGCCAAATTGGCTCCACTGCTGAAAAATCAAAATGATCACAAGAATGGTTTGAAAAGGAGAGGAAAAAAGGCAGGAGACCTGCTCTGGAGTGATGAGGCACTGGGTGGGTAGATCTGTAGCAGGTGGTGAAGGCACGTTTCGGGGAGATAAAGTGCATTTTTGTCCCCACCAGAGTGATGCACGACGAGGTGAGTGACACAGAGAACATCCGGAAGAACCTGGCCATAGAGAGGACCATAGTGGAGGGCTGTGACATATTGCTAGATACCAGCCAAACCTTTATACGCCAAGGTAAGATGTTCCTCTGCAAAGCTGCCCAAAAATAATGAAAAATACTGCACTGAAGGCAGCAGGGCTCACACTGCTATCATCAGGCTGGCACTGGGCACTCATCAGCATCCTGAGCCTGCCCCCTGTCTCTGCAGGGTGAGTCACAAAGTGCCCTGAAAACAGGTGATTTTGGGCTGTGGTTGGACCTCAGTTCTGTGCTGGTTTCTGCAGGAAAATCAGCGGCATGTGAGTGGCAAAGCCCCCATGGGACTGTGATTCACATTCTGCCTGGACTGTGGTCCCAAGCGGATGGAGCAGGGAAGAGCAGCACTCTTCTTCTCTCTGCCTATTGATGACAGCTTTGGAAACTTTTTCTGTTGAAAATCAGTTACAGCAGAGGTGGAATTTTTTGTTAAGTTCCCAAAAACTCTGCTGGAATAACATTTCCATTTTAAATAAGGGACAGGGTTTTTTTGCCAGGAACTGCAAATTGGTTACAATTCTTACTTGGTGGTGTTTACTTTAGCTGCTTTTTTTTTTCCCATTTATATAATATTTTACTTTTGGATCTCTTGAAGCCAGTTACTGGGTTTGTACAAAATAACTACAGATCTGTAGTGCAGGATTATGACAGGTTTTTCTCCTTTGTGCTGAAAAGCATTAAAAATACTCAGGAAAGGTTAGGAATATAATTTAGGTGCATTCCGTCCTGAAACCTTTTCCGGATAACCTCAGCAGAACATCTGGTATTTGATGGGGCCATATTGCACCTGGTAATTAATAGGCTTTCTGTACATTTTGTAATGCATTTTATGCTGTTTCTGTAGTTATGTGGCCAAACTATGAATTTTCTGTAATAACTTCCAATATTATTTTTACAATACACTAACAATATTGTTTTTACAAACCCTATTAAATTACTTGATTCTTCATTACATGCATACCTTTTTATCTCTGAAGTGTTTTTAGAGTTATGCATATGGCTTTCAGAAAAAAACCAAGTTGTTTGGCACCCACAGCCAAAAAATTATAATGCTGTGGTTACCCTAGGTTGACTTGTACTATGAAATCTAATTAAAGTTTAGAATTTTTTTAAAGATTACTACAATATGTAATACAAATATGTATTTTTGTTTATTGGGGTTTTCCCATTAAAACTGACTGACAGTGTTTTGTCTGTGTACCCACTGCTTCATCAGTAAAACTTCAGAATTTTTTTCTGTGGGAATCAATCTGTACAAATTACTGTTGTCTTGTTAGTCCCAGGCCAAACCGTGTAAGTAAATTAAATTCAGATTTATTTCTAGGCACACAGTCAGAGGGCAGTGAACAGGAGTCTGCGTTACAGAAGGTTGTATCAGCTTATCTGAACATCCACTGCCTGTGATTCTGTGCAAGGGCAGAAATCTGAATAAAGCAACTGAAGTAATGGAGACCATTTTCCTTTTACATCTGACAGTGGGGTCACTTTGGCAGTGCTGTCCATCTCCTCTGGTTTCAGTTAGGCTTCCATTTGTTGTGTTGATTAATGTAGATAGGCACAGGAACCTCTTTTCCGGCTTAAAACAGGAGGGAGGAGCCACTACCTTTGTTCAGGCTTTTTTTGTGGATGTTAATGACAACTTTTTAATGTGTTACAGACTTTTTCTTTTTAAGAGATTGATTCTGTTGAGTTGTGCATGTTGAGACCACAGGAACTGTCCCTGGCAGTGTTTTGCAATGCAGATTGTGAATTCTCATTCGAGTTTCTTGGGGTCTGATTTTCCCTGCCTCTTACTTAGGTACAGATTTTATAGTCAGGCACACAAACAAGTGAGGAACGTTTTCTTTGTGAGGCTGAAGGACACTCAGGGAGTCTCAAATCTGTTGACATCCAAACAACTGAGCACCCCAACCCCTCTGTTGCCTTTAAACACTCTGATGCTTCTGCCACAGGCTGCTGTGAATTTATCTCTGCTGATAAAGATATCGTAACCACAAAATCATGCAGTAGCTGAAGCTGGAAGGGACTTTGGAAATTACCCATTCCAGTCTCAAAGCAGCATCAGCTGGAGGAGGTTGGTTTCTGCCATGCCCAGTCAGTATTTTGTTCTTTCCAAGGACAGAGACTCTGCAGCCTCCCTGAATGAGCAAGCTCTTCCAGTGTTTAACCCTCTGAGCAGTAAAAACAAACAAAAAAGAGTAAAAAAGCCCGAAAACCTCCAGCATGGGGAAACCCGGGCTGAGCTGGTAAATCAGACAGTTCAATGTAGACTTCTGAATGCTTGGGTTTGTTTATGAATCCAGCCTTTTTTATTCCTTGGATTGAGCAAAGGCTGAGAGGGTGACTGTTGAAGCACTGAAGTGCTGAAAGTGCTTAAGGCCTGAGGCTGGATAAAAATTCATGGGATTACACTATTGTCCAAACTATACTGTTAATGAATGTTCTAAAATTAGCTTCATTTGCTCATTGCATCTGTGCATTGGCCAATTGTGACCATTTTTTTTTCCTTAAGAGGAAATCTGTGGTAGAGCCAATGCCCAGTTTTGTTAACCACTAAAGCCTGATGAGAATGCCCAAGGTCTTTGCTTGATGTCAGCCATGCAGTATGTGTAGGAGATGTGTTCCTCTCTGCGCGTTTGAAAGAGAGAAAATGCACTCTCTGTTTTCTGCTTTTAGAGAGAGGTTTGCTCTGTTTTACCTTATTAAACAGTATATCAGCTCCGTGCAAGAATATTGTTTAACCTCAGCCCATTATGGCAGAACAGAGCATGTTAGTCCTGAAAGCATTCCAATGAAAATAAAAATAAATAAATAAACAAAAATTACCAGTGACCTTACTTCTGTAAGCATATCATGTTTATAGGTACTATTACTATACTAAGCAAAGCAGAAACAAAATGTACAGATTGAATGTTGCTTCCCTAAATGTGTAGATGGAATTTTAGGACTAAAAGTACCCTGGGAATTTTGTCTGGGAGTTGTTTTGAACATGCTGGCCTTGCAGCGTGGCTTGAGGGACCGTCAGTGTAACATGGAAAAGTCACGGTTCCAACACATGGAAATGATCTCCTCCCTCTCTCCTACAGCTGAGGCAGGTTGGCTGCTTGTCCAGGGGAAATGCACAACAGCTAGTAAATATTTATGGGTTTGGGTCAGAATGTAAGTGAATCTGAAATGTTCCAAACTCCTCTGCAAAATTCTAGAGCATAACTTCACTGTTGTGTTTTGGTGACACAAGTTGTGTTATACATTTAGTCTAAATGTGAAATGTCTGTCAGAGAACACTGTTCTCTGGCAAATTTACTGCTGTGTAATTTCCTATGTCAGTGGAAGTTTCTATATTAATAATTTAAGGCTACTTAAATATATAGAGAGCTAAGTGTAGAAAAAAATGTAGATAAATAGCACCTTTCTCAGTTACTGCAATTTCTCTGTTTGTTAATTTAAGATTGCTTATGTGAACTTTGAGAAAGATAATCCTTTTGACAACACAGAGTAAGAATTGCTAATCTTAATATTTCATGGATAATTCTGTCAGGCTGGCATTGTGTCAGGGTGCCACCACTACTTTGAGCTTTGATGCAGCTGTGCTATTTGTATCTGGAAGGTGCTCCTTCTGCTTGTTCTGCTGTGCAGCTCCCTTTGCATCATCAGTTTCTTGGTGCTTTTGTGACCTTGCTCCTATCAGGGAGCTAAGTCAGCCTCTTCCCAGCATTACTTTCATGCTTATGGTTTAGCTGTGTGAGTACCTGATGCTGGAACAAGGCACGAGCCAGTGTAAAGGTAATAGTGAGGAGAGATGTGTGGGAAGGAGACTAGGAGGTCTCTTGGCTGCCCTGTCTGCTAACAGCAAGTTGTATGGTAGAAATATTTCTGTTTAATCTACAGAGGAGTTGCACTTCACCACCAAATTTAACTCCTGCTCCAAATTTGGAGGTGATACACATGGTGGGATCAATCTGGAAAAGTTGGTCACAGTCTGAGATGTGAAACAGCAAGAGAAGCAGAGCTGTCCCCAGCCTGGAGCTCTGCAAAGCAAAATTCAGGCTTATGTAAGCAGGTTCAATTTAGTTCGGGAGTGTTTTACTGGCAACACATTTCAGATGAGCTGTGGAGCACTGACAATTATGCAGTACAAGATAAGAAGAAGAAATGTGCTTCATTTCCATCTCTCTTGCACATGGGCACACACACAAACTCTTTTCCATCAAAAAGAACTTTTCCATGTTCTTTCCATTCTCTGTCTCTTTGGTTTGGAAGTGTCTTTTGCAAGTGTAGTGGCTGTCAGAGTGGTGTTTGCTGTTCAGCCACATTTTCTGATCAATGGCCTCTTAGTGTGTTTAATTGCCTAATCAGCCCCTGGATCTAATCCTGCCATGTACACAAGTGTTAGTCTAGACTGTACTTGAGTCTATTTATGATAACAAAAAAGGGAATCTGTGCAGTAAAAAAGAGATTGACTTGTTTGTGAAAGAGACGCTGATACACATTGATACTGGAATGAAGGGTTGTGTTAATTAATGTAAGATTGTTCAATGAATTAACAGTTTGAGCATTATCTACTAAATGTTAATAATATTTAGTAGATAATATTTGTAGTAGTAGTTTGAGCATTATCTATTAAATATTAATACAGTGGATTTTGCACCTTCATTACCAGGTTCCCTTATCCAGGTCCCCTCAGTTGAGAGGGGAAAGCTGAGTAAAGTTCGCCTGGGCTCATTATCTTTGAAGAAAGAAGGAGAAAGACAATGCTTCTTGTTTACAAAACACTTCTTAATTTGTACAAGAAGTTCAGGAGGAAAACTGCATCTTCTTAAGGTATGGACTTCATATTATGATTCAATTTTCAAAATGAAAACACATCTTTGGTGAACTGCCAACATTTTGCTGTTTTATGGGTTTCACGTGAGCTTTGCATAAGTGGTTATAAACAAAAGTGGGGTGGTGCACAATGTTTAACTTGTTTGTCTTTTCATTGCAAACTATAGAATTCAGTCAATTTTCTTTTATTAGACTCAGTTAATTCTAGTAAACGGGATTAGAAACAATGCATTGATGAATCTATTTGTTTGAAGTGGTGAATAAATTCAGTGTATGTAGCACTGAATTTAAGTCAGTTTTCAGTGCATAAATCAGTCAGTACAACCCTGCACAATTGCCAAAGAACATTTTCCAGAGCTCTAATAAAATTAATTTTCAAAGTCAATTCAGTTTTCCTGAACAGCATGTTCTCTTAAAATAAAATGTCATCTAAGAACAATCTAGTTATATTTGTTGAGAATCTGTCTTTCATAGTGCTGGCTTGTGGGTAAAGAGATGTTGGTAGTTCATGGAGTGGGTTATGTTGAATGCAATTTTAATTTGGCATTGCAAGAGGTTATTAAGAGTCATGTGCTTTCCCACTTTGCACCTCTTACATAGTTCAAGTACTTATGCAAAATAAATAGAATCTAATGGAACCTTTAAGAAAACTTGTATGCATTTCACTTAAATTCAGAAGATGAAATTCTAGTTAACTTTTTTGGAACTCGTGAGCAAGTCTGTGTGTGCCATAAATTAAAGCATGGTAAAAGTGAAAGAAGTTTTGTGCATTGTACTGTTGATCTGCTGGATTTGGAAAAACATTATATTTAATCAGTTTAAGTTTAGTTCTTTAAGGAAAAATTGTGCATCATGAAATTATCTTCCTTAGAGCTCTGAGTAATGGAAAATGTTAGAGTCAGGCCTGTCAACATTTAAAAAACCTGTGACAAATGGGAATAAATAACATTTGTGTGAAATGTGCTTTGTTTCCACAGACAGGAGGTGTTCTGTCTCTAATAGAATGCACTCTGGTTGAGGAGACAGAAGCGAGTGATGATGATTGTAAGTTAAATTCAGCTGTCAGTAGTAAGTACAGTTTCTAGTTTCCTAAAATTAGTACCCTTTTTTATTTTTTCATAAGAGCAAATAGATATGTTGTTGTGAAACCGGTAGAATACAGTGTAAAACTGATCCATTAAAATTGCTGTTCCAATAATGGACATCCTGGCTTGGATGGGGCATTGTTTTGTTGTATTTGTTCCTGCTGTTAACACCCCTTACTGGATTTTCAAGAGGGTTGGCTAGAGAAATGTGGCTTTTGTGTTCAAGTTCACCCAGAGTATCTCGGAAAAAATAAAATTGAAAATTAAAAAGAGAGGAAAAAAGCCTCAGATAAGCTGCATAATAATTGGCTTTCTGGAATACATGGGAGTTGACTGATTTGGAAGAATTAATGGGAAATTTTTTGCCTTGGGCTCCCCACAAATCTGGAGTGCAGGCTTATTCAAATGGCATTACAAAATACAGTCTCAGGCTGATTTTACTGTTACTGCTTTTGTCTTCCATCCTGCAGTTTGTCAAGTTTTGCACTTGAATTGTGAAAGTAGTTTTATTAATTTGAGTGATACTTGTAGTATGGTGAGGATGTATTAGCATACAAGTGTTATAAAAAAACTTTATCTTGAAGAGCAAATCCCAATATGTAAACAACAAACTGAGTTGTTGGATACCTTATTGGATTTGCTCTTTATCAGCAAGATGTTTTATAGCTTTTCCATTGTAAATGAAATCACTGTTTTCTTTGCCTTACACTGTGACGTTTCATGGTGTGACTTTTTTTTCTCCCCCTCTGGCTGTAAAGCAAAAGGTTCTGGGCAAGTGTTTGGGCATCTGGATTTCAAGCTGATAGTGGAGCCCACGGATGCTCCTCCTTTCACTGTTGTCCTTTTGGCCCCGTCACGGCAGGAGAAAGCTGCGTGGACAAGTGACATCAGCCAGGTACCTCTTGGTTTGAAAAGCCAGGTGTCTGCTAAGGAAGGCAGGAGCCTCCCTTGGAATGGAAAATGCAAACCCCCTCCCTCTGAATTATTGCAATTTTGAAACTAAGGGGCTCTCAGGCAAAGATTTGGGGATAGGAATAACAGTTCTTTACCAGGAAAATAAAAAATACAAATGCAACAGTACAAAAACAAACCACTGCCACAGTCAGAACATTCCCTGTCCCCCTGTGTGTCAGGGGTGGCACAGCCCCATCCCATGGGGGCTCAGCCCTCCTGCAGTGCCAGCTGTGGTTCTGCTGCAGCAGGGATCCTGCACAAGGGGGGAGTTTTCCTCTGCAGCTCCAGGGCTGCTGCAGATGGGCCTGGGCTCCCTCTGGGAATGCAGGGCAGCAGAAAGCTGCTCCTCTGGGAATGCAGTGGGCAAAGGCTGCTGGGCTGTCCCAAACCCCAGATTGGATCCAGGTAGGAATGCTTGGCTCCTCCCCTGGGCACAGCATCTCCCCATGGGATGATGGAATTGGATCAGCCATGCAGGGACACTCAGAGGCCATGGACAGAAGGTAATTAATAATTAATGGCCCATGGACAGCAGAGATCTCCTGGAGGGAGGATTGGCTGTGGGACAGATAAAGAAAACTGCCCAGTGAACAGAACTGCCCAGCTCTGACACGTGGGAATGGAATCCACACCCCCATTTCCAACCGAAGACCTTTTCTCACCTGATTTTGGTGAGGTCTTCCTTCACTCTGAGCTGAAAACCAGCCTAACACAGGGGTGCTGAACACCTTTGATTTGCTGTGAAAAACCATTAATGCTGCCTGTTCGCCTCAAAATTCTGTCATTGCATTTGAGTCATCAGGGAAGTGTGTTTCTCAAAAACAGAGATAGGGTATAAATTTCAAAATCGTCCATCAACAAACATAGTGGTAAGCATTTTTATCTCTAAGAAGAGCCCATCTAGACACATATTTTGATTTAAGAAGAGGGTTTATTCATGTACTGGTTTATTAATGATTTTCATACAGATCAAAACCACCTGAGTCCTAGTGTGAAAGTGATACCATATCACATCACTAATGAAGTAAGAAAATGGGATAAATTCTTTTTTCCACCAAAAATGAATGCTAACAAACCATTATAAATAATTGCTGAGCATTCTGACAGTGCAGGAACTGTCAATGTTGTGAATGAACAAAAAGGGTATTTAAAATTTTTTAAATGTAAGGGATAAGTTGTTGGGGTTTTTTAAAATTGCTTTTTACTTTAAACATAATAGACAAACTTTGTCATAATCTATTTGTGGAAAGAAGTTGAATGCAAAAAAAAACCAACCAACCAAACAAAAAAAAACCAAAAAACCAAAACCCCTGAACTTCCAGCTAACCAGAGCTAAATCAAGGCTATTTGTGTTTTGTTTATGCACACAAACAAGAACATATGTCTCTCATAGTTCTGAATTCAGGTCCTATCCTCTATTAATTTAGAGAGAAATAACTGATTAGAGGACTATCAGCATGAAATGTTATGCATTTCCAAAGTTGCTGTCATTGCTGGCAACATCTCCAGATGAATCATCATCATAATGAGGAGAAATTGCTTAAAAAATAAGAATTCTGACTTATTTTGTGCCAGATTAACATTTTTGAATGAAAAAAATAGGCAAATAAAAATCTCAAAATACGGTATGAGCTACAACTTGCTGTCTTACAGACAGACCTAGTTGGAGAATTTTTTACAAAACAGATATTCAGGGAATTATTGTTGTTCCATTGATATGTAAAATTACTGGAGTAATTTCCTGGCACAGATAGACCATTTAAGGATGCTACTAAGTCCATTCTTAGCCAAAATTATAATAATTTAAAAAATCATCTGATACCATGATTGGTGCTAAGGGCTTCTTTGAAATATTTCAAGGTCAAATAGGGGAAATATAAGTACTTCTATTAAATGTGTTTCTCACTGCTTTTACATAATGATTTGAGAAAATTATACTGTGAATTACTGCAGCTGTACTTTCCAAATAATCTTAAAATCCTGAATTGAAACCTGCACAAAACTGCATAGATGATATTTTAAATTTAAGACTATAGATATAATCTAAACCTGAAGAGGCCTGTGATTATCAGGTTTGAGCAATCCAATATCAGTCGGTTTGAAATGAAATGTTCCGCAGCCTGAAGGCAACATGCGTTCTTGAAGTCAGGATAAACATGTGTGATAATTTCTGGAACTCCTTTTTACTGATGTAAGGAGATTGTCCATATATATTAAAAAAAAAAAAAAAAAAAAAGTATATTTATATGTACACATATATATGTGTATATATATATGTATGAATAAAAGTAGAAAGTGTAATGAAGACAAGAGCCCTGTAGGGTTTGGTGGAGGTCCAGCCCCTTCCCCAGCTCTGTTCACTTCTTTGGGCTCATCTGAACTACATAAAAGTACACTTAAAAGTCCCTCCTAATTCCAGGCCTCAAACATTTATACAAGAGTTTGCAGGGAGCAGCTTAGACAGCTTCCTCACAGCTGCGTTTCACAAGAAGCACCACTTGAATTTGTTTTTACAAATGTGTTTCTGGAAGCTTTTATATTCTCTTTTAGTCTTTTGGACAGAGGCAGAGGTTAAGGTATTACTGTACCCCTTGGAGTATAAAGCATTTTGACTTGTGGTCTTGATTTCTCAAGCTTACACTCTTTCAGGAAACACTAGAAATAATGAGTTTTGTTCCCTTTCAAAGAAGCTTCAAAGGAAATATCACTTCCAACTCAAAGTACTTAATCATGTGGAAAAGAAAAGGTTTCTGAACTGAATACCCTGAGAGGCAAAGGCTAGAGAAGCATGTCGACTCTAATTCTTGCATCATTGCTTTTCATTTGAGAAAATACCTTGTCCTAATCAGCCCATACCCTGCAAAAGCTGTGCTTCAAGCTTATAGGGATATGAAAAGTGTTTTGACTTTAACAGTTTTCAATGTTTATTTCCACAGTGCATTGATAATATAAGGTGCAATGGATTAATGACAATAGTATTTGAAGAAAACTCCAAAGTCACAGTGCCACATATGATCAAGTAAGTGCAACAGAGAACAAAATAGATTGTTGTGTTTCTTCAAAAAAATTTTAACAAGAGAAAGCATGTGTTTAGAGAATGCAAACCTTTAATTTCTTTTTTCTCACATTTTTGTTGAATGGAATTGATTCTATATTCCAAAACATATATTTTCAAATCCCTTTCTTGGAGCTGTAGGGATCACTCAGAGTGGTAAACTCTCAATTCACAGTGTTGGATCACAACTCAGGTTTTTCTGGGGTTTCAGTAGTTGGCTTCAGTTACGCTTCAGACGAATGATTTTGTTCTCAGCTTTTCCTTGTCATCTCATAATTTTCTTGGACATTTTTACAATGTCTTCAGAATTTATGTGACTGCAGACAAGTACCATTTTCAAAGGTATTTTGTTACAATAGCCAAAGTTTTTGTTCTCTGTATTTCTGTTATTTCTGTTAAAAAATTACTTTCTCTCATGATTTTAACTGATCACATTGAAGTAGCATTATTGTTTATAAGGCTGCTTCCTTTACCTTTGGATTCTCTCAGTTATTTATTGTAATAAGTGTTTTTTGTTTCTAGTGAGATATTTTCAGTACATGAATTCCAGATTTTTAACACAGCTTGGATCTTCTGCATACCTCAATTTACATGAGTTTTACTTTTTAGAATCCAATGAATATATAAGTGAATGGAACATAGGGATAGACATAAAACGATTTCCTTTCTCACTGTTATCTGTCACATCTCTTGGTTTCTCAAATGCCTCTTCTGTAGTTGTTTCCTCTCCTCTGTGCTTAGAAATGGGAGAGAGAAAACATCTGGGAATGCACTGTTAGGGCACACATTTTTGATCCCTGGAAATAAGGCATTTTATTGTCCTCAGCTTTATTCCAGAAACTCTCCAGTGCATAAAAACTTCTGTCACCTGCTGAGTTTTAAAAGTACATTCGTCCCCTTTCAAAGTACAGCAGGACCTCAGTCCCTATGCCAACAGAAAGGATTATTAATTCTGAAGAACATACAGGACCTTCACACCAAACACAAATTTGGTGTTCTCCGTCTTAAATTTGACTTGCCTGATTTGCAGCACAGTTTGACTTTCAGAGTCAGATGTCATTGGATGATATAAACAAAAAATGGCCACTTTTTGGAGGGCCTAGTTTAAGAAACAAGATTTTTTTGTTGTTGGTTCTTTTATGTAATACAGTGTAGAATTGTGTGGAATATCCCAATCTTTCTTCTGAGGAAGTCCAATAATTTTTAACAAAAAGAGGGGGGGTATTGAAAGATGCTTCACTTAGTATTCATCCTGTTTTTTTACAAACTAAGCAAAACAGAATTCAAGGGGAAAACCCCTCCATTATTGGTATGGTTATGTAAATGATTTTTTTTTCTTTTTTTTTCTTTTTTTTTTTAAATTTATTTCCAGGAAGAAATTTAGTGGTTTTTGCTTTTGATTTTTTCACTAAAATAAAATTTTTTCTTGGTTTCTGATTTGAAATTTGAGATGTTTTGTGCTGTTCCCTCTTTCTTCTCTTAAAACAAAAAGTAAGTCTTGGAGCTGAAGGCAGGTGTTGATTTGCAGGTAAGTCTTAAACCTAGCTAAGGGATTAATTTTTAGGATCCATTACTTTATTTTAGATAAAGCTTGATCCCAGCAGAAAACATTGCAATGAATTATTCCATACTGAGATTTTAGTAATATTGACCTATGGGCCACAATAGCCTGAAAGAGACAAGAGGGGACAATTCTGCCACCTGTTCCATTTCAGAAATGTAAGCGTGATTAACACTTTCTTAGGCTTTTTCTTGAAGTGTAAAGCATCTGCCAAAAATAAAATTTAGGTTCCCTTAGTTATAGAAGCATTTGTCACCACAAATTAAAAGTTTTCCTGCATTGATGAAACACAATAGTGCATCAATTTTTGCAGCTTTTGTGTTGACAGGAACAGCTAAAGGAGTACCACTCCTTTGATGCCTTGAGAAGCTGCCTAGAGCAGAGGTTAGACAGAGTTAAAGGAATAAAGTAGGGATTTATTAAAAGGCCTTCAAAGGATACACCTTGGGCACTACAAGAGCCCAGCTGTGGTTACACCCAAGATGGACCTTGAGTCACGAGTTCTCACACTTTTATAAGTTCTGGTCCATTTCCATATTGGGGTTCAGTGTCCAATTCCAGCTCTGGGTTCTGCAGTCTCACCCTCCCAGGTTGCTCTCCTCCATTCCCTGCTGTTTGCACTTTTTGGGCTGAAGCTGCAGCGGTGTCCTTGGTTCTGGGACTGGAAAAGGATTGTTCTGTGTGACTGAGCTGTGAGGAGAGCTGCTAACACTTTATATGCAGTTCAGAGTTATTTACCAATGCAGTACAGAATCTGGGAAATATGAAGGCTAAAACTTAAGGCATCACCTTAGCTATGATCACTCGTTGGTAAAGTATTTTAAATTTGACTTTTGTGTAGATCTGACGCCCGTCTTCACAGAGATGACATCGATATTTGCTTCAGCAAAACACTGAATTCCTGCAAAGTGCCCCAGATCCGCTACGCGAGCGTGGAGCGCCTCCTGGAGCGGCTGACGGACCTGCGGTTCCTGAGCATCGACTTCCTCAACACCTTCCTGCACACCTACCGCATCTTCACCACCGCCGCCGTGGTCCTGGAGAAGCTCTCTGACATCTACAGGCGCCCCTTCACCTCCATTCCTGTCAGGTGAGCCTGGGCTTGGCACCTTCCTGGGACCTCTCACAGATTTCTGGGAGAGATATCGCGGCCTCGGTTGTTGTTTGTTTTGTGGGCATTTTTCTCATTATTTTCTGCTTGTAAATAATCTAAGAGAAACGTTCTTAGTGTGTAAACAGGACGCCAGTTTTATGGAGGGTCTGTCTCAGCTATATGCCCAAGCTTTGAGGATGAAGTGTCACACAGATTCTGCAGTGCCATACAGATTTGCTTAAAATTGAAGCATTTTTACTTAAATCTGTTCAGTGTTTGCTACCTGTGTCACATTCTCATTCTCTGGAAAAATCCTTTCACCCAGGACTTTTCTCCTGGAAAGCTGAGAAGCCTCAGAGAAAAGGAAAACAATATTATCTGATTTGCTTCTCCTGCGTTGTGCTCATGTGGAATGTGTTTGGAGATTGTTTACCCACAGGTGATTGTTCCATTGCATTCTGCTGTGAGTTGTTTTCACTCTTTGGCCAGTCAGGGCCAAGCTGTGTCAGGACTCTGGAGAGAGTCACAAGTTTTCATTATTATCTTTTTAGCATTCTGTAAGTATCTTTTCTGTATTCTTTAGTATAGTTAGTATAGTGTTCTTTAATATAATATAGTATCATAAAATAATAAATTAGCCTTCTGAGAGCATGGAATCAGATTCATCTTTCCTTCCTTCATCAGAGTACCCCACAAATACAATAACCGTGTTGCTCTTTTTGTGTCTCTGCCTCTCAGGTCCTTGGAGCTGTTCTTTGCCACCAGTCAGAACAACAGAGGGGAGTACCTGGCTGATGGGAAGTCGCCACACCTCTGCCGCAAGTTTTCCTCTCCTCCTCCCCTGTCCCTCTCCAGGACCTCCTCACCGGCCAGGACCCGCAAACTGTCCCTGACCTCCCCGCTGAACTCCAGGATCGGCGCCCTGGACCTCTCAGCGTCGTCTGTGGCCAGCAGTCCTACCTCAAACTACAGCCCGGCCACGTCCCCGCCGCCCACGGGCAGCAAGGCGCCGCTGGACCTGAGCCGGGGGCTGTCGTCCCCCGAGCAGAGCCCGGGCTCGGCCGAGGACAGCCTGGAGAACCCGCGCCTGGACCTCTGCAACAAGCTGAGGAGGAGCATCCGCAGAGGTATTCCACACCCACTGGAATCCAGCGTGCTGCTGGCTGCTTGGTACTAGTGGATGTGGGTGTTTGGATAAGTCCCTGCCCTTTGCCCAGGCCTCTGCAGCTTTATGGAGGTGCCCAGCACCCCAAAAGCCACTCTTGTTCACAAGTTTTCTAATAATGGTTGATTGGTCTATAAGAGAATGAATTATTTATTTAGTAGACAGAAAACTAACAGACATAAGAGTTAAAACAAACTAATACTGCACAGGAATAAGGACGAAAAGAAAAGTACTAATAGATATATACAGCATGGGGTTAAAAGTACCTATTTGTGTTACAGCCTGTGAAGAAATAATACAGCTTAGGATTCAATGGCTCTTACCACCCCATTGTTGGTGGGGCACACATTGACATCCTTTCCCTCCGTCCCCAGGGAATGGAATCTGTGTCCAAACTCCAGGGAAAAGTCTCAAACACTTTCAGGGTGTAGGAGGCTTCTGCCTCTGTGGTAACTCGTGTGTCTTTTACAGTTTGTAAAACAGTCAGGAATATTTCTTTTGTCTCCTCCCACATCTGCTCTCCAGACTGAGATGTTAATTCTTAGCTGGGGCCTGAGGCCTTTTGGTGCTGGAGATGATCCCTTTGGGCCTTGCAACCCGGGTTATCTCTTCATATCTGCACTCCCTGTCTGTGGTAGAGAGGGGAGGACAGTCCTGTCACACTGCTGCTCCTGTGGTCAAGGTTCTGCTGTGCTCTCTGTTCCCAGCCCTTTGCTGCTCTTTCCCAGGTGCAGCAGCACAGCAAAGCCATAGGATCACAGAATGGTCTGGGTGGGAAGGGACCTTAAGACTCATCTCGTTCCAACCCACAGCACCTTGTCTGTTTTCACTTCAGTGCAGTGTAAGGAGAAAGGCAGAAGAGAGTATTTGATGCCACTTGTGTTTGCTGAGGTGAGAGATTTTTGAGTTGTACTATGTACTGCAGTAAGTGAAATACAAAGTTAAAAAGAAAGACCTAACAGCTTTAACATGTTTGCATAGAGGGCTGGCTTTCCAGGGAGATTCCATCAGTAATCCAAATAAATAATGTCTGTGATGTGCTCGGAACGTTGGTGACATTTGTTCCAGGTGGTGTGAATGTCGCCTGGTTATCCCTCCAGAAGGTACAAGTCTAAAATAGATTAATTGCTCCCGAGCAAATGCCTGTTTCCTCTGGGGATTCTGTAAAGCACCTTGGAATAGATTTTACTTCCAGAGGGCTGAAGCTGGTTGATAAAAGCCTCAGTGTGGGTGTCTAGGGTTGGGAGCATTGTAGTTATAGATGGCAAAGCAAAGAAGTAGCTCCAGTCTCATAGGAAACAGAAGTGGACATTATTTCTCCTTTGAGGACAGAGGAATGATCTTCTTAATTGGAATAGAAGTTTGCATTAATCTTTTTTTATTGTTGTTACACTAAACAGAAAATGATGCAATTTAAAAATGCTTTTATTATTCCTAAAATTAATATTTAAAAATGGTTGTGCATGGCTGGGCTTACAGTCTGAGGAATTAGATCTGTAAATCTGAGAAAAATGTAGCTCAATTTTAGTTGGCAGTACTATAATAACAAAAAATTAAAGAGAGGAAAACAGAAAAGGATTACCAAATACAAAGTAAGACAAATGTGATTGAAAAGTTATGTCTGCTCCCTACTGAATGAATTAGCAGTGCCCTGCTAATAAATTAGATGTTTCCTTGTGCAAGGGGATTGTTTTTACAGAATGCTGTCTATTTTTTAACAAAAAACCCTCATTTTAACAGGGAAGTTATCCACTGTAGCATTCTAGGAGTCTGCCTATCAAGAGCAGGGGCCAGTGTCATCAGAATAATGTTGGGTTTTGGACCATGGGATGGTCTATACAGCACCTGATCTGCTGAAACCTGATGGGATGCACCTCTCAGAGGGGAAAAAGGTTTCTAGCATAGGAACTAGGAGGATTCATCAATAGAGCTTTAAACTAGTTTGGAAGGGGGAAGGGACAAAACCAGATAGTGAGCAGCAGTGGGTGATGCACTTGAGGAACTGAGTGCTGGTGGAGGTGTTGGCTACAACAGACCAGAGCTGAAGTGTTTCTGTTCCAACACACACAGCGTGAAGAACAAACGAGAGGAGCATGGATCCTTGGCCCGGTCCCAGTGATTTGACATCACTAGCCTAAGTGAAACTTTACCAGGATGAGTCCTGTGATTGAAGTGTCCTATTGAACAGTTACAGACTCTTTAGGAGGAATAGGCAGGGCAGATGAGGCAGAGGGAGGCACTGTATGTAACAGAAGGGTTAGAATGTAGGGAGGTCACAGTTGAGAGCCTCTGGGTAGGAATCAAAGGGCAGTGAAAGGATGCAGATGTCTCTGTGGGAGTCTACTAGAGATTTCCCAGCCTGGACTGTTGCCTTTTTCCCAACCTGGAAATGGAGCTTGAAATGATTTTAGAAAGAAGGTAATATAAGAGTGGATCCTTATGAAGGCCTTTAGAGGCAGTTACGGAAAGATGTCCACAAAAACCCAGCCCCACAGGGGTGAGTACCTTTTATAGGTGTTAGGAAATTTGTAAAATTGATAAAAAACACCAATTAGGAGTACAAACGGTGATGTAACTCTCTCCCAGGTTAAATCCCTTCTCTAGAGTCTAAGACTACTAAAACACCTGGATGCCAACTTCATGTACAAGTACTAGGAGAGCTGACTAGGAAAGATGCCCTCCTTGATTTGTTGCTTGTTAATGGAGAGGGTTGTATGAATGACATGACTGGTGTCTATCTTGCTAGAGCAGCCACAAAGTGATTTAGTTTAAAATCTCTGTTGCTAGGAGGAAAAATGTCAGAAAATTTTCACCCTTGGACATGAGTAGAGCAGACTTTAGGCTGCTCAGGGAAATAGTGATCAAGATCCCTGAGAAAATTCTTCTGAAGGTGCTGGGGTCCATTAGTGTGGGTCACTTTTTAGGTATCACCTATGGGCACAGGAAGCAGCAATTCCAAAAAGTTGAAAGTCAGACACATGTGACAGAAGGCTGGCTTGGCTGAACAGGGATCTTCTTTTGGAGGTAAAGCAGAAAAGGAAGGTGTATGTCCAGCAGGAGGAAGTTGGGTGACATGGCAGGACCACAGAGATGGTGCTCTGCAGGAAGAAAATTTTTGCAGCCAAAGCGTAATTGGAGTCAAAACTTGCCAGAACTGTGGGTGGCGATAAAAAGAGGATTTTAAAATACATTGGCAAAAAACAGTGCAGAAGTCACATTGGCCTATTCCAGAATGAGGGTGGTCAACTCACAAATAGAGAATTTGACAAGACAGGGATATGTATTGTTTTTCTTACCTCTCTTCAGCATGGGCTAAGGGAGTCCCAGTGCCCTGAGCTGAATGACCATGGTTTGAGAATGATAAACTCACAGCTGATCCTGAAATTGTAGGGATCTGCTGCACCAGCTGCATCCCTATAAATCTATGGAGCCTGATGGGGTTCATCTGAGACTACTCAAAGAGCCAGCTGATGTAATTGTGAGGCTTCTCTCACTATTTGAACAGTCTTGGATGTCTGGAGAGGTCCCAGTTGAGTGGAAGCTGGTTAAGATTGTCCCAGTTTTCAAAAAGCACAGGAAGGGTGACCCTGGAAACTACAGGCCCATCAGTCTCACTTCAGCACCTGGCAAGGTCATGGAGAAAATTACCCCGGGAGGTATTGGAAAACACCTTGAGGCATCATGTTACAGAAGAATAGACAAAACCTTCCTAGCAGCAGTGCAGCACTGAGCAGCAGCCACTTCTCACTCAGCTGGAGGCACAAGGGGCTATCTCCTCTCAGATATTGTGTGTGCATGCTGAGCACAGAAAAGGTGCCTGTTCCCAGGCTGTGTTGTACAGGCATGCTCACAGGTTCTCCCAGAACAAACATACGTTGGATAATCATTCCCCCAAAGTCATCACCATATGTTCCTTCCCTTTTCACATGAGTTTCTCTGTCTCAGGGGTCTGAACAGTGGTCTCTGGTGCTTGTAGGCCCTGAAGTGACACTTGACCATCCCATGAGTTCAGTGTTGCCTTCCCAAATCTGGAGCTGAGTTAACCCAACCAATGTAATTCGTTATTTTGGAGACGAAAGTGTATTCTCCTGCTCCTCTTCTTGGTTGATGTTTAACGTGATCCCCATTATGCAGCTCCACAGGCCAGTGATTTTACAAAATAATCATTGTTTTTTCCCTACCAGCTGAGCAAACAGGTATTCATCTGGCAACAACAGGTCAGCACAGCCTCACAAGGGGGAGGTCCTGCTGGTCACACCTGAGTTCCTCCTATGACAGGGTGACACACCTGGGTGACCCAGGAGAGGCAATGATGTGATCTTTCTGGGCTGCATCAAAGCTTTGGATACAGTCTCTCCCAGGATCCATCTGGACAAATTGTCCAGCCCACAGGTGGATAAAACCATCTTGGGCAGTGGGCTCCTGGGGCGGGCACAGAGCCTGGCGGTGACTGGGGTGACACCAGGCTGGCACTGGTCACTGCTGGGGTTCCAGGGTTCTGTCCTCTGCCCCGTGCTCTTCCACATCTTCATTAGCAACCTGGACACAGGACTCTAAGGAGTGCTCAGTAAGTTTGCTGATGACACTAAGTTGGGAAGAGCTGACAACTCCCTCAGGGGCAGAGAGGCCCTGCAGAGAGAGCTCAGCAAATGAGGGGTGGGAATTCACCAAGTGTGTCGGGTTTAACAAGGGATTCTGCACCTGGGATGGGCACCCTGGCTGTGTGGAGGCACTGGGGAACAAGGGGCTGGAGAGCAGCTGTGGGATGGGACCTGGGGGTCCTGGTCCATGTCCAGTTTGGTCTGAGTCAGCAGTGGCCCGAAGCCAGGAGGGACATCCCTGTCCTGGGGGGTCCCAGGCCCAGCATCACTTGCTGGGGCAGCCTCACCTCGAGTCTTGGGGACAGTTTTGGGCACCCTCATGTCAGAAAGAGCTAGAGCTGTTAGAGAGTGCCCAAAAGAGAGACATGGGGATGGTAAAGGATCTGGAGGGGCCACACAAGGAGCAGCTGAGGTTCTTGGTGTGTTCAGCTGGAGCAGAGGGGATGAGGGCAGAGCTCACCAGGGGCTGCAGCTCCTCCCGAGGGACAGCTCCCATCTCTGCTCCCTGTGACAGGGACAGGAGCCAGGAGCTGGGCCAGGGCAGGGTCAGGCTGGAGATCAGGGAAGGTTCTGCTTCCCCAGAGGGTAACTGCTGGCACTGCCCAGGCTGCCCAGGGAATGGGCACAGCCCCGGGGCTGCCAGAGCTCCAGCAGAGCTTGGACAGCGCTCCAGGGATGCCCAAGGTGGGATTGCTGGGGCTCTGGGCAGGGCAGGGGTGGCACTGGGTGATCCTGGGGGTCCCTTCCAGCTCAGGGGATTCTGTGATTCTATGATATGTGCTCATGCTTTATGCTTTCAAAAAATACTGGTTAGCTGTTGTGCATAATCATGGATATTACATATGCAGTATGCTGGATGTTTTTACATTAATTGCACAACGGAATATTTATATCTGCTTACATATATATATAGAGAGAGGGTTTTTTCTATGCAAAGTTGAACATATTCTTCTTGTGCACTACTTTAGCCACCAATATGGCTAAAAACCAATGTGATGATACCACAGCTTATCCCAAAATACAGGCCATGTATTGAAATTAATCACAGATGGGTAACTGCTGTCTTAGCTATAACATTTTTTCTAGATTGTAAAGTGAACTGGTAAAGAGCAGGTTGTTCTGCCCAAGTGTAGGCAGTGGGCACTGTTGGGGAGTTATTCACATTTCTCATTGTGGTCTGTCAAAGCTGGAAGCATTACCTGGGCAGCATGAGGAGCATTTGGAAATGGCCAGAGGCCCATATAAATGCTAAATTGCTGTCAGTGCAGTCTCCCACCCCTTTGGGCATCTCCTGCTGAACAGCTTGTGCTCAGTCTGGAGGAATTGGCAGGTAGAGAGCTCTACCCCGCAGTAGCTCTGTCCAGCTGCAAGCAGAGTGTTGATGAAAATGAGGAAGTTTAAAAAGAAATCTCATAAGGTGGATGAAAATAAGTAGTCCTGTTGCTCTGATACTGCCAGAGTTAAAAAAAAAATAGCTCTGGCTTACTTTAAGTCCAGCACAACTGTACAAATTCTGTTTCCAAGGGCATGTTATTATGGTGGCTGCTGTTCTCTATGACAGTTGTCCATTTATAAGCTGGGATTTTCAACTTTTTTCCCTACCTTCAAAATTGTTTCCTTTCAGAATTTCTGTTTTCCAAAGTTTTTGTTTATGTTTAGTCTTATATACACAGTGCTTGTGCTGCAGGCAGAGCTGTCATTCACATCAAATGCAGGATGTATTTTGTCAGCTTGTTTTCCCTCAGTTTGGAAGTAGTGTTTATCCCATTCCTCTTTTTATTCTTCTGATAAAAGAACTCCACTGTAGACTAGTCTGCTCTCCAGTGCTGTTTAGCAATTCTATTGGTCAGATTTTGAATACCCTTTGTTATTGAACAAGGGTTATTTTCCCTAGGTCATAGAATATCTATGAGTTCAAGTACCCTTATTATGTGTGCATGTCACTGCATGTTCTCCTGATTGAAAGTGCAGTTTTATCCAACACACTTTAAAACTGACAACTTGCTGGTTTTCACCAAGTTGTTTATTTATTTGTTTTTGCTGTTTTCACCAAGTTGTTTATCATTTATTTATTTGTTTGTTATGAGCTTTTGTGTCAGTGGTACATGACTTTCCCACTCCTTTAACTCCATCCAAAGGATAATTATTGCTGAGTTAATGGCAAAATCTCATGGCAAGTTACAGGCACGGTACTGTTTGAAACAACTGTAAACCAAATTATGCATGATCATCAGTACTGACATTTATTCTCTTTTAAAGCAGCAGTTCTGGAAACTGTGTCAGTGGACAGGACCATTCCTGAGAGCACCTCAGTGGTGGACACTGCAGAGCTGTCCCCGTGCAGGTCCCCTTCGACGCCGCGTCACCTCCGCTACCGGCAGCCGGGAGGTGAGAGCTGTGCTGGCTCTGCCAGTCACTTCCAACAGAGCTTGATCACTGTGTCTGTGATCTCTGCAGGGCAGCAGAAGGCACTAATAATTTCCCAATCATCTGGTTTGCTTGTGTTTTTCTTGTTTCTCAGGTGTTAAAAATAAAAGAGCCATTAAAATGTGAAGTGCGCCTGTTAAATTAGAGCAGCAATAATGAGGCATGGAAGCACGTTGAGGCTTCAGTATGATTCAGTGTTCTGAAATAGCTCAAGCAGGATGTGCCCAAGTTCAAGACTAATACTGAATCAGTCCTGTTCTCACAGAACTCTCAAGACTGACATATTTTTTTCAGCTGATGAGGGGACGTATTTTGGGCACCATCTGTAATCATGAAACACACAACACCCATTGTTGTCAATGGGGAGGGACTGCGTCTGTTTCTTTGTGTAATGCTGAACATTTACAGATGGTTTCACATTATTCATTCCAAAATTTGAAAAGGCTGCTCAACTGAGGAGGGAAAAGAGAACTGGATCTCCTCAAATAACTCTTGCGTGGCTCTTTGAAATCATTAGCAGGGCTGTGAGCTGTGTCCGTGAAGACTTAAAATGCTGCCAGCTCCTGCAGGACAGGTTTCTGGGCAGGTGTTTCATACCTGGGACTAAAAAGCAGAGCAGAGCCTTCTCACCTGTTGCTAGGACACTTTATATTCAAACCAATAGTAATTTTGTGTGATTGGGCACATTTGTGGCAAGAAGGCAAAATCTGGGAGCTGGAAGCTGTGGGCAGTGTCATATTATCAGAATCCTAGTTAAAGACAGTGTTCACACCACTCCCTGTAGAGAAAGTTTGATAAAATCTGTAAAACTCTGTTCATCCTGGGCAGTCACCAGGGAAAATGTGTGAATCCAGTTATCAGAAGATGGTGAATATCCTTAATTCTCTGACATAATTTTTTGTTTAGGGTAATTTTCTATGTCATTGTTTTTTCTTCATATCTTTTTTTCCCCCTCTTATTTGGTTAATATCTTGTTCCAACTCGGCAGTGTCTTAGATGTTTTTTCTATAGCAACATTAATTATACCAATGTGGAAATATAAACCATAAATATGATACTTCTACTGTCTGTAACATAAAATAATCTGTCAGTTTAAATAAATACAATGTCCACAAAGTTACGAACATTACTGAACATTCTAAGTCTTGTTGCTGGTTGATGAAAAGTTTGTAGAAGTTAATGTTTTCCTGTCCTTCCCCTTTACAGTGCAGACTGCTGACAACAGCCACTGCTCGGTGTCTCCTGCTTCTGCTTTTGCCATTGCCACAGCTGCAGCCGGGCACGGGAGCCCGCCAGGTGAGGGGCTGTGCTGTGCAGGCAGGTGACACACAGGTGCTCAGGAGGTGAATGTTCCTCAAGAACAGTCCTCTGTGTTCTCATGAGTGATGTTCTCATCTCAGCCTGGTCTAGTGGAAGGTGTCCCTGCCCATGGCAGGGCTGGAACTGGGTATTTTTAATGCCTTTTACAACCCTGTTGGTTGATTTCTTAATATTTCTAATCCATCCTATTACTGGAAGATTAATATTTCACATGTACATGATCTGCTAAGCATCCAAATAAGATCTTTCTTGTTTGTTTTATTTTTAAATTCACTTACAGATTAAGATTTCATTTTTTAAAATGAGGTTTTCTATGTCCAAAAGTGGTATTCAGTTTTACTTATTGCAAGTGTATACTGTATTTTTGTTGGAAAACAACTACTGTCTGAGGGTATTTAGTGCAACATAAAATACTTGGTTTAAGTTTTGAATGTGCTGCTTATCTTGCTGTGTACCCTTTGACATATTAATATCTTCCACTAACAGGGTCCTCTTATAGGTCATGTTGCAAATAAACAACAATTTTTTTAAAGTCTACAAAATCAATTTCCCTTTGGCTTGACAAATCCACAGTTCACTTTGATTATGTGTGACAAAGCACAATCCAGCTGCAAACTCATGCTTGCCTCTTCCCACTGGAATGTCAAAAAATTGCTTTGAAAACCCCAGTCTCAAAATCACCCATGAAAATCTGTGTGAGACTGTAAATGGTCCCTATGGATCTCAGTGGATTTTGTATCCACTATGTCTAGAGCTCTGGTCATTAATTGATGGGTGAGATGACACCAGGAGAAAATAATTTCTGCTTGAGCATGCATCACTGCTCCTCTTAGTCTTGTGTACTTCCCACGATCTTTAGATTACAAGACAGTGAGGTTCAGTGTTAGAAACTTTATCAGAGAATCATTTAGGCTGGAAAATCCCTCCCAGATCATCAGGTCCAGCCTGTGCCTGATCCACACCTTGTCCCCAGCCCAGGGCTCTGAGTGCCACCTCCAGGTGACACCTGCAGGGCTGGGCACTGCAAACCCCCTGGGCAGTGCCAGGGCAGTTCCTGAGCCCCCTTTCCATGGGGAAATTCCTGCTGTGCCCACCCTGAGCCTGCCCTGGCCCAGCCTGAGGCCGTTCCCTCTGCTCCTGTCCCTGTTCCCTGGAGCACAGCCCGACCTCCCCGGCTGTGCCCTCCTGGCAGGAGCTGTGCAGAGCCACAAGGGCCCCCTGAGCCTCCTTTGCTCCAGGCTGAGCCCCTTCCCAGCTCCCCCAGCCTCTCCTGGGGCTCCGTTCCCTTCCCAGCTCTGTTCCCTTCCCAGCCCTCTCAGCCCCTCCTGGGCTCCATTCCCCTCCCAGCTCCGTTCCCTGGACACTCTCCAGCCCCGCAGGACCCTGCCTGAGCTGAGGGGCCAGAGCTGGACTCAGCCCTGGAGATGGAGCCTGGGCACAGGGACAGTCACTGCCCTGTCCTCCAGTCACAGCCCAGGGCCCCTGCACCTTCCTGGCCCCCCTGGCTGGTGTCCAGCTGCTGTCACAGCACCCTGTGTCCAGCCTGTCCCAGCTTCCCAGCCCCCCTGCCCAGCCTGGATTGCCAGGGCTTGGTGTGACCCAGGGGCAGGGCCTGGCACTTGCCCTTGTTGACCCTCACAGCCGTGGTCATGGCCCATGGTCCAGCCTGTCCAGAGCCCTCAGTGCTGCAGAGCCCTCCTGCCCTCCAGCAGATCCACACTGCCACCCACCCCAGTATCACCCATGAACCTATTGGCAGAGCACTCAGTCCCCTGGCCCAGGTTTTGAACAGGATGGCCCAGCACTGCTCCCTGGGGACACTGCTGGTGAGCAGCTGGGTCAGCACTGTCCCAGCACTGTCCCCACTGTACCCAGTGAGTCAGCACTGTCCCCACTGCCCACTGTCCCCAGTGGGTTTGCACTGTCCCCACGGTCCCAGCACTGTCCCCACTGTCCCCAGTGGGTCAGTACTATCCCTGCTGTCCCCGCTGTCCCTGGGCCAGGCCACCAGCCAGTCCTTATCCCTGGAGAGATGTCCCTCTGCAGGCCCCGGGATGCAGCTTTTCCAGGAGATGCAGTGGGAGTCCAGGTCACACATCCACACCTTCCCCTCACCTGCCAGGTGTGTCACCTGGTCACAGGAGGAGAGGAGAGCAGGTTGGAGCTGCCTTTCCTACACCCCTGCTGGTTGCGTGTGGGGATTTGTGAAGGAGTTAGAGACGAGACCTCTGAGTTTTTTAGATGATGTGGTTTATTTTTCTTATCTTTTACATAGGCAAGAAGTGTGAGTTCAGCTCACATCTTCACTGCATAGCTCAGAAGGTCACAAGACCCTCAGTTACAAGACATTTTAAGTATTTATTGACCAATAAAAAACCACCAACAAGGATATTGATGCTTTTGAACTAATCCTTAAATATTTTGTCTTACAGACTCATGCTACAGTGTAAGCTTTCTTAGCCAGTCATGTTATGACCTACAAACCTACAGTGCTGCATTCTAATCTCCCTGTTTACCTCTGTAACTACTTTTATCTTTTCTATGTCTTAAACTCTAAAACTCTAAACTTTCCTTTACTTAGCTCAATGTGTCTCTGCTTTAAACTACAAATCCACAATCTCACTTCCAGCACCTGAGTTTGGGAGCCTTTCCCAAGGTCTCAGATCAAATCCTGGATTTAATTCTAAGCTTTGGCGTACAGGCCCAAGGTTCTGAGAGCTGCCTGCATTTCAGATTTCAACATCTGGGTCTGGCTCTGTGCTTGTCCTGTATGTATGATCACACTGTCTGGTGAACCTGTTACAAACTTCTGTTTAGCAATTTTTATTTGAATGATGAATATTCTCTGCCTTTGGAATCAGACTCTGCATGAAAACATTGACACAATTTGCTTTATGATTTAACCCAGTACATTTACAGATTGTTTAGAAAGCAAAGTAAGGATGGAAAATGCTGGGGTTTTCCCTCTAGGAACGAATTCAATTGAAAAATACTGCTTTTGTATTGTTAAAACCACTGCTTTCCAATATTCATAATACTGAAGTATGAGAGAAAATACAATCTTCAATTACGCAGTCAGTAGAAGGAACATGAAAGCTTGGGAATGTTGAAAGGGAAAAACCACATTCCTAACATTTGTAAGTTCTTTTTCATGTTGCTGTTTAACCAAGCTCTTCATTAAAGGTCATTCTCCCAAGTGATGTAAAAAACAGAAGGCTGTGCAGCAAATTTGACAAGAAAATGTGTGGGTTTGAGTCTCAGAAGACTAAGTTAGAGTTATCCAGTGTACACCTGAAATGAGTAGAAAAACTGAACATTGCAAACCGGACCTTATACCATGGAATCACCTGTTTTGTAACTTGGTGCAATTATTCATGGTAGAGACAGTACTAAACTTGCAGAGTCATGAAGTTCAAATTTGGCTAAACCAAATTTTATTTATTTCCCCCGTGTGTTTTTATCATGATTGTGAGATTTTCTTGAGGAGTGCCTTTTTCCCACTGGTTCCTGGAGTTGTTTGTTTTTTAGGCTGGACATGACCAGTCAGTGAATCAGTTCTGGGAGTGAATGACATTGGTGGGGTTTTTTGTTTTCTGCTCGGTCATTCCTTGGCTCCCCTGCTGCAGACACTGTGACGTTTGTAATTTACAATACTCCTACGTGGAGCATGAGTAGAGTGGCAGATGAAATCCAGTGTTGGTTAATACCAAGTGATGCACACGAGGCAAAACAGTCTGAGCTCTGCACCTGAAAGGACTGGCTCAGGACTGAGGATGAGAACAGGTCCTTTGCTGAAGTGATCTGGGTGCTCAGCAGGAGCCAGAAAGGTGAAGAAAACATCAGGAATTGTATGGGAGGGAACAGGTGAGACCACTATGGTACCACAGTACAAATGCAGAATTTGTACGAATATTGAAGGGTATGTACAGTCCTGATTGAGGTGAGAGGGTGAGAGCTGGAAAAGTTTGGGATTTTGAAATCAGGGATGGGGTGAGGCATGAAATAACTTCTGTGCATGTGAACTTTAGAGAAGAGAGGGCTGGAGAGTTGGTGAGAACATTCTGTGGAAGGCTAGATGGGTAAAAGGGAAAGATAGCAGCAATGGTGAAAACAGTCGTGTGGGTAAAGGGTTGGACTCAGTGCTCTAAGAGGTCCTTTCCACCCCCATCAATTCTACAGTTCCAAGATTTTCTGCCTTTTCTGATGCAGGATGTAGGACATCAGATGGTTTTCATGGAGCCAGGTTTCAGAATGAGCAGGAGTTTGTGGCTCTTTGTGTCATCAGTAGAAGCTCAGTGAGGTTCTGCTGAGGAACACCCCAAAGGGAACAGACTCACCTGGGATCCAGAGTAGAAAGATACCTGCAAGCAGGGGTTGTTTGAGGTTACCAGACTGGCAAAGTAGAACAAGACCAGCAGCTGAAATCAGCTGGGTGTTGTGGGGAATATTAGGAGGTACAAGTCACCTGTGTGTCTTCTGTCCTTACTGCTCCCTGAAGTCTTCTGGCCATTTTGTGTTTTGCTGTTGTTTTTTAAATTTTATGTGTTAGTTATTTAGTTATTTTATTTTGGGGATCTTTGGGGTTTACTGCTGGTTGTTTCAGTTTGTTTTCCTGGGGTATGAGGCCTTAGCTCTTCTCCATTCCCCATCTCCCAGTTCGGGCTGGGATGCACTGAGACAAGCTGGGTAACAGACTCACAGCAAAGGCCCTGTGCTCACACACTCCCTCAGAACCAGCCATGGAGGACATGCAGTTATCTTCTGTGGAGAGTTCAGTATGCTGTCCCCTACAATGATAAGTTTATACAGTGAGAAGTATGCAAAGCCCTGGACAGCTCTCATGTGATGTACATTGGCTTTAACTCTCTTTTGATAAGCACCTAGGGGAGCGCTGCCTGTGGTGGTCCTGAATTGTGAATGAAACCTTTCTCTAAATTAGGATGGTTCCGTTTCTCATGCCTTTCAGCAGGTACTTTTTAACTTACTGATTTTATTGCTATTATTTCCACTTATTTTACAGTTAACAGCTTTGATGATGTCAACCAAGCTGTGCTGCTTTCCCTATTGTTTAATTTATCTGCTTGGTTAAATATTAATCTCTACCTATCTTAAAAATATTCTTTCTGTTCTCTTTGAGAAAACTTGCATTTTAGTTGTTTATTTCAACAGCATGATAAAGATAAAAAGAAACATAAAGTAAAAGTACAGAGAGTTAAATAAGGCACCCCATGTGAACAGCTTGGGGCCTGTATGGATGATAATATTCCCAGTAGGGATAAATAGAGTAGGTTCTGTCTTTTACATGTCATTTCTCATCTGAGGGATGTGAGGGATGGCTCATGGCTTGCTGGAGCTGAAGTGCTCTGTCACCATTAATTGGCTGTAGCACACCTTCTTCTTTTCCCAATTTATAAAAATAGTACAGCAATACTAGCAGATTCTAACATAGGAATGGACTTCAGCAGTTTCTTCTCTCTCTGTTTATACACCTCTATAAAACTCGTTCTGGTTTCTGCTTTAATCAGTGACAAATCTGCACAGAAGTTCTTTAGATCTGCTCCCACGTCTGCCTTATAATATGGAAAAGTCCCTGCAGAACTGTGAATATGAGTGGTCTCATCCTACCAGGTATCCTGCTAATCCCTTGTTTTAGCTTTGCCATGAGTAGTCCTGGAGCAGAGCTGCAGCTGCAGGGAGCCCCATCTCCTTAGGAGTGAATTCTTCCCCTCTCCAAGTCTGTCACGCAGCCAGTGTCAAAACAAGCAGAGAGACTGGAAACGTGGAGAGGAACCTCCTGCCAAAATACTCACCAATCATCTGTAGTCTTGCTGCAGAAATCCTACAGATGTTACAGCAGTTAAGCAACAGCAGTGTAATCTACACAGCACCCACACAAACCCTGGCACTAGATAAAAACAATTTACATGGAGAATTATTTCTTCCACCTGTGGTTTCTGGAACTTGTGAATTTCCCTGGTTTATTTTTGTACAATTCTTTGAGACATGTTGTTGCCTTTTTTTTTTTTTTCCTTCCTTATCTTTTTATTTACATCTGTTCTGCGCAGAATCAGTGCGCCGTGCCAGCATTAGTAAGATATCATGCACTTATTTTTAAAGAAAAAACACCTTTTGATGTTTATTTACCAAAACTGCTCTCCCTGCAGGCCCTCATACTTGTTAACACTCACAAGGTATGAAGGTGCTTTTTGTGACTTGAGGAAATTTGATTTTAGAATATCTGAACAGTTCTATGGATGAAGGCAGCTTAGCAAAATAATTTCATTTTTGTTAATAGTTAATAAAGTAAGAAGTATTTCCATAAACATAGGAAACAGAGAGATCTCTCCTGAGAATGTAATACAACTGGATGAAAAGTCGTTAATTCCAAACCCAGTAATTTTATTTTGAAATGGTTCTATCAAACATGAGCTTCAATGAGATTGTTCTGACAAAACTTAAATTCAAGACTTTAACTAATCTAGGGTGTTTTTTCTTTAACATTTGTACCAGATAGGTTAAAAGAACTCTGAGAATTTTGTGTCTTCCTGAGCTCAAGCTGGAGGATGAAGATCTCCCCACACGGACAGTTAATATTAGACAAGAAGCAAATACTTCCACCCAAACAAACGAGCTGTTCCCTAATGAACGCAGCAGCTTTGTTTCAACAGCTCTGTCACAAGATTTTAGCTGGTACATTGTATTTCCGGGGTGCCGCCTCCTCCTCCGCCTCCTCCGGCCCCCTGACCACGCTGTGGAGAAGGTCCCATTTCTCACCAGAACAAGGTGACATTGTGGCACAGGCTGGCCGTGGGATGGGAGCTGTGGTTGGCACGAGGGCCTGCCTTCCTCAGTGCAAGCATTTGTTTTTTAAGGCACTTGTGAGAGGCAGAGGGTGAAAAAGATGCAGGGGGAAAAAGAGTCTTTGGGGGAGTATCTCTGGCAAATAATGATCTTCACATAGGAAAATCTGCCCTGGGCTAGTGAGAAGGACAGATAGCTTTAATCTAATTTTAGTGATTTAAAGGAGTGATTAAAATGACAGCTTGAAGCTGTTACACAAAAATGAATTGCATATATATGACCCCTTTCAATTAATTGACTGCACACATCTCTGGTGCAAAATTACCTTTGGCTTGAGTTTCTTAACTCCTCTTTTTGCAAAGAAGAAACCTTAATCTAAATTGCCCTCAGCTTTAAGCTAGAAAAACTGATCTGACTGTTGACTAGACCATTTCTTGGCATCCTCTGCTTTTGCATAACTCTCACAGTCTGCCTGCAGAAGCAACCAGACCTTTCCAGCTGCAGCAGATTTTCACTAAAGCCAGTGCAAAACCTGCTCTGTTCATTTGCTGCAGGTGCTGAATGCCAGTGGTACCATCCTTCAGAGCAATGCAGTACACCTGGGCACTCCAAAGTGCCTCCTGGTGCTGCTGCCATGTGCTCCCACTGCCTGTTCTGCCCTTTGGACAAGGCCTTTATTGCAGCCTGTGGGTTCTGGACTGATGGAGCCGCCTTCGTGTCACTGCCTAGGGAGGGATAGAGTTCCTTTCTGAATCTAAAACTTTGTAAAAAAGGTAGTTATAGGCTACTTTTCACTGATTTTCAGTGCAGTAGCTACGTGCATAACCTGTGCATCAGTGAAAGAAGAAATGTACAAAGGGAAGTGTGTAATCCTTTTGCATTGTAAATGTCTGATTTATTCTGAGCTGGCTATTACTCTATTCTTGATCACTGCCTGGGGTGAAACATTGTAGGCCCTTTCAGTAGTTTCTGGGATGTAGAGCTGCCAAACCTCAGTTTTGGAGCAGCTGAGTGTGGTTGAAGATAAGCAGTGTGGAAATACTTCTGTGAAAGTGTCAAATTCAGTAGCCACTGGAATGAGCGTGGAAAGTTCTCCTCTCTCAGAGGTGCTGTAGGAGTTTGTCAGCTGTAACATAACCCAACTGTAACAGCAATAGCAAATAGAAATGGACTTTTGTAAATTACAGCTGTGGTTTCCAGAATGACAAATCTCTAGAAAGCCATATAAGCACTGAGGTTGAGCCAGATGAGTCCTGTGAGCTCTCAGGCTGACACACTTTGGCCCTGCTTGATTACTCTCACAATATTAAGGGGGATGAAAATTAGCTGGAAGTAATTCACGTTTCATAAAGATCCAGAGTGGGTCTTGTGTGGGTCTTTCCATTCTGACAAATCAGGCACAGCTTGATTAAGGCTGTTTATTTTAAAACATCAAAATTATCATAAGAAAGTTTCACGAAAGTTTTCAGGGAGAGCTGCTTGGTTTATTTTGGGTTGTGACCAGTGGAGCTGTTCTGCAGTCATTTGAACGACTTGCCAGCTCCCAGTGCGACAGTATTTTTGTTTTGTTTGTTCTGGCAGAGGCACTAATTGCAGTAATGGAACGACAGAGCTCGTGCCAAGTGATGGCAGGGAGCTCAGGCCTCGTGTGTGCTGGGAGGGGACCTGGTGGCTGCTCCTGCTGCTGCCAGGTGCACTCAGCCTTCAGTCAGTGATGTGACTTGGAGGGGCAGCACAACGTGGGCAGACACTCCCAGGGGATCCTGCTGGCCCCCGAGATGGAAAACTGTGTACAAACACACTTGATGCTTGTGTGCAAACAGATGCAGGATTCCGTTGGCTGCCACTGTCTTGCACACACAGAAATACGTATAGTTCTGCTTTCAAGGGTATCAGCTGTCCTGTTCAGGGAGAATTTTCCTGTTTCTGAGCACAGGAATAATAAAGTGGCATTACACCATCACGTTTCCTGAGATGGAGATTCTGGTGCACACAGCTGAGTTACTATGGGATTTGGCAAAGATTAGAATTAAGTGAGGCTTTTAAGGGAAATATTTGCTTTCTTTTTTCCATTGTGAGAGGACAGGCTGAGAGAGATTTCCTTGCTGTGTTACGTGGAAGGCAAGCAAACAATATCTGATGTGATTTCGAGCTGGATTTTACATTGTGTGGCTGGCTGGGTAATCCAGTCCTGTGCTGTGCTAAATGCCTCAAATTGCATCAGTGGCTACATGCTGACCTTTGGAAAGGTATATATTTCTTCCTGAATTTATCTGAAAGTATCCATGTCTGAAGCAAAACTGGAAAATGTGTGTCATTTTGTAGTTGATTCTCAGTGTGGTGCCACAAACATTGCTGGTTATAATAGTAATTCTGCACTCCAGTAATAATCTGGGCTATAATATTTCAGTCCTTTACTGGGAAAGCTTTGTGGAACTTCCTCCTTCTGACTCCAGACATGAAAGAAAACAATTTTGGTGGTGATATCCCAAGTAGAAATTAAGATAAGCCTTTCTAAGCAGTTGGTAGAACACTGCAATTTTATCTGTTCTTCCTCAGGTCATGGTGAAACTCCAGGTTTGAGTCTAGGGGCACCTTGTCTGCTGTCAGAGAGACAGGATGCCATGAAATCGTGTCCTGCTTATCAATCCTGCTTGTGTTCTGACTCTCCCAGTGCCACCCTTCTCTCTCGGATCTTACATGTTTAATTCCCAGAAAATAAAGATGTAGGATCTGTTAAGCTTCCCTGGTCCTTTACGCAGGACAGCCAAGTCATTTTCCTTGTCATTTTTGTGTAACTAATGTCTCTAGGCAGGAACTGGGGAAGTCAGCACTTGTTCTCTCTTGGGAGCACATTTTAATGAGTTTCCCAGACCCATTTCTGCAGATTCACAGCGGTTTGAGAGGCACTGGGGCCTGCGCATTGAACTTCCTTGAAATTCCCATCTCATTTTAAAAAAACTCCGTGTGGGAAATGTTCACTGAGTTACTCCACAGCTGACACCGTTCTCCGCTGAAAATGGTTGTGTGACAAGAAAATGTCAGTTTAGCCCCGAGCAGTGTCCCTTTCTGAGGCTGCAGGGTTGTCACGAGCTGCCCAGGGGCTGTCACCAAAGCAGAGTGACCAGGGCTGTGCCTGAGGTCGGGTCTCTGAGGGGTTGGGGTCATCAGGGGCTGTCCATGCCGTGGCAGGGGGCAAATGGGATCCCTGTTCTGGGCTGCTCATCCACAAATTTTTGCTTTGCAGTTTTGGATCATTGGCTGAACAGTTGATTCTTACTTGCATTTTGCTTAGACAATGGCTTGAAAAGTTTTGCTTCAAAACTGATCCCTGCTCTGGGAATTAGGAAATAGGAGAAAATGATGATTTTTTTCCCCTGCCAGTTTGGCAGACATTTAGGATCTCTTGCTTTTACTTATGTATTCCTTATTTTGATTTAATATCTTACTCTTTTGGAGGAGCTGGCTATTCAGGAAATAAGTATTTTCACTGGACATTTCCTGAGTTACAGAGCTGAGAAACATTTGTTTCCTGACCTGTTGGAGTAAGTCCTGAGCAGCTGCAGTGGTGTGGGGAGAGAAGTTTGGGGAGGTTTTTTTTATGCCTTTTTCCTTTCATTTCCTTCCCCCCGCACCCAAGTGTTGCATGCATAATTAATATTAGTTTAAACTTCCAATATGACCCAGTCCTAAGTGGTCTGAAAGCTGCTTGTGAGACAGACATGTTGTTCAGAGATTTTTTTTGGTGACTGGTGTGCATCCTGCCAGGTTTTGTTTTTCATGACAGTCAACTCTCTGTTCACAGATGGTCTGAAAAATGATACATTTGGCTCCTTGCAATTATCGCCTCCTTTCCATTTAACCTTTATTCCCATTGACATTATAAAAATATGAATAATCTCACAAACTACTTTCTTCAACTTTAATGAATTAAAGGTAAAAATTCCAAAAGCCATTTTATGTGATTTTCTCTTTTTATCTGTACATTGTCACAACCTGCATTTTAACTTTTTCTTTGTGGTACTGAGCACTTTAGGCATCTGAAAGCTTCCTTGGAATAGTTCTTGAAAAGGCTGTGAGCATTATGCAATAAATACCTGCTGTACTCCTCTTCATATTGATGATAGAGCAAGTTAAAAGTGTAGATGAAGTGTCATTAAGGAAATCAAGAGCTAGGGATCATTTGAGATGCAGAAAAACATCAATAGGTAAAAATTGCTTATCTCCTCCCAGAAAGATAAGAGATGCAGAAGGAGTGCAGAAGAATGTATAAATGTATAAGAAATATCAGCTGCAGTGTTGCCACAGTTCACAGCAGATAATTCAAACATTATTGCAGTGAAAAAAAAGAAGAAGTCTAAGGTGTACTAAAGATTTGCCAATATAATTGTTAAGGGTTGCTCAGAAAGGCTCTTCTTTGTCAGTTGTTCCCTATAGTTTTTTATGTTGTCAGTTGTTCCCTATAGATTTTATGTAAGTCGTAGGAAAAAAAAAAAAAGTGCTGTCACATTGCACATTTTCCATGGTATTCAGAAACCTGAGAGCACAATTGGCAGCAGCAGCCTTTGAAATTCAGGATCTGCTCCTTCCTACAGATACATATATAAACAAAGGCACAGGATTTGGGTGGTTTTGTCTAAGGCTCCACCAGGAAAATTGGGCTTGTGAGTTTACCCATGGATGCACACAAACACTTCTTGTGTGCAAAAAAAAGTGATTTTGAAGATGTATACAAGTGATTTTGGTTATGACATAACCCCTTGTTGTCTCTCTTTGCTGGTGCTGAAAGAAGAAAAGGACAGAATGTTCTTGCACTGCTGCTGAGTTTTAGCTTAACCAAATATGGTGCATTCTTGTATTTTACTTTAAGATGAGCAACTGATTTTTAATAATAAATTGTGTCATTCATAACAGCAAACATGTTTTCGGTGTTTAGCAATTTTAAAATATATTTTTCTCAAGAATGAGGTTGATGTGCTCTCCTGAGAGAATATTTCTATTAAAAAAACCCAGAAATCTCAAGAGTGTTTGCTAATTATAGCTATAGCAGCAATCCTGTTTTTAAGGACTTTTGAAGGACAAATCTTCAAATTTGAATATTTCTGTGAGTTTAAAGGAATATTTTCATTCTTTGTGGTAGTCATGCTTTAAGCATATAATCTCAAAGATTATAATAATTCTCAGAGCAACCTTAGTATTATAATGAGGAGATAAAATACATTCTTGATCTTGAAGGTATTCTTTAGCCACTTACCTTTCTCTCCCAGCTATTAAATTGAAATTATTTTGCTGGACTGATGTATTTTTAGACTTCTGGATTTAATCCAAGTTTACAGCATAATCTTGACACGACTGCTTTATCTCAATGCAGTGTTCTTTAAATTTCTCTGATTTGAAAAAGCCTTTCTAAATCAAGGGTCATTTAAAAATAGTTTACCAACCTTTCCCTTAAATATTTTGCAGAAATTAAACGCAGTCACTAGGTCTCTATCTGTGTTACACTCTTGTACATCAGCTGGTCCATGTGAATCCCTGGGATTTACTTTACTAAGACCATAATCCCTTGACTTGATTTGATAGTTAGATTGTATGTGTGGCAGAGGCTTTAGGCAGAAGAATCAAATACATACTTAGAATTATTTCTGACGTGGGTGGTTGCAACAGGGATTTTCAGTGGCATATTTCTTAGAACAAAATGATTTCATATGTTCCAAGGACCAGTGAAAGTGAAATTAAATGCCTGAAATGAGTTGGACTCTGGATTGCTCCTGGTTCCTAACAGTCAGTTCTTATGCTGATTTAGTTTGTAACCCTTTGGGGAACAAACTCAAAGCCTGGCATAGTGAATGATTAAATATTCCTCTCTTATGAACAGAAGACTGCTGCTAAATGTTACAGTTTGTGCTACCAAGCCTCAGGTTGTTTATATAAAACCCCACAGAATGGTTAAGGTTTGGAAAAAAGTCTAAGATCATTCAATAATAATTGGAAAAAAAAAAAACAAACTGTATTCTTGAGCAAATATGCTGTATTTTACACATATAATGGGATCTCACCACCTTCATCCTTCTTTTCACCACAGTTCATATGGTTTCCTTTTCCAGCTCTGCCATTCTTCAGCTGGCTAATGTATGACAGCCCAATTTCATAAATTAAAAAATGGAGGAGGGCGGGATTAGGCAGTTTAGATTTCTTACCAACACTAAATTACTCACTTTCTGACATGTTTCTGTGCAAATGTGTGAAACCCATTTACCTGCTTGAGAGTGCATGACCAACAAGGATGGGAATCTACAAACACTCATCCAAATTTTTTTAGGTATGTTGAGGTAAAAAAGATATAATCCCTTTTTGGGGGCTTCTTGTGCATTGGGATGCCTTTTCTTTTGTGCTGCACATATTGGATAGGCCTTTTCAGTTTTAATCTGTGGATGAAAATTGCTGTGCCCCAAACCTGGAATTTTTGGTATTTGTTCTTTATGCAGGTCAGAAAGCAGCACTGGTGTTTGCTGAGGTGTCAGGCATCAAGCCAGGCTGAGTGGTGAAGCTGGCCTACAACTCTGGGGTGTATCTGATGGATATTACCAGATGGATGTCAGATTATATTATTTACTATTTTGATAATACCTGATGGATAATATCTGATGGATATTATTGATTATTTGTCATGTGCGTGGTGGGCCCTGAATGTTCTCCTTCCACATCCCTGGGACTCTCTGGGGTCTCCCCAAAGTCTGGAGTGTGATTTTCTCTAATTGCGGGGTGCTAACACACCTTTAGTGTGGGACTCCAGGGTGATCCATTGAAACTGGCACATCAAATCAGCCTCTGAAATTAATTTTTTGCTGGGAAAGACACCAGAAGCTTCATGACTCTGAACAACTTGCACCAGTTCTTGTGAACAGATTTCTCTTTGTGTAGATAAAACCTTAAAAGTGGATATTATTATTATACTATCAAAATTTTGGACAAGTTAATTACTATGGTCAGGAATCATGTGCTGTTTTATTAATCTCAGGCTAATCTTAGAATGGTTTGGTTTGGAAGGAACCCCAATGACATCTTGTTCCAGCCCCCTGCCATGGGCAGGGACACCTATTGGATACAGAAATGCTGTAACTGGAGTGAGAGGTTTTGACATCTTAACTGAAATAGAAAAGAAAATGTGCGTGTTTAGTTTCTTTAAAGTATATGGTGCAGAATTTACCATGATGAAACATTTCCTCTGGGCTGAGGTGGATTTTAAAGGTGCAATACTGTAATTTATCTCTCTATCCAGCACATACTTTTTTAAATCTTTGGTGATAATGGTAGCTATAAAAGTATTAGCTTTTTGATAAGGTGTTTAATGTGGAGATTTATGTCTATTCAGCGCCTATATTTTTAATCTTTGGTAATAGAGGAAGCTATAAAAATACCAGGTTTTTATTGAAGTGCACTAAAGAAAACATGTGAGGGTGAGACTGGATTTTTTGCATAACACAATCTAAAGACAAGTATATGAACAGAGTGATTAAATAATATTGAAAGAAGTAATTCAGTGAAACTAGCAATGCTGTCAGGTTAACTTTGTGTTTGACAGCCTGTGGTAAAAGTTCTGTATCACCATTATGTGAAGATACTATTTGTGGCAGCAGTGCATATTAATTTCAACAGATAATGGTGAAAAACATTTCTTGAAAGTAGCACTCACTGAGGCAGCTGCCCACTTAGATGATTAATAATTAGAAATACAGCTGGCATTTCTAATGTGGAAAGATTGCTTCCTTCAGGAGAGGAACAGATATTTACCCCAGAGTGTTTCAGGTTGTTTCCCCATCGTGTCTGGATGTGGGCAGGTCCACCCAGAATCCCAATTAAATTATTTTTCATTGTCAGTGTGCACATCAAGATTTGTAGAGGTGTGGATGGAGCTGGGGGGCTCAGCCTGGAGGTTTGGGGGAACCTGGCTCTGCACTAGTCCCTGACAGGAGGGGCCAGCTGGGCTCAGCTCAGTTCCTCTCACACAAATGGAGAGCTCCATTTATTGGCTCAGCACATCAACATGAAGTGCAGAGAATGTGGATCTGGGTGAACGTGTGGCTCATTTCTTTGCAGCAAGCTAATTACTGCTTAAAAATTGATGAAATTCTGAGGGCCATACAGGTTTGCTGAAGTGATCTCTGGAGGCTTTAATTTTTTCCTTCCCTCTTTTTATTTTTTTTTTTTTTTTGTAGCTCACTGAAAACTGTCTCTGTAGGCTTCTCTCTCTTTTCCTCCCAGCTTACTGAAGTTCTTTTCCTTAATGTTACCTTGGTAAAGAGTTCGCTGCTTTAATATATAATTTTCATTGTGACTTTCATTGCTGCAATTAAGTGGCTAATTGAACAGTTTATAATGTCTGTTCCTAATTGCTTCTGCAATAGGTTAACTATGAAAGGCATAGAAAATTAACATAAAAAATGATGCCTGTGTTATGCTCAAAAAAGCCTCAGAGATTTTATTTTTTTCTTTATGGGCAAAAAAAACCTGCTTAAAATGTTTCAATATTAAACCATCTTTGATATGGAGTCTTAGATGCCATCTACAGTGTAATATGCTATAGTTTAAAAATGCCCATGAAATGTAAGCGTAGATAGAAAATACATTTGAGATTGAGGTCTAACCTGCAGTAAAATATGTGAGACTGCAGTTAAACACTTCCTGTCTTGCTTATCTTGCCAAAAATACAGAGCAGCAATTTGGACTTTCTGGATTGTGTGTTGTAAGAATAGAGCAAAACTAATACAAGCCTCCAGAAAACTCTCCAATGGGTTTATCACAGAAGAAATAGAAGTTTAATCTGCCTGTGCTATTTATAATACAACATGGGCTTTCGAGCAGCTTTTATGCCAAGAAAATAGTAAAGTACAGGTCATATGGGAGGGTGTTCCCAGCTGTTCCTGGACTCTGCACTGAGTGGAATGGAGATCAGCACAGTGCGAGAGCAAATCTGACAAAAACTTAGAAAAATGCAAGCTTCTCAAGTCTATTTTCAGAGTTATCATTGTCAAAAAAGACATTCAGGGGCTTAGTGTAGCAATTTCATTATTATTAAAATAATAATATAATCACCATTTTAGCATATGGATTTTTAAAATAAAGCTACAGCAGAATGAAAAGAGAAGCAGTAATATGAATGCAGGGAAAAAGTTTCTTGGTTATTATTAAAACTATTTCTTTATAAGTAAGTATTACTGACAGAAAAAAAAAAGAAAATAAAAAGAAAAGACATTGTCTTTAATTGTCCATAATACATGAGTAGGGAAACGCCGCATCTGGAAAATCTTAGTTTTCAGGCAGTTGGGTCTACAAATGTGTTTTCCATAAATCTTTCCATTTTCTTGTCATCCCAGTGGTAAAAAACCCCAAATAACTTATTTGAAGTGTTGATTAGTAGAGCCTGTACAATACTGCTCTTGAAAAGGAAGATTTCTCACGCTGACCTTTTTCTCCTCTGTGTTTAAACTGTTCTTCTCCCCTTGTTCTTTACTAGTTCTGAAATTTACCTGTAGTTTCCCTTTCCTAAGTCATACTGACTTTTCAAATCTGTTTGATTACAGGCCTAGCTTTGGTCTGGTCGTTTTCCTTGCTGTAAATGTCTTCCATACTGAAAAAAATAAAATCCTTCTTTGTTTTCAGAGGTTCTTCATTCACTTTATTTCTTGGTACACTTTATTTTATTTCTTCCATGCTGAAGGGAGGCCTTGAAATTTAATTGCACAGGCAATTATTCTTCACCTTTCTAAAGCTGAGTGCTGACCCCAGGAGGTGTCTGTGTTGTGACAGGCAAGGCTGTGTTGCACTGATGCTGCAGAATTTCTTTGCTCTAGATGTTCACATTTCACCATCTGTTGAGCACCTTTCCTTTTATTGCACAGAAATATCCTGTAAGCCTTCAGTTTACCCGGGTCACCTCTATTGTATTTTAATTTTTATTTTGTTTTTAGTTTTCCCCATCCCTTTGACTGCAGCATGGGTTTGTTTGTGTGCAGGGTTCAACAACTCGGAGCGCACGTGCGACAAGGAGTTCATCATCCGCAGGGCCGCCACCAACCGCGTCCTCAACGTCCTGCGCCACTGGGTCTCCAAACACTCACAGGTAACCCCTCAAACTCGCAGGGGTCAGTATCTCACACTGCTCCTGCCACAGGCAGCCCTGCCCAGCTGCTCTGCCTGTGGTAAACAACTCCTGTTTTCATGCAGAAGTTCATCCGTTTATTTACTTGTGGTGAATGGCGCATGGGAAACCACGTGCGTGGGTTTGGTTTGTGATGGCAAAATGGTGTTGTCAGGGGAGGGAGGGCAAGAAACACGAGTGGTTTGTGCAGTATCATAGAGAAAATATCCTTTAGGCTGTCAGGTGGGAAATGTGCTGGCAGAATTTGACATGGATGCAGAGGAGTATTGAAAATAGGGAAGGCAAGGCAAGGCAAGGCAAGGCAAGGCAAGGCGGGAAGGCAAGGCGGGAAGGAAGGCGAGAAGGAAGGAAGGAAGGAAGGAAGGAAGGAAGGAAGGAAGGAAGGAAGGAAGGAAGGAAGGAAGGAAGGAAGGAAGGAAGGAAGGAAGGAAGGAAGGAAGGAAGGAAGGAAGGAAGGAAGGAAGGAAGGAAGGAAGGAAGGAAGGAAGGAAGGAAGGAAGGAAGGAAGGAAGGAAGGAAGGAAGGAAGGAAGGAAGGAAGGAAGGAAGGAAGGAAGGAAGGAAGGAAGGAAGGAAGGAAGGAAGGAAGGAAGGAAGGAAGGAAGGAATGGATTTTTGTACACCTTGTGCAGATGGTGCTTCATGGCACTTACAGACTGCTTTGTTACTTCAGGCTGCTAATAAAGGATACTTCATCTCAAAAGCTAACTGCAGCAATGTCAAACTCCCTTATGTGAAATCAATTCCCTTTTTCCCATATAAAAGGTTTAATTTTCATAGAGGCTAAGTTTGCTAGAGAATTATCTCAGTAAGAGGTGTAAGTGGGAAAATTGGTTTGTATGAAAAGCTGAACAGCCCAGAAGAGATTACTAAAATCTATCTTGCTATCACGGGAGTGATTAATCATTTCAAGTTACTGGGAGCAGCCTATGTACACCAAGTTTTGACTCCCTATTAAATTAAAGTCAGAATCAAGCAAATATTGAGCTGTAACAGAGGTGGCAACAGACTTTTATTACAGTTTTGTGTTACTTTAGGTGCTTATTGTGTTCCAGTTCATATTAAATGTCTTCTGTGACTTGAGCTGATCCTCTGTGCTGATTAAAATTTATGTGATTGTCGAAATGCGGAAACTTCTGTCTGTGTTAGGTAATGGCTACAAGTAGTTTCACTGAATTCTTTTGCAGTTGCTTTTGCATCATGTTTACAGTTGGTATTGTAAAAATACCAGTAAAAATATGAAGAGGACAAAAATAACGAGTAATAGTTCATTGTGCATTTTCAAAGTGGAAGCTGTTACCTGCACTCCCTGGTCTCTCACTGCCATTTATTTTTTCCATGGCAAAGGTGTAGGATTTTAATTCTTTAGCTCTCCTAGTCCGTTGGTCTTCCAATATAGCAAATAATTCAAAATGCAAGGGCTTTGGTGTGGAAAGTAAGAAATGCTACAGCAGCAGAGCATATAATCAGATTTTTGTGTTGTTTACTTGTGACACTAGGGAGAGAGAAAGGACAGGCCTGAGCAAATCAGAAAGACTGACTAGTTGCTGCCAAAAAATATGGGACAGGACTACTTTAAGGAGGACTAGTGAAGGATTACTGTCTGGCCAAACAATGTGAAATGTTGGCAGTAAAGATGTAGAGTCCTGGGAGAGCAGTGGCTCCAAGCTTATTTTACAGTAACATCACAAACTGCAGATCCTGAGCCACCAGTGTCTGGTGAGGGAATCCGGATTCAATTTCCAAAATGACAAAACAATGTAAGCATTGAAATTCTTTAAGAACGACAGACCTGCCAAAAACTTTTATACCTTTTAAGGTATTTGCATTGTTCTCTGGATACTCAGCAACCTCGGCTGAGATATCCTTCATCTTCGTGAGCAGCCAAGAGCAGGTTTGATTCTCAAAAGAAAGGGCAGATTTTATTCTAAAACAAATCCAAACAACAACAACAAAACAAAACCAAAGAAAAAAAAAAAACAACCAAAAAACCCCTAAAAACCCCAAAACCAGAACAACAACAATAAAAAAACAGCTTACAGAATAAGTGAAAATAAGTGAAAATAAGTGAAAGTAAGTGAAAGTAAGTGAAAATAAGTAAGTGAAAATAAGTGACAATAAGTGGATGTTTGCAAAGACAAATGTGCAATTTTGATCATTTTCCCTCTACCTGGCTTTGAATTTGGTTTTGCTGCAAAACCTCCCAGCCCCAAATGAGGAACTTCTCTCTGTGCAGACTGTTCTCCTTACAGTGTCCCAAGATCTTTGTGGTCATCAGCAGTCCCCCCACGACTAAAGGTGACCAACCACACACCCTCCCTTTTGGCAAAATGCCATCTCCTCATCCCTGGCTGCAAAGAGAATCAGAGTCAATGGCTGTGTGAAGTGGGTCCCTATTTCTGTGTCAGCTGTGAGATGGTGCTGCAGACCTGCTTTAGTGCTGCAGCTCCTGAACAATTCTGCAGCTCTGTCTTGGTGCTCTCTGACTCACCAGGGCCTAGACTGCTGTCCTGATGCCTTGTGCACTGGTGCAGGACTCACACACAGCCATCTGCTCCAGGGATCTGGCATGCATCATCCCACTTCACTATTCCCTACCCTCCCTGCCTCCCTCTGGAGCCCTTTGGCTGTCTCAGCCTGCTGCTCTGCTGCGTGTAGGAACGTGGGTCAGGCTTAGTGCACGAACCAGGGATGCAGGAGTCAGCCAAACAAATGGTTCAGGGCCTTGTGTTTGCTCTCTTTGCTCTAGAAAATCCTTGGCTGGGGTTTGGAAGGTCTGTGCTGGGGCTATGCTTCCACTGCCTTGCAGCTGTGTCAAAACCACACTTGGGGATGGTTCAGTGTTGCTGTGTTTCTATTTTTTTTTTTTAATTTATCTAAGCACGGACAGCATTTAATGTAGAATTGTCTGTGAGCAGAAAACAGAATCATTAAAATTAATGAATCAGCCTATTCAGTGAGGATAGGCTTTCATAAAGTGGTTTTGTTATCTTGAAACGATTCTAAACAATTCTTTAAAAAGAATTAATTGCTCTTAAAACGTGGGTTATACACTATAGAAGCCTCACTTGTATTTCAAGTAAATGTACACATGGTAGTGCCAGATCTGCAGCCCTTTGTGGAGGGCACAAGGAGCTAATGAATGTCCTGAGGAGCTGTCAAGGCACAGATAAAATTTTGGGAACAAGCCATCCCCAGGTGAGGTGACACATACTTCCCTGTTTTTACCACCCTGAGCAAGAGCAGCCAAACCTGTGCTGCTCATCATCCAAAACCAGCACAGTATGAAAGGTAGCTTTAGGTATTCCAGATTGTTTTGTTTACATTTCTGTTCTTTTTATTCCATACCCCTCCTCTTTTTTCTGTTTTTTTTTTTCATTCAGACACCTGCATGCCCGCAAATCTTTCTTTTTGCCCTAAATAACAGGAGAATGCTCATGTTTACATTTTGGTTTTGAAATGTGACTGAGAGGAGCAGAGCAGGATTCTCCTATTGCAGACAATGGACACACAAGTGATGAGGCAGAGGATCACAGGGAGCAGGAGCCTTGCTGGGGACAGAAAGAGCTCACGAGGATAAAACTCCCACTGGCTCCTGTAGAGGTGGTAAAATAGGGAGGCAAAAGGGGGCCAGGGGCAGAAAGTGTCAGTATGAGTTTCATTTTCCAAGTGAGGTCTTGCAGCCTTGTTTTATTTAGCAAAGCTTCCTTGCTTTTTATCTTTGTGTTGCAGAGTGAAGCTCCTTCAGCTCCTGTGGCAAGCAGACTGCAGTGGGGCTTGTCCAAGGAGGGAGCTTTCACATCTGGCCCCTGCAGTCCCCCCAGCTCTGGGGGGCAGCTGGGGGCTTGTTCCCAGGGCCCTCTTGCAGATCTCAGCTGGAGCAGCTCTCTTACAGCCTCCTGGCTGCCCGACAGTGTCCGTCAGTCACTGCCTTGGTGTGAACAGCCAGGTGTCTGCTAAGGAAGGCAGGAGCCTCCCCTGAAATGGAAAATGCAAACCCCCTTCCTCTGAATTACTGTAATTTTGAAATTAAGGGATTCTCAGGCAAAGATATGGGAATAGAGATAACAGTTCTTTACCAGGAAAATAAAAAATACACAAAAACAAACCACTGCCAGAGTGAGAGCAGTCCCTGTCCCCCTGTGTGCCAGGGGGTGGCACAGCCCCATCCCATGGGGGCTCAGCCCTCCTGCAGTGCCAGCTGTGGTTCTGCTGCAGCAGGGATCCTGCACAAGGGGGGAGTTTTCCTCTGCAGCTCCAGGGCTGCTGCAGATGGGCCTGGGCTCCCTCTGGGAATGCAGGGCAGCAGAAAGCTGCTCCTCTGGGAATGCAGTGGGCAAAGGCTGCTGTGCTGTGCCAAACCCCAGATTGGATCCAGGTAGGAATGCTTGGCTCCTCCCCTGGGCACAGCATCTCCCCGTGGGATGATGGAATTGGATCAGCCATGCAGGGACACTCACTGGCCATGGACAGAAGGTAATTAGTAATTAATGGCCCATGGACAGCAGAGATCTCCTGGAGGGAGGATTGGCTGTGGGAGAGATAAAGAAAACTGCCCAGTGAACAGAAGAGAACTGCCCACCTCTGACAGATGGGGATAGAATACACACATATCTTGCAACCCAAGACAGTCACAGAGTGACCACGAGGCCTGGGGAGAGAACCATGGCTCATATTTGGGCATACAGGTCATGATGTGTGCCTGATGCCTGCCCAGCCCCACTGCAGCTCGTGCTCTTGGCCATGCCCATGCAGCTGTGGTGAGCTTCCAGCAGGAGCATTGCCACTGGGAGCTACTGACAGCACCTGGGGAGCGGGTACAACTACTGGAGACAGAGGGCTGTCTCAGAAAAGATCATTTCAGTTAGTTAAAAATTGTGTTAGCTCACATGAATTGGCCAATTCAATTTCTTTCCATTTCATTGGAATAAAAAAATAGATAGAAAATCCTTTATATGAGCCCCACTTACTTCATATTAAATGGTATAAAGTAATGAATAAGATATTTGGTGAGCTTATACTAAGTTAATTGCAGAAACATGAACAAACTACACCTTAGCCGCACTTAGCAAGATACACTGTATTTTGACTACATTGGAGATTGACCCCAAGCTGCCTTGAAACAGCTTGTTTCTTTAAGTAAGCCAGACTTATTTCAAGCTCAGGGATGAGTTTTCCTGAAAGCCAGTTATAATTCCATTTATCTCTGCCTTCCACCTGTGCCAACGTTTTGTTGCATGTGAATTTACACAGATTTTGCTCAACACAATTGTGTGTGGTAGGTGAAGTGTGGTTTTATGCTTCAAAATGAAATACTGTAGTGGAGGACTGCAGCAGTGAGTAACTTCACTGAGTTCTGATAGTGTTTGATCTGCTGTGCGCAAGATTTAGACTCACTCATCTGCTGCCTTTGGAGTAATTACCTGCTTTCTTTTTGGCATGAGGACAGTTACAGGAAAATTGTAAGGCAATCCCCATCCACTTACAAATATTCCAATTTCCTTGCAAAAAGTCATCCAGTGGATCTCTGTCCCCTCCTGCCTCTTTCTTCCCTCCCTCCTGTTCTTTTGGAGTTCTTCTCACTGGCCTACTCAAATATAAATCATGTTTCCTGTTTTAGCTCGGTTTTACCTGTCTGGATTATTCAGTGTTTCCCACATTGTTTAGATGCAGACTGTTTCCTCTCACTGAGGAACACTTAAAGAAAGGGGAGAGGGACTGGGGTTTTACTGAGCTCATGTCAAATCCTGAAAATATATTCTCTGTATAAACCAGCTACAGTAAATCTACTGGTTTTAGTTTTAAAATGCATCTAGCATGGGGTTTTTTTTTTCCTTGCTTTCTTCTGCCTCTGCTGCACTCTCTTTTCTTCTGCCAATAATTTGAAATCTGAGTAATTCCCACAAATCTTTAGGCTACTGTAGACTCTAAAATATATTAGAGGTGTGTGACCCTCTAATAGAGAACTGAACCACTGTCAGATTGAAATCTGCTGCTGGGAAATTGAAGGATTCCTGTCTGACCAACTGTATTCCTTCTCTGATACATAAATTAGAACTAGAAGTCAAAAAAAGTGGTGTAAAATTATGTAGGGAGCTGTGATATGCATGTATCTAAGGCCATAAATAGCTACTTGCCTGTGGATCTGTGTCCTATAGTATAAACAGATAAATATTCATGTGTGACACCCATAAAACAGCTAGAGATAATCTGCATGTATTTAGAGTTATTTAGTTATTTTAAAATTATACTTAAAATTGGTTGCTAAGTCTTTTGGTGTTTGTATCATTCTTATGATACAAAACTTTCTACCTTTCTCCACAGAAGTTCAGTGCATGTACATGTTTAAATGCAATATTTTCCCTGTTATTTTTTTAATATATATGGCTCATCACACTGGAATCTTAGTGCCATTTAGATAACAGCCTTTACTAGAAGAAGAGATTAGTTCTTCATTTTTCTTCTGATTCCCACCTTTACTCATAGGATTTTTTTCCCTCATCACACTATGAGAAACAGATTACATTACTTTACAAAAGAAAACCATAAATTTGAGTTTCCCCAGCAATTTTAGCACAACTATCTTATGGCGATTACTCAGTCAAACACGTTGTAATGTTAATGACCAAATTATTAATTCTCATTATTGGAAGAATTAGCATGTAACCATGCAAAAACTGGAAATGCTTTAGTTTGGCTGAATCTGGTAATTATAGGTGAGGTTCTCCCATCCTATTTGCAAATGAAAAACTTTTTAAATTCTAGACTTCTTTGGTCAGAGGTGTGTTTTCAATAAAACAAGTCATCCTGAGAGAAAATATCTCATAATGAAAAGAATGAACCAGTTGTGGTTTGAAAGCTGAGATAAAATCCTGGCCAGGACGGTGTGATGTGCCCGAGGGTTTTACCCAGCAGGGCTGAATGAGGATGGGGGATGTGTCATCTCCTGGGCACCATTCTGCCCATTTGGGATATTTCTGTAGCCCAGGCTGCAGAGATACCATCCTCTTTCACACAGTGTCTGCCACTGAGGTACAGGAAAAACTCATTATTACACTGGTTGCTCAGGCTTGTGCAGACTCAAGGTTTCTCCTTGCACTAAGTTTTGATAGTTTTATATTTCAAATTATTTTCTTTCCAAAACCACCAGAGTGCACAGTACTGTCATGTAGTTTAGTTACATTCCTCATGTTTTCTCTAATTAGTCCCATTTCCATACCCCAAATACATGAAAAGGCTCTCTTGTCTTTCCTTGCAAACAGCTAAAACAGCTACTAAGGGAGGCATTTCAGAGCGTGGCTATACAAAATGTGCTTTAGAAAACAGAGTGCAGTGCCTTGCAATAATTCTCTCTTGACTTTGAGCTGAATGCTTGATACCCCAACTTTCTGTTCTCCAGCATCCTCAAAGACAGGTAAACATCTCCAGAAAAAATAAAACACAGATATTAATCGGTTCCAGAGTATTAAATAGCTGAGGCCCAGGTGAGAAGATTCTGGAGGAGTGAGGAGGAGATGCTGTAATAGGAGGGAAATGCCCAGAGCAGGTAATGTCTGAGTACTCTTAGGAAAATCAACCCACAAACATCAGAGGTTGATGTCCAAAAAGGAGACAGAGGAGTCCTTTGACTTTACTCCAATAAAGGCAGAGGCCATGGGGCATTCCCCTGGGGTCTCTCACATTTTTGGAGGACGCAGCCTCCTTTTTATCCCAATTTCCCAGCCACATTTCCCTTCTCTCTTTCCCCATTTCTGAGGTACTTGAGAGGTTCAGACTTCCCAAAACACCTGATACCAAAGATTTCCCTCTAATGTACAACCCTCCCTTTTAATTTTTAATTCTTATTGAATTTAGGGGTTTTTCTTTCCCGCTGTTTCTTTCATCTTTAATGCCTAATTTCATTTATCAGCAAACCTAAAGTTTATTTGTAGAAGCAAATCTCTTTTTCATTTCATCCATTGGTGGAATCCTTCCCATTGTTTCTTTTCTCTCCCAGTGCTGGTTTTATCTACCAGCAAACCCACAGCTTGTCTGTAAAGACAAATCTCTCATTCCTCTGAGCGCTGACATTGGAGCAATAATGTTTCTCAGAAATGCTGTGAGCTCTGGAGATGTGGGCCTCTGGCAGGAGCAGAGCCAGCCCAGGTGAGCACAGCCCAGGTGAACCCAGCTCAGGTGAGCACATCTCACCTGTGGCACGTCCTGTGATGAGCACTCATTCCTCTTCTGCTCTGAGCTGTTGCCTCCCATTTCCAAATGAGGCTCCACTTCAGCTTTTAGCTTTTGTATTTTTCAGGTTCTGTGCTGCTTTAGTTGTGGGTCTGAGCTTCACATGAGGGGATGGTGAGCTCTGCACAGAGCAGGGAGACAAAACAATTCCTGCTCCAGCTGGGCACCAAGGACAAATGACCCAAATCTCAGCCCAGGAGCACAAACACCGTGGGCTGCAGAGAGAAAAACAAGCAGGGTGGGACTGCAGGGGCTAAAGCTGGAATGGGACAATGAACTGCAAGGTGCAAATGGAGCAGAACTGATCCAAGGGAGAGACCCCGTGCCCGCTCGTGCATTTTGGGGCCATTTTGGTTCATCTTGGGTGCAGCCCTGGCTGGGCTCTTGTGCTGCCCAAGGTGCATCCATGGCGGAGACCCTTTGAATAAATCCCTGCTTTATTCTGTGACTCTGTCCAGCCTCTGTTCCAGATCAGGCTTGATAAAGCATCACACCTGTCTTGGTGGCTGTGGGAGTGCTCTGGTGCTCACCTGGGCTGTGCTCACCTGGGCTGGCTCTGCTCCTCCCAGAGGCACACATCTCCAGAGCCCCTCACCACAGGAGGGGCTGTGGGCATTTTTTGGGAGTGAAACACCACGCTCTTGTGCCGAGGTGCCAAATCTTCCCCATTTTCAGTAACTTTGTGCCTCCTGTTGCCATGGAAACGAGAGGGAGCGCTGCACACACGTGGTCCTGCTTGCAGGCAGCTGTGGGTTTTTAGGGAGGATCTGTGGTGCACCAGGCAGCTCAAGGTTGGGGTTTGTTTTCCTATCAAAATGCTATAAAACACCTGAATACAAGAATTTTTGGAGTCTACCCCAAGAGTTGCCAGTAACTTCTCACCTAAAAGCTTGTACATTCTGTGTCTGTAGATTGTCTAATACTGTCTGATTTCTCCAAATTCAGATAAGTGATCTTATCAGATGAGATAAGAGATCAGATAAGATCTGATCAGGTTGAGATCCGGTTGCTGCATGTCTCTGAATCTCAGTCCTGTGTCAGGCATCAGTCTGCCGTGGAGGTAATACAAATGCTGAAGCTCTTCAGTGTATGGACAGATTATTTAGTCAATTTATTGGTTTAAGTACTCCACAAAAAGCAGACTTTCCAACAGGATGGGTATGAGAGGGGAGGCAGATGAACAGAGAAACTCAAGGCAGCAGTGAGAGGAAGGGTCCTGCCCTGCTGGGCAGCAGCGCCAGAACTGCAATTAAACACAGAGAGGATGTCATGGGTCTTGGCCAGATGCAAGTGATAATTCAGAAAAGGAAGGTTCCCTGATCATCCTGTCTCACACAGAAGGCAAAGGTCAAAAAGGAGAAAAATCCCAGCCTTTGGGAGATCCTACTTTTGTGGCCAGTTTACTACTGTACCACAGCTTTCTCTAAATATTTTCAAATGTAGTAGAAAAACAAAAACAAACAAAAAAATTCAAACCTACTTGAAAAAGAAAAGGCAAACCCATTAAAATACATGTTTTAGTTGTTTGTTCAATGCTGTTAAGACTAAAGGTAGTAAAATTTTTTTCATTTTCAGGATTTTGAGCTGAACAACGAGCTGAAAATGAATGTGTTAAATTTGCTGGAGGAAGTTTTGAGAGACCCTGACCTTCTGCCACAAGAAAGGAAAGCCACTGCAAACATACTGAGGTAAATGCATTTCTAATTATTTCACACATTAACTGTAGCACAGAGGGAGACAGACTGTGTATCATAGAATTCACAGGGCTGGGTTTCCCTCCAGAGTATTTAATTTTGAAGGATTGCTAAGTGTTTTATGAGCCATAAAGCAGAGCCTGTTTTAAGTTTCATTCATAAAAATACCTGTATTGGAAAGCTTTGCTGCAGAACAGCTGGCAGCCTTGAGTTCAGCCCTCAAGTATGAGTGAAAAAAGCTCTGTCTGCAAAGTGTGAATATTTTACAGCCACTGGTTTCAGGTCCATTGTTCTGCAATCCTGTACAGCAGTAAACATTTAAAGACTGAGCAATCATTAAATAAATAAATTAGTTGAAACATCTATAGACTAAGGAGTGATTAAAATAAAACATCATGAAAAAACACAGATAAATCTACAGTGTGCTTTATTAACATTTATGTAAGTATTCTGCAGGTAAACCAATAAGTGTGCAATAAATAGAGTGTGCCTGAGTTTTCTAAGATCACTTGACAGGTTTCCAACAGATATATGAAAAAAGGTCTGAAAAAATCACTTGTGAGGACAAATATCAAACAGAAGATAAAAAACACAGATAAGTTCTTATTAAAACCACATTTCCTTCTTACATAAACAAAAATACTCCTCCTTTTAATAATACTGTGTGTGCTGTTATTCCAAGTAAAAACGTCGTTTTATGTTTCTTTGGAGGAGACAGCAAGTCAAAAGAGCAAGAAGGATGAGGATGATGTGGGCTTTGATAATGTGTGTGACAGCAAAGGTTCTACTCACAGTGGGTTAAATTACCCTAAAACTTTCAGCTTCTTAAGGAAATGTTTTAAAACAAGCCTGGTCTGCTCCTGAGAGAGTAATGGATTTATAGGCTTTTACCATACAGAAATTTCTTGTACCCAGTTTCAAATGAGCCAATTTCCACTAGAAGTTTCATCAAAAAATGGACCTTTGTATTTATGTGTAAACAATGAATTGTCCCCATCTGCATCCTTTTACCGCTGTTCTAGGAAATGGTTGTTATTGTTTGTCCTCTCTCCCCTCCTAGAACTGATTACTGAGTACCTGTGCACAGTGTCTGATACACCACTGAATACAGTTCATCAGATATTAACATTTTTACAATTTTTTCAAAAATCCAGACTGAATTTTTTGACCATTCTCTAAATTATTTTTTTTCAAAGCAAAAAAAAAAAAAGGAAAAAGAGTTTTTCTTTTAGCCTTGGCTAAAAACTCTATTGCTTTTCAAGGCTGGCAGTGCTGCTAAACATACATGGATACTGGACAACCTGATGTGAACTATTTCAATCCTGCTTCTATGTGAATTACATTTAAATACAATTTCTCCCCCTTTCACTGGAAGGGGGAGGTGTTCAGATCACCCCTGGGAAATGTCTGGTAATTAAGAGTGATTTCCAGAGTTTAACAAAACACTGTAATTGCTGCTGGAGACACAGGCTCTCAGCAAGGCTATACAGATAATTGAGTCATCAGTTAAAGCATATAAAGAATAATTCAGAGGCTATAAGGATATAATAATCCTTATAGCATATAAGGAATAATCAGCAGCTGTTTGTGTGTAACTTTATCTGTGATACTGACACAGGAGCGCACATTCCTTTGCTCTTCCACTGTCCTTAATTTTTATTGCACATTCTTCAAATAGAAATATTTATAAATAAGCTTTTAAAAAAAGTTTTAAAAAAAATTAAAAATAAGCTTTATTCCTGGTGGGAGCAGGGACCTGCTGTCCTGTGGAGACTGAGCACTCAGTCCTGGGGCATCCAGGGGTCCCTCTGCTCCTCACCCTGGTGGTGGACTCAGAGCCAGAGCCAGCTGCTGTTTGGCAACTCGACTTTGCAATAATCAGGATATGAAATGGGGGAACAGCTTCTGTCAGGAGGCTTAGCTTTCCTGGCAGGTTGCAGACATCATTGTACAATTCGGAGCTGATTTCTGAAGGGTCAGAAATGAACATAGTCAGGAGAGGTGGCACTGACCTGCCTGTGTCCTCTCTGACAGCACAACTGCAGGAGCCCAGGAGGTTCATGGGTTTCCAGTGCCAGAGAACACAGCTTTTTCTACATTTCCTCTGAAAGCAGAGGTGCTGCTGTGGTGCAGGAGGAGGCTGTGATGATGTGGGGTGTGTTCTGTGCCCCGTGGTGCCCTGGCTGGTTCAGTAGGTCAGGACTGAACCTGCTCTGCCCTAGGCTGGAGAACTCTGGCTCTTTGTTGTCTGCAGGGATCTCTGTTTGCTGCAGAACCAGCTCCTGCTGACCCAGAACTGCTCAGCTTTGGGCCAAGGCTCCCCTGAGCCACCCTGGAGGGGCTCCACATCCTGCAGGGTCCATCCCACAGCATCTCTCCCTCTTCTGCAGCACACTGGGGATCCTCTGTTGGGTTACAGTCACTGTTCTGAGTGTGGAGAGAGGGCCTGCAGTGGAAAAAAATATTTCCTGAGTTCCTCCAGCCATCCATAGGCCCTGAGGGCCATTATGAAGGGTTTGCATTACCAAGGAGCCCTGTGGTGGGACCCTGTGGTTACCTGAAGCACCAAACCACAAAACAAAGGTCAGGCAGGGAATGCAGCACTCCTGCCACAGTCTCTCCCTGTCACAGAGGAGATCCTCTATTGTATTTGTGCTCCCCCCAGACGAAGGCAGGAGTGATGAATCTGACTCCACGCTCTCAGAAGGCTAATTTATTATTTTATGATACTGTATTATATTAAAGAATGCTATACTAAACTATACTAAAGAATACAGAAAGGATACTTACAGAAGGCTAAAATGATAATAATGAAAACTCATGACTCTCTCCAGAGCCCTGACACAGCTTGGCACTGACTGGCCAAAGAGTGAAAACAACTCACAGCAGAATGCAATGGAACAATCACCTGTGGGTAAACAATCTCCAAACACATTCCACATGTGCACAACACAGGAGAAACAAATGAGATAAGAATTGTTTTCCTTTTCTCTGAGGCTTCTCAGCTTCCCAGGAGAAAAATCCTGGGTGAAGGCATTTTTCAGAGAATGTGAATGCCACAGTCCTCTTCACCAAAATTCTCTGAATTTAGGCATCCTGGCTCTTTCTGCATGGAGAATGATAGAACCCAGGCAGGGACTTGTTGTGAATCTCCTTGGCCTCTTCCCTTGCAGAATGTGCAGAGCTGGTCCCAGGGTTTGTGTTTCTCTCCTGGCTCCTGTTCAGGGTCTGGCTTGGAGAAAAGCTGCTCAGCCTATGCCCTGCTCCTTGGAGAGATGTCATCCTTCTCAACTGAGATCTGTCATCTAATTCTGCTTAGAGGGGAAATACAAATTACCTGGAAGTGAAGGGCTTTTTTTACTATTGTTACAGATATTTAGAAACCAATTTGTTTGAAGCTTTCTGACAGCATGCTTTTCATGAGCAAGCACAGATCTGTCGTAACTGGAAGATGTGGTGAAACTTTCATTCAGAAGGTTTCTCTGGAATGGGTTGAAAATGGGAAGAAGGAGTAATCCAGTTGATGTGTCTTTCATAAAAATAGTCGCTCACCTCCTTGCTAAGTGAGTGCTGTAAAATTTTGTTGTTTGCAGAGGTGCTTGCTGCAGGCATTTTGTCTAAAACATGTATTCTATCAGAATTCTGGGTTGCCTGTCAGCTGTCACTGTAGGCCCTGGCTTCCCCACATCTCAGTTTTTGTAGTCTACTCTTGAGTCTGAAAGGTTGACAAATGCAGAATGGGTTTAGGACAAGCATTTCTTGTAAAAAATTCCATTTCAAACAGTCATGAAAAAACCTTCATGCTTTCTGGGCTTAACACTGGTATTTTCTATGTCTCCCTGGAGGATATTGGATAAAAATATGTCTTTTTACAAACTGCCCCAGCCTTTGCATGCCTGCACATCCTTGGAAAATCCATCCCCTTGTTAGCAGAGATCAGAGGAGCAGGAAAGGTTGGTTTGTGTTCCAAAGATCCATCAGGTCAGCTCTGGGAAAGGCTGTGTTTGGAATATGAATGACAAGGAAAATGTTGATGGGAGATGCTGAGCTGCTTCATGCCTTGAGTCATCAAACAAAGCAGCTGGTATTTCTTGCTTGATGGGATTTCTGCTGTGTGGACTGACAGGGTTTCTCTTCAGGGTAAAAATGCGTTTTTAAATTTAGTATCTGTTCTGAAAGCTAGGCAAACCTCCCAATGTACGTTTTGCTTGAGATTTTATCAGCCTGATTTACTAACCCTGGAAATCTAGATAAAATTTAACTGATAATGAAGCAGGAAGGTGTAAGTTCAGACTGAACAGCAGTTAACAACGTTGATAGATAATCCTATCTGGAGAAAAACAGGTTGCTTCCAGAAACAGCTCCTCCTCCTTCTTCTTCTTCAGACTAAACATAAAGGAAATTGAGGGATATGCAGATGTCAAAATGTGATGGATGAACAATTTTTCTGCCTTGTATGATCTCACTAAACAACACATTTCAGGCTCTCTAACTTGCCCTAGCTTTTAAATATTTTTAATATGCTTTATGTACCACAAAGAAAGGACAAGACACATACTTAATACTTTAAAGTTGAAAATTATTTTAATATTTGGCCTGGTCAGGCATGAGGAATAGTGAGAGAGAGAAAATCTTAACTGGTGATTCTGAGAATTAGAAAGATATTTCTTTTATATTTTCTTCATTTCTGAAGATACTGGAGAAGTGACTCTGTTCAGTCCTCCCCAAGGGTGACACTGCTCAGGAGAGCCCCTCTGCGCCTTTGCTGTCTCCTGTGACTCTTTCCACAAGGATCTGCTTCTTCCCAGCTCCCAGGAGCTCTGCAAGGAGGGCAGTGGGAGCTGTCCAAGCAGGGCTGGGCAGCCCCGTGAGTGTCCCCAGCCCTCTGCTGAAACTGGGGGTCCCAAGGCTGACAACAGCACAGACTGAAGTGGAAGCTGCTGTTGATGCTGTCAAAAAATTACCATTATTCAGTCTTCAGATCTGTTGTCCTCTGCAGTTTTCATTGTACAATATTTATGGATAAAAGGAGAGTTGGTTTTGGTTTTTTCATGAGACCACTGTGCTAGGAAAAAAACATCTGTTTAGAATGACAGACTGAAAGCCTACCTAAAACATGAGATGTGATGGTAGAGAGTACCAGGAGGCAAAGTTTAAAGTTAACTGTTTTCAGTCTTTTCAGAATTCATATTTTATTTTATATTAAGCAAATACAACAATTTCTGTATCAAAGGCAAGAACCTGATCCAACATAAATGTAATGTAACATGAAGTTATATTTAAGTAATTCAGATTTTACAAGACTGATGAAAATTCCTGGGGCAGAGGCACAGGGCCTGTGTGGTTTTCATTGCCAGAGGCTGTTGTCACAGGGTGAGCAGCACCTTCCTGCAGGCCCCCAGGCATGAGGAGCAGCACAAAATAAGCTGCTCTGCGGGACAGATTGGCAGGCTATTTACAGGGACTGAGCCTGCACTCCTTGTTATCCCGGCAAGAAGCTTAGGGCTCTCCTGGAGAGCAAAACACGCCTTGCCCTGCAAGCACAAGGTGTTTCCAGCCCTTATGGGGAAAAGAAAAAATAAAAAAGAAAAAAGTATGCTTTCTGACAGCCTTTTGCATTCCTCTCCTGTTCCTTCTCCCTGAATCTTCTCACGTAGGCTACATTAGATAAATCCAGTGTTGTCAAGGTTTCTTTGTGTCTGTACTTCCCACATGAAGGGGTAAGATCCTATAATTATGTGCCAATATGCTACATCAGGGTAGGTGTTAGATCAATACTTACTTTTGCCTAGGTAATTTTTGACCCATTACTCTGAAATAACCATAATAATCACAGGTTTCCTGCAGCAGAATTGGAAACATTCATTAACACTTTTATTACTGAAAGGAAATCATGTCCTTGTGCAAAGAAAAGCTGCAGTTTGCTGTCCATTTCCACACACTGAGCTCAGTGTGGGACACTGAACAGGACAATTTCCAGGATTTGTTAGCTGAGAGATCTTAAACCTCCATGGAAATATTTCATCGTACATGTCTCTGATGCTGTAATAGTTTACACATTTTTGCTTAAAGCAAGACATGACTTTTTAGGCTACAGATTTTTTTTTCGTTTACCTCCTCAATTGCAGACTTCGAATTTATTTTAAATAAACCATTTTGTTGATCTATGATAAGGTTTTGTCATAACCATGGACCATTATCTTTATGTAGGATGTTCTGCCACTTTATTTTTCAGGACTCTTTCTCAGGATGATCAAGATGATAACCATTTGAAAATAGAGGATATCATTCAGATGGTAAGTTCATCTTGAGAGTTAAACATAAATACTCCTAGAGAAATGTTGTGTGTTTGAGTCAATAAAATTTAACACTACTGCAACTTGTAAAGTACTTCTGGATAGATATACTGGTTTTATACCGGGAATGTCAATTTCAGTTTAGAGATTGTAAGATTTTGGAGCCCCTATCGAAAATGAACGTGTCAGAACTTTAGTATTTGGATAAAACCTCAGGGTTTAAAAAAAGAGGAGGATATTAATATACATGAAAATACAAGTGGAGAATATGCAGTGTTTATTAGCCCACATTCATACTCCTGAGCTGGTGTGTGCCTGTTTTCTGAATTTCCAGCCAGGTGTTTGTGTTGTCTCCGATTGTTGTTAATCCTCATTTCTCCTGATCCTGAAGTTAATTGCAGCCCCACTGAGGGCTCCCAGGCAGCTGCTCATGCCCTGTGGCCCACGGAGAAACCCCTCAGAGTTGTCCTTGCTTTGCAGGCAGACTGCCCCAAGCCCGAGTGCTTCGAGACGCTGTCGGCCATGGAGCTGGCGGAGCAGATCACCCTGCTGGACCACGTCGTGTTCCGCAGCATCCCCTACGAGTGAGCTTCCTGCACATGGGGGTGGGCTTTGGATAGCTCCCAGCAGCCAGCAGCTTTATGGAGCTGGCCAGCACCCCAAAAGCCACTCTTGTTCACAAGTCCTTTAATAATGGCTGATTCGGTCTATTAGAGAATGAATTATTTATTTAATAGACTGTCTTGATTTGAAAAGCCGGGTGTCTGCTAAGGAATGCAGGAGCCTCCTATGAAATGGAAAGTGTGAACCCCCTCTCTCCAAATTAGTATGATTTTGAAACTAAGAGGCTCTCAGGCAAAGATATGGGAAGAGGAATAACAGTTCTGTACTAGGAAAATTGAAAACACAAATGCAATAGTACAAACAAAAACCACTGCCAGAGTGAGACCATGCCCTGCCCCCTGTGTGTCAGGGGGTGGCACAGCCCCATCCCATGGGGGCTCAGCCCTCCTGCAGTGCCAGCTGTGGTTCTGCTGCAGCAGGGATCCTGCACAAGGGGGGAGTTTTCCTCTGCAGCTCCAGGGCTGCTGCAGATGGGCCTGGGCTCCCTCTGGGAATGCAGGGCAGCAGAAAGCTGCTCCTCTGGGAATGCAGTGGGCAAAGGCTGCTGTGCTGTGCCAAACCCCAGATTGGATCCAGGTAGGAATGCTTGGCTCCTCCCCTGGGCACAGCATCTCCCCATGGGATGCTGGAATTGGATCAGCCATGCAGGGGCACTCACTGGCCATGGACAGAAGGTAATTAATAATTAATGGCCCATGAACAGCAGAGATCACCTGGAGGGAGGAAAACTGCCCAGTGAACAGAAGAGAACTGCCCCACCTCTGACAGATGGAAATAGAATACACACCCATCTAAACCTGAGACATGGACACAAAAATAACAGACATAAGACTTAAAACAAACTAATACCACAGAGGAATGAGGATAAAAAGAAAACTACTAATAGATATATACATATCTATTAGTAGATATATACATGCATATATACAGCGTGAGGTTAAAAGGGCCTATTAATATTACAGCTAGTGAAGAAATAATAGAACTCAGCATTGCTTCAATGGATCTTCCCATCCAGTTGTTGGTGGGGCATACATCGAGATCCTTTCCCTCAATCCCTAGGGAAGCATGCATGGAATCTGTGTCCAAACTCCAGCGAAAAGTCTCAAACACTTTCAGGGTGTAGGAGGCTTCTGCCTCTGTGGTAACTCGTGTGTCTTTTACAGTTTGTAAAACAGTCAGGAACATTTCTTTTGTCTCCTCCCACATCTGCTCTCCAGACTGAGATGTTAATTCTTAGCTGGGGCCTGAGGCCTTTTGGTGCTGGAGATGATCCCTTTGGGCCTTGCAACCTGGGTTATCTCTTCATATCTGCACTCCCTGTCTGTGGTAGAGAGGGGAGGACAGTCCTGGCACAGAATGTCCCTTGGGGGGCCAGTGGCCACCAGGCTGGGGTGGCCACCACCCTGCCAACTTGGTGTAAATAGGGTCATAGTGCTGGAAACTGGGATGAGGTGACAGGGGAGAGGGGATTAAGAGAAAAATAAATCTTCTGTACAATATTTACCATTTCAGACAGCATTAAAATGGTATTGTGAGATGCTGGAATTAGTGTAAAGCTGTGTTATTAGCTTCCAGCAAATTGAGGTATCCTTGAAATCTGCTTAGATTTCAAGACTCTGTACTGTGTTTATGAAGATTTCGTTTACTTTTTTTTCTCCCATCAATGTCTAGAGAGTTCCTTGGGCAGGGCTGGATGAAAATGGATAAAAATGAGAGAACGCCCTATATTATGAAAACTAGTCAACATTTTAATGATGTAAGTACTCTCAAATACAGACTTGCTTTCTAGGAACCCCATGGACTGTCTCTGACCTCTGGAACAGAAGTACTGGGTTGTGTTGCAATGTGATGTGATGTGTTATCTATTAGTGACTGAATACTGCAGCCTCTTTGTAATTAACAATTTAAATCAAAGCAGATTAAGATTCTCATTTTCAATAATTGGTACTCAGCATTTTAGTGGCAATTTAAGAGAGTAGAACATTTTAAACCGTAGCACAGTGCCTTTCAGCCCACTGAGGAAACTTCAATTTCTCCAGAGAAATATAACACCAGTCCTCTTCAATGGCTTTGTCTCCCTACACATGTCTTTCTCCTTTATCATTTTCCTTGAACTTTACTGGGAGACTTCCAAGCTGATAGCTTGGAGACCTTCCCATTGCATGCCCAGCCCTTCTTTCCTGTCCCCATCCCTTTCACCTGCTCCGAGCTCTGTTTCCAATGTCCTTTCCCTGGGTTTATGAATCACAGAATCCCCAGGTTGGAAGAGACCTTCAAGACCATCGAGTCCAACCCAGCCCCAATCCCCCAACTCAACCCTGGCACCCAGTGCCAAATCCAGGCTTTGTTAAACACACCCAGGGATGGGGACTCCACCACCTCCCTGGGGCAGCCATTCCAGAACTTTATCACTCTTTATGGAAAAAACCTTTTCCTAATATCCAGCCCACATTTCCCTTGGTGCAGCTTGAGACTGTGTCCACTGGTTCTGTCAGTTCCTGGAGAAGGAGCCCAGCCCCAGCTGAGCACAGCCACCTTTCAGGGGGTTGTAGAGAGTGATGAGGTCACCCCTGAGTCTCCTTTTCTCCAGACTGAACACCCCCAGCTCCCTCAGTCATTTGTGTTCCAAGAGCCATCATTTCTGTCATGCTTTCCTGGGGGTTTTCCTGCCTTGCCCGTTAATTCCTGACACGTTAGAAGGGATTGTGCTCCATCTCCCTGAAGCCCCTGCCTCTCTCTCCGTGGCCAGATGAGCAACCTGGTGGCCTCTCAGATCATGAGCTACGCGGACGTGCCCTCGCGTGCCAGCGCCATCGAGAAGTGGGTGGCGGTGGCCGACATCTGCCGCTGCCTGCACAACTACAACGGCGTGCTGGAGATCACCTCGGCCCTCAACAGGAGTGCCATCTACAGGCTCAAGAAAACCTGGGCAAAGGTGTCCAAACAGGTGAGAGGGACATGGCCACGCCGGGCTCTTGCATTTGCTGGGATGCCCGTCGTTGGAAGGAGGGATGAATCTGAGTCCATGTTCTTAGAAGGCTCATTTATTATTTTATGATACTATAATATATTTAAGAATGCTATACTAAACAATACTAAAGAATACAGAAAGGGTACAGACAGAAGGCTAAAAAGACAATAATGAAAACTTGTGACTCTTCAGAGTCCCAAAACAGCCTGACCATGATTGGTCATTAAGTCAAAAACAATTCACATGAAACCAATGGAACAACCACCTGTTGGATAAACAATCTCCAAATGAATTCCAAAGCAGCAAAACACAGGAGAAGCAAATCAGATAATTATTGTTTTCATTTTTCTCTGAGGCTTCTCAGCTTCCCAGAAGAAAAATCTTGGGTGAAAGGGATTTTTCAGACAATATGACAGTGACAGTGGGCAGTTCTGATCCCATCACCTGCCGTGCCCAGGGGCTGAGACAGGGCCCCTCCTGTGCATATTGCTGCTTTTCCACACCTGGGATGTAGGAAATGGAAAGATGGAGACTTCCACAGATACTGAAGGGTTTGAGTTGCAGCCTTGGAAGAAGCTTGGATTGATGTAAAAATAAAACTACACAGAAATTAAGCAGAAAAATGGTAAACTTGTGTTTGTATCGTTGTAAGTAAGTATATGCTTTAAGTAAGTGAGAAACTGTATTGGGTAAGATGGTCAAGGGTTTTATAATGTTGTAATGTAATTGTATAGAGTAAGCTAAGAGTTTAAATGTTATAATGGAAGCATAGGTGTATTATTATATATAATTGTATATAATTAATTGCATATTATTACATATTATATTTATTATTATATGTTATTATACACAATAAATAATAATATATAAAATAATATATAATTATATATTATCATTATATATATTATTATGTATTATATGCTATGTTATGTGTTATATATGATATATTATATATTATAATATAATAATAATAATTTATAAAATAATATGTCTGTAATCCATATTTATTATTATAAATATAATTACTATAAGTATATATATAATTATATGTAATTTTAATGTAATTTTATCCCATTGGATAAAAGCATCTGCAATGCAGCAGAATTAAGTAAAGGTGATAGGTTAGAAAAATAAAAGAAACTTTGTCACAACTTTCCATTGGATTAGAATGTTATATATTGCCTTGTAATGAAGAAATCGTGACTACCTTGAGCTATGGCCAACTTCTTACTCCTCTAAAATCTCACAACCTTTGGGGCTGAGGCTGATGTTTATCTGATTAAATTGTAAATTGTAAATTGTTTTTAGCCCAACAGTAGTCCTATCCCTTCATTAAGGCGTTGATCATTGTGAGACTGGCATTTTTATGTCCAGGAAATTTGTAATTTTTTTTTTTTCTTGTAGGGGGGAACAAAATGTTTTCAAGGTAATTGACAGGGGCCAATTGGCCTGAATGGCTGAAATGTTCAAGTAAAATTAATTTAGATATTTTCTGATAGACACATCTGGGTGGTTACAAGCTATGGTTAAATTCTGGTCATGTGCCTAAAATAGGAACTGCCTGTGCAAAAAGCCTTTAGGAAGGTCAGGACCTCTCAAATTCCTGAGCTTTTCTACCCAGTAAGAGACTGTTGATAAAAAATCTTCTTTCTCATTTAGGAGCTCAAGTTCAGGTGCAATGAACATCTCCTTTAAACCCTTACTGGCTGCTGAGAATGTCAGCAAAAACTGCCAGCCATGAAAACAAGACACACACATTTAAAAAAGGCCTGTCAGGATGAAGATAATCCACTCTTTTATGTTCTGTGTTCTAAATGGTTCAGAGAAATACAATTAAAATAAATTCTGACTGTAGCACCTTTTGCAGGCAGCTTTTTCTCAGCTGCTTCACAGCTGGTGCTATGTTCTTCTATTTTAAAATCTGTTTAAAATTCTTTCAGTACAAACTTTTATAAGTGAGTTTACCTCCCAAAATTTTTATGGATAGAATTTGTTTGATTTTTAAACTTTTCAATTAAAAAATAAGAAACCAAACCCACGGCAGACTGATGTTGTGGCACAGTCCTCTGGTACCTATTGGGAATGCAATCTGGGTTTTTCATCGGCCTGCCAAGTAGGAGAAAGTGACTCTGTCTGCCTACAGCTCTCTCTTAATTGGAAATTCAGTTTCAAATAGGATGAATTTCTCATCATTCTCTACACTCAAGTCTCAAGTCAGTAGCATAAACAGGCTGAAAATCAAATTTATTTCACTTAAGAAAGAACTAGGGTCTGGTGATGCCCACTGACAGTGATTTGTGTAAGACATGAATAAATTCTCATTTACATACTCAGCTTTTCTCTGGGACTTGGAGGCAAAATCAGCTCAGTGCAAGCTCCGAGGCAGTGACCACCCCTTGCTGTCACCAAATGCAGTTGAGGATCCTCAGCCACGTGTAGGGTCTGTAATGTTCTTGTGTGCACAGCAAACTGAATTCCAGACCATCAGTGTAATAAATCTGTGGGTTTTCCTCCACTTGCAGGTAATACTGGCATAAATACAGGTTTTGTATATCACTCATAATGCTGCCTAATCTCCATTTGCAGAAGGACAAAAGGAACTGCAGTAAAGCTGAGTTCTTAATTCAGTAATGCCTGTTGTACTACTCCAGGAAATGGGGTGGGGATGATAAGTGAATTACACCTTTGATAGAATCTAATTCCAGTCATTTACATGCACCAGCAATGATACCTGAAATGCATTTTCTTCCCAGACAAAAGCACTCATGGACAAGCTTCAGAAGACTGTGTCATCTGAGGGAAGATTTAAAAACCTGAGAGAAATGCTCAAAAAGTAAGCCTCCCTACAGTATACAACTGTGTTTTGTTATAAACAGTGGATAGTTCATGGTAAAGATTAATTGGCTGTGATTAAGCTTTATTAATTTTTTTTTTCCTAATAACCTTTTAAATTCTGGGTTGGTTCTGTTTGGCAATATGGTTGTGCTGCATATGCTGTGATTTAATACCCCTGGTGGGTAAACATAGTAGCTCCAGAGAATTACTGAAACAAATTAAACTATTTTTCTGTGTGAACATTCCCTGTTGGGGTTTCACTTACACTGATAAACTTTTTCAATAAGTGCGAAGCTGGCTTTATAAATTGAAGTTTTCATGAAAAACTGGATTGTTCTAGTTAAGAATTTTAGGGTTTGGGACTAAGCCTGTGTCAGGTCACAGACCCATTCCTATGACAATAAATTATGATTCTGACAAAACATTATGAGAGGAACAAAGAGATAGGATAAAGGCACAGGGATATTTCTTCTCCTGTGGCCTCCCAGCCTGCTGCAAAACAGCCTGCTGCTTTTGTGCAGCAGTCCTTGAATATTGTTTTCTTTAATTGATTTGCCAGATTGCGTTTGACGTTCTGTAATTTTGGTATCCAGAATATTCCATGTCAAGTGTTCTACAGTTTATGTAGAACTGATTTCAGCCGTACAAAAACCTGGATTTTTGTGAGCTTTGTAACTGGAAGCAGGCTTTTCAGAATTGAGTGGCATAACTACCTCAAGTGATCTTGAGAGGAGCTGAGAACTGAACAGCCAGAATAATGAATGGTCTATTTTAAAGATGCCATTAATATTAGATATTGGGCAGAATGCGTTCAGTTTATCACAGGCAGATCAAACATAACTCAAGCAGAGCCAGAGGAACTATTTGTCCTGGAAAGGAATACAACCCATGGATTAGAACTGGGCAAAGTAATAAAGAGTTTGTGCAAGTTAGAGAAAAATGCATTTGCAAAGGTAGCTGCAGGCAAATAAGCTGATTTGTTGGTTTACAGCTGTAACCCGCCTGCTGTTCCCTACCTTGGGATGTACCTGACTGACCTGGCATTTATTGAGGAAGGAACACCCAACTTCACTGAGGAAGGCCTTGTCAATTTCTCCAAAATGAGAATGGTAATTTTCAGTTTCCTGAAAATGCTTCACCAACAGCTGTTTAATTGTGCGAGTTAATTATTGATTTCACTGCAGCTCCTCTGAATTTACCATTGGAGAAGCTGCTTTGGTGCTGTGCACTAGAGGCAGCGTTGGGAGAGCAATTACTCGACCCAGTCTTCTATCCCCACCTTCTGGCAGGCTGGGAGTTTTCACGGGCTGAATTTGTCCCCAGTTCACTTTCTCAGAAAGGACAGCAAAAGCAGCTGCCTGGAGCTCGTGGAGGAGCAAGAAAAAGCTTTTTTAAATAACCAGAATTACAGGAATGCAGTGATTCACCAGGAAGCAGTAATCACAATGTTCTTTTCAAAGTGTGCTCTGGTCTATCTGAAAAGCACTTTAAAGTTGATGTCTCTCCCAGTGCCATGTAATGCTGTTTTGTAACAGCTCCTTGGAGGGAGGCATGGAAATTTCTCCTTTTTTCTCAGCTTAATGCCCATCTGAGGGCTACACTCTGCAGCAGTCACTGGAGGCAAAGACTGGGGAGGTTTCATTATGGGCAGAGTGCTTGCTCACTCAGGGCTGGCTGAGGGATAAATGTTTGCTTTGAGAAAGTGAAGTCCTGGGGAGCTGTTGGGAGATGATCTCTACCCTTCCCTTCCCTCCTCCTGACAGAGGAGGAGTTAGCAGAGGCTCGCAGAGACACAGTAAAGTCTTGTCAGGAATGAAGTGTTGTGGCTGTAATTGTGACAGGCAGTGATCCCTACCAGGTCTACAAGTAAATAAATATATAAGCTTCCTATAATGAAGTTATATATTTTATATATGTAAGTTGAAGTTATATATGTGTGTGTGTGTGTGTATATATATATATGTATATGTATATATATATATATATATATATATATAAATGTGTGTGTATGTATGTAAGTTGAATGGAATAGTGTGGTGCAGAATTCTTGCTTTGTGTGGCTTGGCTGAAGCAGAGCTGTGCTTGAGCTGACATCCATGTGTTCTTTTGAAAGATCTCACACATCATCAGGGAAATCCGCCAGTTCCAGCAGACCTCGTACCGCATCGAGCACCAGCAGAAGGTGAGGCTCCTGCCTGCTCCTGAAATCAGGCTGTGGCAGCAGTGACTTGTGAGCCACAGCTGCCACTGAGAGCTGAGGTTGGTGTCCTCTGCTCCCACGCATGGAGAGGAGGACAGACAGACACACGGACAGGTCCGTGGGGTGGTGAGACCCTCACCCTGCAGGACCTCTTTGTTTGATGCCTTCTAAAGAAGTTTTTTGCTCCTTTGGGAGGTCCCTGGGGATGGCAGCCTTGGAGGGTGTGAGGGCTTCAGAGGGAAGGTGTGTTTCCCCTGCCCTGAGGTCCTGGGATGAGGGTCAGGACGTGCCCCAGGCACCTGCTGAGGCATCCTGCAATTCTTTGTCCCTTTGCCCTTCTCGTGGGTGATGCAGCTGTGGCCAAAGCTGGTCAGTGCCTTCAGAGAAGGCTCATCTCAGACTCCAAAAGAGCAGTTTGGGCTGAGGTAACCTGGCAAAGGATTTGCCCATTTCCTAAGAGGAATTAATCCTAATTAATTCTCGGAGTGCTGCAGGTGCATCCTCATGCCAGCAGTATTCCAAGCAGCTGCTGGGTTTCTGAAGGAAACAACACAAGGCAATCTCAGGACCCAAAATGTGCTGAAAGGGAAGGAAAGCTGGGAGATTTGTGTGTCAGTTCCATGCAGCCTATCCCTCTGTGTTTCCCCACGCCAGGTCACTCACTACCTGCTGGACAAGACCCTCATCATCGACGAGGACACCCTGTACGAGCTGTCGCTGAAGATCGAGCCCCGGCTGCCTGCCTGAGCCCTGCACAGCCCTGCACACAGCTCTGGGACGGGGAGCCACGCCTGCCACCACCCAAACACAGCCAGAGACACTCTGACAAGAGTGCCAGCTCTCTTTTCCAATAAGAGATACAGAGTCTCACAGCCTTTCCCTCTCAGGCAACACAAACGTGTGTTGGAGGTGAAAGGCAAAGACCTTTCCTACCCAGCTTAAGCGATTTCTGCTTTGCAAAGATCATGTTTGGCACTAGGGACCATGATTTCCTGGAAAACAGGAGACTTTCCTGTGAACAGGCACTCACTGCAGCCATCTCACGTGGCAAATCAAGGGTACAGATTTAAATGGTTGGTAATAGACTCAGGTGTGTTAGGATAAATAGGCAAAGTGAGGTGGCTGGGTTGATGGCTAATTCTGTGTTCACTGAGGCAGTAACGTCTGTGGTGTTCTCATTGTGTTAATTTCATTGAAAAAGCAGGATTTTAGCACTCATCTACTACTTGGAGTGATATTAAGACAGCATCTAGTAACTACAGATCTGCAGTTGTTCAAAACACCTGCTGTACATTTCATGCTACTCATTACAAAACATTTTCTTCTTTAAATGTCTCATCTGCCTTTTCTAAGGTGACTGATTGTATCTATAAAAAGTATTTGTAAATATGTTTTTCATCAGTGAGAGTATTTGCAGCATGGGAAGCAAATGGACTGGTGGAATAGTTGTAAATAGTTGCCAGCTGGGAGGGTGAGGGACCCAGAGGAGTGGTGCAGGGGGATGGGGAGCACACAGCTCTGGAAGAGGCACTTTATTTTCCTGCACCTCCTGCAGCTTCTCTGACAAGTCAGGCTACAGGGCACATTCTGGACACACTGTGGAGAGAAATACATGTCTGTATAAATACCTGGCAGCAGGTGGTGCTCAGCAGTGAACACTTGGAGCTGCAGTGGCAGTTTTGTTTTATGTGGAATTGGTGGTTTGAAAGACCTCTTTTTTTGGTTTGTTTTGTTTTGTTTTGTTTTTTTAGTTAGTTAGTTTGTTTGTTTGTTGTTCAGCCATTTGGTGTTGACTTAGCTGTAAAACTGAACATGTCCGTGGCAAACATTGAATGCCAGCAAACACAAAGTATGTATTTTTATCTGAGCTGGTAATTATCACTTGCTTTTGTTTGAGAAAATGTGCTATTTGTAAATGTTTTCAGAGCCTCTGCTTTTGTGACGTACCAGGTGGACAGATGTCATTTCTACAGTAGTTGTTGTACTTCTTGTATTTTCCTCATCAAGAGTGGCCTGTTGTAGCTGCATGGGAAGTAAGCTCAAATGCTGTAAACGGCATCATAGTATAAAACACAAGTGTTAGCACTGTTGAAAACAAAAATTGGCTGGAAAAGTGTCCTTACTTTTCCAATGATACTCAGCCAGTTGCAGAAATAGGGCTATATCACCGTATACCTCCCTTAAATCCTCTCAGGGAGACAGATGTTTAAAACAGATTGTGACTTAGGCCTATTTGATCTGACATCTCTTACACAGTCGTGATGCTTCTTAACGCTGGCAATGAAAAATGGACCTGCCTGGCTTGTGGTTTTTGTCTTTATTTGCACTTTAATTACATTGCTGGCCCAGCCCAGAGCTGCACAACGAGTTCCATTTGTTCTGTCTGAGTGTGAGAGCCAGCATCTACAAATGTACCTTAGCAACTGTAAATTTCATTAAGGTCCTTCTCCACAAGGACCATCTCCTTGTAAATAACTGCATGGGGAGGTGTCGCAGGGACTGGAAAATTCCTCCATTAGAAAAGCAGGCAGCAGGAGAGAAGGACATGCTAGGAACACTTTAAATAGTTCTGGCTGATGGTTGATGTAGAAATGTTACTTATAGAAGCTTTTTGTTGTTAAAAACCGTGTTTGTTTCTTCTGACTAATGATTGACAAGAAGCTGATTGCATCTCAATGCATGATATGAGGAGAAAAAAAAAAAAAGAGCATGGTTTTTTGGACCACAAAACCAACTGACTGTGTATTTCCTGTACAAAAGCAGTTACCATTCAGTAGTTTCATAAAACACTTTGAAGTAATGGAGCAACAGGGAAAACGTGGTCCAAAAAGTGATTTCTTACGTTGTTTCTATTGTTTCTTTGTTAACAAAGAAAACGTGTAACAGCTGTCAGTGTGAATGGGCATCTCTGTTGTACGCTGTGAAGTGCTGCTTTATCTGCCTGTACCCGGTTTTACCAAATCTCGATGTTCTTAGGGTTACAGGGTCCGAATGCTCGTCGTGCTTCTGTCAGAGTTCCTTGCTGTGTGCTTCACACGCGTGTGCTGCTCCGTGCATCCAGCGCCGGCTCGCAGGGCTGGGCTGTGCCCGTGTGGCCAGAGGAGGACACGGCGGCAGACCTGGGGCTGGGCTGGAAATCACTGGAAACTGCTCGCTCAGCCCCTCTGGGAAAGCACGTCCTGCTCGTATGCCAAAGGTTGCCTCTTGCCCCGGGGGCCGGTTTGGGTCATAACCGGGAGAGTCGGATGCTTGATCTGTGTTCGTAGCAGCAGCAGCAGCAGAATTGTTTAAAAATTATTGTGGTCACAGTAATGTTTGACTTGCTGATGGCTTCATGTCGATGTTTTTGCTTGGGGATACAATGCTTTTGTTAAAGCACAGGGAAAAGTGAGGATGCATCTCGTCACCCACAGCCCTTGCCGGGGCTGCAGCCCGTGAGCACAGCTGGAAAGAAGCTGTTCTGCAGCCCCTCGCAGCTGGGCTCTGGGCTCAGTGCTGCACCTCTGAGTGGCCCGAGTGCCTGTGCTGGAGCCCTGCTGCCTGTTTGGGCTCTGGCGATGCTCAGCAGGCAGCAGCACCCGCTCTGTGAGGCTTTGCCTGGCGCCAGCCCGGCCCGGCCCGGCTCAGCCCGGCTCAGCCCGGCGGTGTCGCGGTGCCCAGCACAGCGCTCGGAGGGACCGATCTCGCTCATCGCCGCCCCCTCCTCGCCTCTGCCGTTTCGGGGAGCGCTGCTCCCGCTGAGGACTCTGTCTCTGGGCTCTCGCTGTCTTGTAGGGTCTTTCAGGTCCCTCGCAGCTTTTTGGCCGCGGGAGCATCGCAGCTGGCGGCGAGGATGCCCTGGACACAGCCGGGCCGAAGCGCCTCTCCACTTGCCTTCAGAGCCCCCAGCCCGCCCGGGGGCTGCTCCCAGCGCGGCGGGGCCGGGCGGCGATGGGGATAAAGCATTTTTCACCCGCCTCCGTAGCAGCCCGGCCGGAGCGCGGCCACCGGAGCCGGGCAGCAGCACAGACACGTCCCCGCCAGCGACGGAGAGCGCTCGTCACACGCTGACACAGGGTTAGAGTTGCCTTCACCCCCAGCCTTCACCCCCAGCCCTCTGCCCCCGACCCAGCAGCTGTTGTTAGTGACCCCCGAGCGCTCACGGTGTAGGTGAGAACCTGCAGAGTTCATTCACAGTGGCAGTGTGTGTTCGTTCTGTCCCGTACCCCGGCTCGTCCTGTGACACACGGACACGTAGCTTCGCGGTGAGAGGTGACAAGTGGCACTGATCACCCTGATTCCGGAGTAAGGAGGAGGTCCCCGTCCTCTTTCTGCTTTCCTAGTTTTTAATACTGATTATTGTTCTGTAGGATAAAAAGGAACTTAATTATTTTAATTATTTATTAACTTAAACCGTGTTGATTTTGATTTCAGAACATGTTAATTATCCCAAATTTTCCTTCATGTGTATTATTTATTTTAAGGGTTTTACAAAGACATTGTTTTGTTTGTATGGACATTCAGTCTTTCATCCTTTCCCTCTTAGCAACAACACTAAACCCTGACGATTTAAAACTCTCACCCATTGTGACATTTTTACCCACTCATAATTTCACTCACCAAGGGCAAAACCCTTCAGACCTCATTCTGATAATACCTTAGGCTTCACCGAGAGCTTTTCATAAGTCTTTGGGGATCTGGCTCTCAGCTATTTGCCTGTTACAGTTTTTGCCTCCAAAGGTCAAATGTGTCTGTCTAGGATGCTTCATGTCCAAAATGCTGCTCAGTGATGGTTGTTCTGTTGTACCTGAGGTAGTCTCTGAAGTTCTGTTACCTAGGGCAGTAGATGTGTGTTTATTTGACAGATGTACCTATATGGAACGTGTTGCTTAGTGCACAATCCAGATGTTTTTGCATGTATTGCAACTTCTCTTCTGGCCCGAGGTTATTGCTTTGTATTGTTAGTAAGGCATACCAGGCAAGCTGTTGTGCCTGTGTGCTAAATAAACATCCTTTTCTTTCCCGAGTTTCGAGTCCTCACTGGAATTTATTTATTTTACCCCTCATCATGAAAAATCCAGTCTACTCCTTCTGAATTACTGAGACTCTTAGAAAAACAAGTCATTAAAGAGGGGGGGGGGAAATAGGTGAAAATTTTGGGTCTGTAATGGGAAAGAATGGTTTGAATTACTGCATTTTACTCTTCTTTTTCACTCATGATGCCTTGCAGCTGCCATGGGCATCACTGGTAATAACTCACATTGGGTTTGGGCTTGTGTCTACACATCCCTTGCTTTCTCTGGGCTGGTGTCCTGCCCTGGATTAAAAGAACAGTAAAGGCACATTTTTTATACAGGAAAAGGCAGAAAACACAGTGGTTTGTAAGTAGGTCCTGTCCCTCCCCTTGTGATAGGAAAACAAGTCACATGGAGATAAAATGAGTTGCAAATTGAAGAAAATACTTGACAGAGGTTGGGAGTTCAAAACCAGGTCTCCAGCTGGTGTTACATGCTTTAATCACTGGTTACAGCTCTTCTGTGTTGAACTCAGTAATTTCATGAAAACAGAAAGATTCCTCTTAAACTTGTTCAAAGAATTAACATTTTAAATAAGTAAACAGCAATGGCATAGCAGGTCTGTGCAAGAAGGAGATACAGCAAATGACATAATAAAATCAGCTTCTATTCAGTAATTTGTGACCTTGTGGCCACATCTTCTCCTTTCTGCTTACATTTTTGGTGTTTCACATAAAAACTGAAATTAACCGAGAAAGCAACTTACCCTTGAAGCTGTCAGCTACTGTCAATGGAAGAAAATAAATGATAATACTTCCCAAACAGCCTTGTTTATAAGTGCTGCAGGATAATTTAATTTCAAGTTGTTTTCCCAACACCTTAAACCATACATTTTACTTATGCCAAGCAGTTGGCTGATTTACGTATTTATTTTAAGGCCATCATTGTAGGATCACAGACTGGTTTGGGTGGGAAGGAACCTTAAAGCCCAGCCAGTGCCACCTGTGCCATGGCAGGGACACCTCCCACTGTCCCAGTGCCCAGCCTGGCCTTGGGCACTGCCAGGGATGCAGGGGCAGCCCCAGCTGCTCTGGGCACCCTGTGCCAGGGCCTGCCCACCCTCACAGGGAACAATTCCTCATTGCCAAGATCCCAGCCAGCCCTGCCCTCTGGCACTGGCAGCCATTCCCTGGACTCTCCAAACAAACCTGAGAGCACCCAGCCCTCTTTATTGTCGACCACAAAGGAAGCAGGGGAAGCTCGTGGTTAGAGGCTGTTCAAAATCCTCAGCTCTGTGAAGAAATGAGTCTTGACTGGTTGTGCAGAGGTAATGAATAAGGGTGGTGGTGTTCACAGGGGTCCCAGGATGAGGGAGGAGATGAGAATCTTGACTCCGTGGTTCAGAAGGCTGATTTAGTATTTTATGATATATATATTTTATTAAAACTATACTAAAAGAATAGAAGAAAGGGTTTCATCAGAAGGCTAGCAAGGAAAGAAGTGGAATGATAATAAAATCTTGTGACTGACCAGAGAGTCTGAGACAGCCAGACTGTGATTGGCCATTAATTAGAAACAACCACATAAGACCAAGCACAGATGCACCTGTTGCATTCCACAGCAGCAGATAACCATTGTTTGCATTTTGTTCCTGAGGCCTCTCAGCTTCTCAGGAGAAAAAAAATCCTAATGAAAGCATTTTTCATAAAATGTGTCTGTGACAAATAAGAATTGTGAAAACTGAATAATGTCTTGAAAGCTACACCCCAGTATTCTGGCCCAACTCCTGTGTAGCCTTAAAAGAAGGAAAATTAGAGAAAACCACATTTTTGCTTGAAATTTCCAGTTTCAAAGAGGACTGAAGCCGTGACTGGTGCTTGTTCCAGCTCCTGGCTGCTGGACACAACTCTGTACAGGGGGGTTGGCAGATGGAGGGGCAGCAGAATCACTTCAAGTTTGTTTTCTCAGAGGTGCCACCTTCACTGTGAGACACTCTGGGTCAGGTGGATGGGCCAGAAACACTGACAGAATTATTGCTAAAAACCTATCTTCTCTCACCCTACCCTCCCTGGAAGTTTATAGCACTGGGGACAATACGTACAAATCACATCTAGATCCTTGACATGTGTCATGCAGAGCAAACCCAGAACTTTTCCAGACAGAGAAGACACAAAGTCTTATCAGCACCTCATATTCCATTTGAAATAGCAATATTTTGTTAATTCCATTTTGTTTGCTGTGAAAACTTCATATCCAATGGGAAAACCATCTGGAAAAAGAGCACCTTTTTTCCTTTTCTAACCATTCCTCCCTGGGTTTCCATGACAAAGAAATGCTGGAGCACCATGGTGGAAAGAGAGAAGGTGTCCAGAGTTCAAGATCTTGTCAGCTGTGGTTTTCTGGTCATTGCTGGTTTGAGCCCCCTGACAATCAACATCTCAGAACTGATTCACTTGTGTCTGCAATGCAGCTGGGAAAAAAAAAAAAAAAAGAAAAAAAAAAAAAAAAAAAAAAAAAGAAAAGAAAAGGAAAGAAAAGGACCACTTTTTGGATTTTGTTGGATTTTGGAGATTCCTGCTTTTCCAAAGGGTCATTTCCATCTGTAGCAACACCCTTTCTCCTCCCTTTGGCCAGAAAACACACTGCTAATTATAGACAGCCTTTCCTCTAGTGGATGTCCTGTGAAGAGCAGCTTTAATAAGTTAAAAATAGCTGGGGTTATTTTTAAAACGTTGGTTGGGCCTCGTTGAGCTCTTTATTTAGTGGAGATGCATTATCACCTTGGGGAGCCTTTCCCTGGAGGAGTCACAAGTGTGGGATGGCTGCTCTGTGCCTGCCTGTCCCCTTGGCCAGTGTGTGCCCATGGTGACACCGGGTGCTGGCTTTGCTCCCCAGCCCCTGTGTGGGGATGCAGGGCTTGGGTCCCCCCAAAAAGGGATTTTTCCCCAGCCTGAGCCCCTGGTGGCTGCACAGTGTAAGGGGATATTGAGCATCCACAGTCACGAGGAATTCTCAGGGAGAGGTCAGGGTAACCCCTGGGTATCAGCTGTGCTTGCTCTGCTCCTCTGCCTTATTCTGAATCCCAGGAATGACAGACCCATGGAGCTGGAAAACCAGGAATTGCCATTGCACTGGGGGACAGTCCAGCCTCCAGTATAGAAGGACATCGTGTCCAGTAGCTTTTTGCTGCTCTAATTTAGCAGAGCTCTGCCTTTGGCAGCAGGAGAGACACTGATCTGTGTCCTTGCAAAGCTCCTCAGGACGCACACAGCCCCCTCCCACCCTAATTCCACACTCGGGATTTGTGAGAACAGCTCAGCTCATCACTTCTGTCCTGACTCCTTTCACTGCTAATAAATTATGTCCTGCACACAGAAATTTGACTTCAAATAAATTCTCTTCTAAATAATTGTGGCAATCAGAAAGGCCCTTCCATGAAACCTTTGCCTTGCAGGTAACTGCCCTGTCCAGCAGCTCCCACACCAAACTCCAGGTGCTGTGCAGGGGCAGAGGGGTTGGTACGAACAACAATGGAATTAATACTCAGCTGCTGCTGCCTCCCCAGCATCAGCAATGAAACCACAGCAGCACTTCAGTTGGTAGGTAATTACATTAGAGATGAAAATAGGGGGTTATTTATGGATGATCCTTGGCATCCCAACTGTTTCAGCAGCTGAGTTTCTCACAAAATAGACCACAGACCAGCAGTAAAGCCAAACTGTTTTTTAAGTAATAATGATATATTCTTCAGAAATCATTAGGGAACTTGCTAACAACGTTTTTCCTGGTGTTAGTGCTGTAAATTCACAGCATGGGGTTTGCATCTCCTGTTCTCCCAGGCTCTCAGCTGGCAAAAGAGCTTGAACCTGTGCATAATCCAGCCAGGCACCTCATGCCATGCCCTGCTTCCAGGGGAAGTCCTGGTCTGCTCAAGGCCTGCCTGAAAAAATGGTGAAAAATTAAAAAGTAGCTCTGTGCCTCCGTCACGAGCCATGGATTTCCTTACTATTACTATTTCCTTACTATTTCCTTACTCATGGTACCTCCACAGTTGTTTTTTTCCTCTATCAACACCAGGAACACACTGTGGGGTTGAGGAAAAGCTGGTGTGCTTAACAGGCTGTTTCCAGATGCATTGATCTGGAATGGCTGTTGTGGTTTTAATTACTGTGGGTGTGCATGGCTCCCATTAGCCCAAACCAGGCATGACATTTTGGGGGAGAGATGTCTCTGTTTTGCAAAGTTTCAAATTTCTGAAATGTGGCTTTAGGAAAATCCTATGTAAAATTGAAAGAATATTAAATGTACAAAGGGAAAATGTTTGTTGTTTTTTTTTTAATCTGCACAGTGCTGGCCTCTGTGCTCCTCTATCAGCCTTGACACATGCTCAGCTCTGGTGGGAGCAGAGCCAGGTGAAAGAAACTGATTATTCTTTCATGGTTTCCAAGCCATTGTGTGTTATTTCCTACTGTAATTCGCTGCTACAAAGATATAGAGATACAGCAATTCTAAATGCAATATAGTAATATAATAACAGTAATTCTACATGAGAGGCTTCAGAGGCCTCTTCACATTTCTGGGCCCCTCTGCCTTACAAACAGTCAGGAATTAATGCCATGAATTAAAAAGTGAAGGGGAGGAAAAACAACCCCAAATTCCCTGCTGTGATCTCAGCTCAGCTCCCTGCCCTGACCCGTTCCCACTGGGATGGGAGTGAGGAATTCTGGCACTGCCCTGCCCTGGTGTCCCTCCGGACAATTTGGGGCAGGACTGACCTCTCCCTTTCCCTTTCCCTTTCCCTTTCCCTTTCCCTTTCCCTTTCCCTTTCCCTTTCCCTTTCCCTTTCCCTTTCCCTTTCCCCTTTCCCTTTCCCTTTCCCTTTCCCTTTCCCTTTCCCTTTCCCTTTCCCTTTCCCTTCTGGCTGCTCCTGAGCAGGTCCCTGGGGAAGGACCAGCATCCCTGCCCGTGTCCATCTGTGTCCATCCCTGCCCGTGTCCGTCTGTCTGTCCGTGCTGCACACTGAGAGGCGTTTGGGGGATGATGTTTGTCAAAAATGCCAATCACTTGGCATCAGTTTTTAAAATTTTAAAAGTTTAATAGTAATAAAATGGTTATAAAGATAGCAATATAATTAGAGTAATAATAATTTGGGCAATTAGGACTAGGACAATATGAGACAATAAAAACAAAGAGTTACGGACAGTCCGGGTACCTTTTCTGGGCAAAATAAGCCCAAAAAAGGACCCACATTAACAGAGGATTAACCCTTAAAAGCAACAGCCTGTTGCATATTCATACACCTCATGCATGATGCATAAATTCCATTCAAACACAGGATTCTGTCTGGGCAGTGTCAGCTTCTTCCTCTGAATCCTGATTAAGAATGGCTGAGCAAGGCAGGAAGAAGTTCATTTCTTCTGATAATGGAGCAATAAATTCTCTTTCTCTGAAAGATTCAGGTGTCCTGTGGCTGCTAGCTCAGTGCGAGTCCTTTCTTTAGAAAGAATCTTACATAGCATAGTTTCAATTTTAACCTTATGTTATAATCTAAAACTCTATTTACCACACTACTTAAGAGAATTAATACAGCATAACTTTCTAACGCAACACAGATAATATTCATTGTAATATTTGTGAAAAGCCAATCATAAAACACGCATTTTTCACAATGTTGCTGCCACATCCTGCTCACACCCTCAAGGGCACCCTTGCCCAGGCAAATGCCGCTCACGTAACCCAGCCGGGCAGGATTGGCCCCTGTAGCAATTATTTTGGTTTCCTCACCTCCTCCTGCCCATCTCAGATTTCCTGGGCTCCTGTCCGTGCCCAGCTCTGGCTCCCTTCACACTCTGGGCTCGCTGCAGGCAGCAGGACGTCCCTACCTCCAGCTCCAAGGTCAGTGAGACTGCACATATATTGCTTTTCTAGCCTCAAACTGTAGCATTTCCAATGCAAGGGGTTGTTAAAAAGTGATTCAAAGCACCACAGGATGGTGGTGTTAATTTGGTTGTAATTTATTGATTTGTGCAAGTACCTTGGTGCAGGGAAGTATGTGCCAGCCCCCACCATGCAGCTGCTCCAAATAACCTAATCACAGAATTATTAAGGTTTGCAAAAGACCCCTAGGATCATAAAGTCCAGACATTAATGCTGACCCTTAAGTAACAATTTTAGCTAGAGAAAGATAAGTCTCTTTGCAGATGTGTAACAAGTTCAGAGAAAATGTCTCTAATTACATGAGTTTTTTGTGGTTTTGATTGTAGCTCTCTGCACTGCGAAGATGAGAGGTTTATACTGCAAAATGGCACCAGATTGGCTCAGAAGGGTGAGCGGTGCCTGCACCTTGGCTGGGCTTTGGCAGGAGAATTTGGGCATCTGGGTCTCACCTGGTCGGGTCTGACCAGCCAGACCTTCAGCTGACAGAAACCAAAAATCATGGTGGTGCCAAGGGGTTGGTGTCTGAGCTGTGAAGAGTTACCATGCCTGCTCTACCCACACGAATCTGGCCACAGGTGCATAGTTTGGAATTTTATCCTTTTTTCTTCCTTTTTTTTTTTTTTCTTTCCCCTCCAAATTAGTAAGTCTTTATAACCTTTTGCTGTCCCTCTGGAATTACGAGGAGGAAGAAACTGAAATGTGGTTGATGTTTTTTGGTAGAGATGTTCCTCGCTGTGATTAAGGCACTGTCAGAGCCATGCCTGCCCTTGGTGTTGTTTCTGCACTTCGGAGACTGCATCCCAAAGCCCAGATGAGTCAAAGGGGTTTGAGTGATGCCGAGGGTGAGCGGGGAGAAACTGCAAAAAAAATCACCAATATTGCTTTTTGGGCTCGGCTGCTTTAATGTGCGTCATGTTCTCTGAGCTGCAGGGGGATGCAGCGAACCAGGAGGGATGTAAACTCATTTCTGGGTGTCTAAAAATGGCCTCTGAGGCCAGCAGTGACTCATGACAGTCACTGCAGATGTTTCTGAGGCTCCAGAACCTTCCATGGACGGGCAGGGAAAAACTTTCCACTGCCCTCTGTAGGCTTTCTCTCGAGCTAAGGATGGCTTGGAGGAATTGCTTCTCAAATATAAAAGGCCAGGCTCGGTGTCCTGCACCACGTGGGACACAGGGAGGGTCTGGCGGGGGCTCTGTGGGCTGGGATGTGCACACGCATCCCCCGAGGTGCAGAGCCCCTGTGAACTTGAGCTGTGGCTCTGCCATTCCTCCAAAATGTCACTCAGCATCACATGGGGTGGCAATTAATACCAGCCATGACACGGCTCAAGTATTTAATCTACCTCTATTTCTAGAAATGTCACTGTAACCCTGGCACCTTCCTTCCCTCCGGGCAAGTGTGAAATATTGGATAACCAATACCTGTTCAAAAGCACCCAGGGGGAGGGTGGAGCAGGAAACTTCCTCTTTAAAAGAAGTTCAAGAAAGTGAAGAATTAACAGGAAAAACAATTTTTAATGTTATTTTAAAAGAAATATTAGAATTTAAAAGAAATATTAGAATATTAACATTTTAATGTTATTTTAAAAGAAATATCAGAAATATTAGAATTAGAAATATTAGAAGTGGTGAGGTTCCTGGGGCTCAAGCTGTGGCTACCAAGAGCCCCTGCACCTGAAGTGACACCTGCAATCCTTTGGGCTGCTCTTCAGCCAGCAGTAGCTTTGCTGCGGTGACTTCTTTGAACGCTTTGTCTCCATTTGCAGCGCATGGCAGGTGACACAGACAGGAGAATGCAGTTTGAAGCCCGGGGTTTGACCTGTCCCAGGGCAGGAGAGCGGCGTCCTGAGGGCAGGTCACGGGGAGCGGAGCGCAGGGACGGCGCTGTGAGCAGCAGCAGTGTGACCTCTGGGACACGGCTGGCTCCCTGGCCATGGGGATCCTGCCTGGGACAGGCTGCCCGGGCTCTGCCCCGGCTCCCCCTTTGTGGCACTGTGAGGATGAGGAGGGCGGGAGGAGGAGCCCCGGCTTTGGAGACCCTGGAGCTGCTCTGGGTCTGTGCTGCACCTGCCTGACCTGGAGGATTCCTGTGGAGCTGTGACCCTGTTCACAGGGGTCCCAGGATGAGGGGAGAGACAAGGATCTGACTCCATGTTTCAGAAGGCTGATTTATTATTTTATGATATATATTACATTAAAACTATACTAAAAGAGTAGAAGAAAAGGTTTCATCAGAAGGCTGGCTAAGAATAGAATAGGAAGGAATGATAACAAAGGTTTGTGGCTCTGCTCTCTGTCCGAGCCAGCTGACTGTGATTGGCCATTAATTAGAAACAACCACATGAGACCAATCACAGATGCACCTGTTGCATTCCACAGCAGCAGATAACCATTGCTTACATTTTGTTCCTGAGGCCTCTCAGCTTTTTAGGAGGAAAAATCCTAAGGAAAGGATTCTTCATAAAAGATGTCTGTGACACGGAATTACCCCAAGACTGCTCCTTGTGGAGGGAGCCTGGTGCAGGGAGGTTGTTCATGGCACAGCTGCTGCGTGCCCTCCCCTGTGCAGCTGCACCTGTGCCCTCTCGGAGAGGTGGCACCAGCTCAGGTGACCTTGGGAGTGAAGCTCTGCAGGACTTTGTGCCAGCCCCAGGGCGGGGAGCTGAGCTGCATCCCCGGGCCTGGGGGCACAGGGGCATCCTCAGCAGGAGTTTGGGGCAGAGCAGGCTGACATAAAAGGGGGAAATGCACAAGGCAAGCCCTGCAAGCATTTTGGCAGGCTCGTGTCACTATAGGACATGAAGGAACACGAGCACACACCGCTGTTCTCAAGGTGAAGGAAAAAGGGCAGTTTATTTTCTGACTCCAACATTTATGGTTTTCCAAAAGTGACAGCGGGTTGGAGGGTGACAGTGCCACCTCTCCAATGACACTGGTCAAACCAACAGTCCATCAACTCTCTCTTCTTCTATAAAGGAATGCAAAACACTGAGTTATTCACAGAAAGTGTGTGAGAAAGTTCACTACAAGAATGTCAACATCAGAAGGCCTAGAAAATCTTAAAGAACTAGAGTGACAGGCTCACACAGCCTAAAACACCTTGGAACAAAAAGCTTGAGGAATGAGAGGAAAACTCGACCCCAGCCCTACCTGTAGGAAACACACCTGGTGCAGAAAATGGGCTGGGACACGACATCTGAGCCTCCATCCCCCCCAGAAAAAGGGGGAGCAGCTGAGGGCTGTGCCCCCTGCACAGCACAGGAGCACACAGGGGCTGCAGGGCACGGCAGAGCAGCTCAGCCCTGGAACAGCCCCGGGTGGGTCTCACCTCTGAGCATTTCTGACACGCCGCGCCAAAATCATCGTCCAATTGTTCATGAAGGGGCTGCCTCTTAGTGTGCTCACCCATCACACTTTGGAGAAAGAGTTTTGTTGCTGCTGAGCATTTTCTGAGTGATTGCATGACTGAGGCCTCGTGCCAGGAATCCTGAGAGTCTTGTTAAAAATCAAAAAAATCTATATCTAAAAAATCTTTAAAAATCTTTTAAAAATCTAAAAAATCTATATCTAAAAAATCTAAAAAAATCTTTTAAAAATCTAAAAAATCTATATCTAAAAAATCTAAAAAAATATTTTAAAAATCTAAAAAATCTAAAAAAAAAATCTAAATCTAAAAAAATAAAATTCTTAGTTTATACCCAAAAGAGGTGTTGTGCCTAATCACATAAAAATCAGATCTCTCATGGACAAATGACACAGTAATAATCAGTTCAAGATTTAGCTAGTCCTGTCTAAAATAAAGCCCAAATTCCCAGCAAGCTTGTGGACGACTGAAAAAACTTGAAATTTATGGAAGTTTGGTGCAATTAACAAACCACTTACCACATACAAAATTTTGAGTAGAAATCAATAAATCATTATCAAGAGCCCTGTAAGAATTTTTTGTCAGCGCCTTCAGAATCCTCCTGCAGAGAAGAAAACTCCTTTGCTTATGAGGAGGCATTCCAGTTTAAGGAGGAAATGAAAGTAATGGTAAAAAAACTTGGTGGGACAGAGAGGGTTGCAGACAACCCCATCACAGGCCATTGATTCCAATTGAACAGATATGCAGGCCAGGATTCAGAGGTTTTTGGGTTTTTTTGTAACCTCTGGCTGATTAATCCTTAGAATTTATTTCTCTTTTACTGTGCATCCTGTCTCTGAGTGGTTTTGAACACAGAACAGATGCCTTCCTAAGGGAGGCGTTCTCCTCCCAGCACGCCCCAGGCAAACACTCAATTCCTTCCCAAGGGTTAAAACTGATACCCTCAGAAATTCTTCTGGCTGTGAAACATTGCTCTTTCCCCTTCCCAGCTGCACTGTGCAGCACCACAGACACTCACAGCAACGTGGATTTTCCATCATGAGCACAAGGGAAGGCACTCAGCAAACTCCTGCAGGAGGAAAATATCTGCAGTTTCAATTTTTAGGCTGTGCAGTGGTCAAATTACCCTGATGAAAGTGAAACCCTTGCAGTGGAGGCCTAAGGATGGTCTGTGGTGGAACCTGAATGCAGCACAGCAATTGTGGTGAGGTGCTCCTGGGGGAAACAGACCCCTTTAATCAGAGGGAATGGGGTGCAAACCTGCTGCAGTGGCAGGCTGGCAGTTTCTGTGGGGAAAGAGGAGCTGAATTTATTAATGATTTGAGGTCTGACTTCACAAAAAAAGCCTTGATGAAGATCTTTCCTTACTTTGGGGCCATTCCATTCAGACTCTTTTCAAATGAATCTTTTAAAAATGTTTGTTTTGAAGCAGTGAATTACTTTAAAGTCGTGCTATCTTTTGAAGAATGGACCGCACCCCTCACGACCCAAATGACATTTTTTCTTGCCAAATACATTTTTTTTTTGTCATTTTGTGCCCTCATTTCGTACAGAACCGTTTTTGCTGAGCTGTGCACCGTGTTTCTGTGCAGTTTTTGTGGCACTGCCTGTGCTGCAGGACATTCTCAGGACTAGAGCCCACCCGTGTGGCCAAAGCTGAGAGCCAGGAGCCACAGCCCTGGGCTCAGAAGGGTCACACTCACTTGCCCACTGCTACGAATAAGAAGTTTGACTAGGCCAGTATTCCAGCAGCAATCAATTTATTCATTAATATGGTAAAGCATGAGCAATACAGTGCTGGGTACAGCCGGGGAAGTTTTCCCTCCAACTGCACACCCATAATTGAGGGTTACAGGTATTCATAGGGGCACTCATCAGCTTTCTCAGCAGTTTCTATTCCCAATTTTTACGTCACATTTCTATACACTATTGTGATTTAGTTTTTCTCAAGATGTACATCCCAAAAGGAGTATCCCAGATGGTGGTGGTCCAGTTTCCAAAAGAAGAAAGACGAATCCCATCTGGTGGGGTCCAGCTCCCCAGATGTGGGTCCACCTTTTAATTGCAGGGACTATAAATCTCATAACAGTGATGTCCAGCTTCCCTTGGTCGAAACCATAACCCCTTGAGGTGATGTTCATCTTCCTTTCTCAAGCTGTTTTCCTCTGCTTCAATAGGGTGTGAGATAAGCATATTTCCTTTATATATATTCCAAAGCTATAGTTTCAAGGATACAAGCAATATTCTAAAATTACACTTCAGAAGGTTATTATTGCAGAGCTCTTTATGGATTAACTACAAGCAAAAAAGCAACATCCTTAACACTTTAATTCCAATGCTCCTAAATCAACCAGGGTTGATTGCAAACAAAGGATAGGTTCAAAGGCCTTTTTCCATGCTTTACTTTCCTCAGTTATTATTAGAGTTCACAGCTCTCCCACTGTTGGTGTCCACACATCTCACAATCACAAATACACACAGTGCCTGTTTGCACCTGACACGAAACACAGCTTGGTGTTTCACACCACAGCACTCCAGGTGATGCTTTTCTTGTCCTTTCACCTTCCCCTTGGCACTAGACAGTCACAAACTGGCAATTCCCTGCTGCCAGCAGGAGGTTGCACCTTCCACTGTAACAAGAGATGCGTGGTTCACCACCGTGTTTTTGTTTGTTTTTTTTTCTTTTAACCTGTTTTACTCTGTTTTATGTTCTTTTAGGTAGACAACCTGCGCGGTCTGTGGCGTCTCCAGTGTGGGAGGCTTCTAGGAGCTGCCAGAGAAGTGTCTGTCAGGTAAAGCAGAGCCTCCCGAGGGTCAGGAACACCTTCCCTGTGCTGCAGGGGTGAGCCTGCAGCCGCAGTGCTGCCCACAGGGGACACCCTGGGCTCTGGGACACTGCAGAGCGATAAACCAGCCTGAGCCGTGGGGATTAAAGCCCCACGAGAAATAACAGTGAGGAAGGGTCCCCAGCCCACTCAGCAGCACAGCCACAGCCTCCCACATCAGCCACGGCACAAAGCCTGCACCCCCTGGGTCACCAAGGGGTCTCTCTGCCTTCCCAAAGCGGACCTTTCCCTCCAGGGCTCATCTCTTCCTTCCCCCAGGTGTTTCCTCTCCCTCTCTGCTGACAGGGTCTGGTTCCTGTCTGCACCCTGCATCCCACAGTGCGAGCTCAGCAGAGCTCAGGGGGCACGGCCCGAGCCCCTGAAACCTCTTCACCACCCTTCTGGAGGTCATACTAAACTCCCCAAAGCATTTGATTTCATTTTTAGTGAGCAAATTCCCAATAATTTTCTTACGGATTTGGGTTGGGCCTGCTCTGGGGATTCCAGGTCACAATTACCCTGCTGTGCCTCACGCTCCTTCCTAAACACACCCTGCACCTGATTCCTCTGATTTAACCAGATTTACAGGCCATGTTTGTCCCCTGAACAACACAGGGTTCGGAAGCTTCCAAAAAATCCACATATGGATGGAGGTGCTGGGGGTGCCTGGGGTGGCTCAAGCCACAATAGCATCATCTGCAGCGGGGTTCTGATAGGGCTGGCAGTTTTCAGGACAGGTTTCTGACTGCCAGCCAATCCCTTGCAATGGTGAAACAAAAAATGGTGAAACAGAGCTATAAATGCACAGAGCTGTTGTGAAAATGGTGCCTCACAGGCAGTTAGGTATGACAACAACAGTTCTGCGCAGATTAGTCATGAGGAAATATTTCCAGAGTGTGGGATGAGGGTGCCATACTGTGAAAAGGCACAAGAACAATCTGCTAAACACACAGGAAAGAAGTCATCAGAAAAATCTCCACCAGAAACCTCTCACTGATCTTTATTTACAGCCAAACACACTCGTGCTGCGTTTTGGGAGGGAAAATCCTGTTGCAGTCACAAGAGCCTGTCCTGAAGCTCACCTAAACAAATTCATAGATCCAGGGAGAATCTTTCAGTGGAAAAACACTGAAGTTTCTGCCAATCAATCAGCACCTTTCTCTGGAAATGCAGTTATATTAACTGGATATTGTGTTTCAAAGGCATGGAGGAGACAGAATGAAAATATTCTGGTAAAAAATTGCTGAAGCACAACAGAGGGCACGAAACCAATTACTCCAAACTTGGAACACATCGTGTTCCTCATGTCACAAATGTGACTGGCATAGAAAGAAAATACTGGTTTGCAACATAAAAATATCCAAGCATAGAAGTACTATAAATATGCAAACACAAATGAAAATATAGAACCAAAATAGAACTAAAAATACGCAGGCACAAAAAGAAGAACTTTTTACCAGGTGAGAAGATAAAGGGGCAACATTGCATCTGTCTGGGCAAGAGAGAGAAAGACAAAGAAGTAAAGGGTTTGGGTCTAACTAACCCAGATCTGTAAGAAAATTATTGGGAACTTGCTCACTAAAAATGAAATCAAATGCTTTGGGGAGTTTAGTATGACCTCCAAAAGAATGGTGAAGAGGTTCCAAAAAAATCACACTTGAAAAAAACTTTTGGTAAAACAACTGAAACAGCAGATCCTGGGAGAAATGTCATGGGTTTCTTGTAAACCTTCTATGCTCATTTCCCAAGGGTGATTCACCAGAGTCCAGCTTGAAGAAAAAGCTTCTGTCAGTTACACAAATTATAATTTAGATTCATAGAATTTTCCTTTATTTGGACAGGAGTTGTATCTTCCTAAGGAACTCACAGCCACCAGCAATCCTCATCCAAATCTGATTCCTGTAAGGAAAAGCATTCCCTGCCTCCTTCAGACCCCCACATGCCAATTTCCTGGCCAGCCCTAGAGCTCAGGCACAGTCCCAGCAGGACCAAGAAGCACAAATATAAGTTATAGAGGACACGTACAAATCCCCAAATTTTCCCCCAAATTTCCCTGAACACCCCAGAGCAGCAGGAGCTGCTAAGGGAGATGAGTTTGCTGAGGTTTTTTGGGGTGAGGTGGGGGTGCTGCTGCAGTGCTGGAGCTGAGAGAAACAAGGCTCACTCTTTAAAATGTTTAAAAGTTTAATAAGGGATAAAAGGGACTTTTGCAGCCCTGGGTGCATGGCAGCTGCCAGAGGCACGCAGTTAACTACAACAGTTTTTCTTATGTACCTTTTCATTGTATTGGTTAAATACATATTTATGAGGATTATCCATATTCAAACATTCCTTTGAGTTTACATGTTCTGGGAATTCTTTTGCTTGGTCTGACTCTTGACTGGTCTTTTTAAAGTGCATGTCATACTGCAGATGAAATTTATAAATTTAATTTCCTCACAAGACCCCCTGTTCTGTGATTAGACAACTCTTGATAGATGAAGTGGTCAGTGGTAAATTTCTCTTTGCATTCTTCCAATTTTTATTTACGTGGTTCTCTTCAATGTTATCCTACCATACAGATAAGATACTCCACCAGTACATTAAATCAACATTAGCTATTTCACACAACTATCCAAAATATTCTCACCACTGTCAGTTAGTGACACAAACAAAGGCATTCACTACTTCTGCAACAGTTAATGGTATAATAATAGCATGTAGTCTTATTTTGATATTTTGAGAGAGCCTAAACCACACTATATTCATCACACTAAAACATATAATCCACACAGGATTAACAAATCACACTACATCAAAAGCAGATAAAAAGTGATTACAAACTGTTATAAATGAATTAGCCAATTTGATTAATGAGGACAATTTATTCCACAATTAAAATACAATTGTAAAAAGGCCACAAGCAAAGCTCAGACCAGGCTAACAGAGTCGGGTGAGACAGGTGGGGCACTCCGGCTCCTCTCCTGTGTGCATCACCAAGACACAACTCTCACAAAGTCTTTTTTATACATTTCCAAGCTCCAAGGGTTGCCAGGGAGGGTTTCTTGCTTTCCTATCATTGATCCTATCCTTTTACTATATTCATGTAGTGTTTCCTTTCTTGCTGCCACTCTTGCTGAGAGTTTCCTGAACTGGTGAATAATTCACTTTGTTAGAGGAAAATTTCCTGCAATATACATTCTAGGAGACACTGATTTATCTTATGGATGATGCATATCAAATCCATATTGCTGGGGTTTGCTCAGACAAATAATCCTCTGGAATCAACATTTCTGGAGACGAATATTCAGGCTAGGATTTTTTGGTGCATATTGCTGTAATCTCATCAGAGGGAATTTCCCAAAACCCTCCTTTGCCATGCCAGGATTTTCATCAGGTGAGATTAATGTAGCCTCAGCAGGAATTTATACACATCATCTGTGGTGGTGTTCGAAGGGGTCCCAGGATGAGGGAAGAGATGAGAATCTCGACTCCATGTTTCAGAAGGCTGATATATAATATAATATAATATAATATAATATAATATAATATAATATAATATAATATAATATAATATAATATAATATAATATAATATAATATAATATAATATAATATAATATAATAATCTTATTACATAATATTACAGCGTATTACATCATATTGTATCATCATATCTTATATTATATGAAAATTATATACTAAGACTATACTAAAAGAAAAGAGAAAAGAGACATCAGAAAGCTAGCAAAAGAAAAGAACAGAATGATCATAAAATCTTGTTAATCTTGTTAATAATAAAATGTGACTGCTCACAGCCTCGACACAGCTGGCTGTCATTTGTCATCAAGTAAAAACAATTTCACATGCTAAGTAAACAATTCTTCCAATCACATTCCAAAGCAGCAAAACATGGAGAAGATGAAGCTTCTCAGCTTCTCAAGACAAAAGATCCCAGCAAAAATATTTTTCATAAAATATGTTGTCTTGGTTAGGAAAGACCGGAGTCTGCTAAGGAAGGCAGGAGCCTCCCCTGAAATGGAGAATGTGAACCCTCCCCACCCCTCTGAATTGCTATAAATTTTAAATTAAGGGGCTCTCAGGCAAAAATATGGGAGCAGGAATAACAGTTCTTTAATAGGGAAGAAAATGAAAGGATAAAATAAACAATGCAGTACACTAGAACAGCCCTGACAGAGCCAGAACCCAACCTGACACCCTGTGGGTCAGGGTGTTGGTGCAGTCCCATTGGAATTGTGGCTGCAGCCCTCCTGCAGTGTCAGGGGTGGTTCTGCTGGAGCAGGGATCCTGTAGAGAAGGATGGATTCTTCCTCTGAAGATCCTGTGGAAGAAGAGGCAGCTGCTGTTCCTCTGGGAAATCCAGTGGAGAAGCTGTGCTGGTGTCTCAAAAACCTCTGGATTATATCCAGGTAGCAATGTTTGAAACCTCAGATTGTATCCAGGTAGGAATGTTTGAAATCTCTGGTTATATCCAGGTAGGAATGTTTGAAATCTCTGATTATATCCAGGTAGCAATGTTTGAAACCTCAGATTGTATCCAGGCAGGAATGTTTGAAATCTCTGATTGTATCCAGGTAGGAATGTTTGAAACCTCAGATTGTATCCAGGCAGGAATGTTTGAAACCTCAGATTGTATCCAGGTAGGAATGTTTGAAATCTCTGATTACATCCAGGTAGGAATGCTTGGCTCCTCCCTCTGGGCTCACATCTCCCCATGGGATGCTGCAGTTCTTATCAGCCATGCAGGGACATTCAATGGCTGTTATCAGCAGGTGTCCCCTCTCCAGGGAGGTGTGACTGTGGTCACTCAGAGAGAGGGATAAGGCAAACTGCCTGCTTGACAAAGGTAATCTGCCATACAGATGGCAATTGAAAACGTCTTGCCTTGCAATCTTCAGCATATGTCTGTGACAATCCCCAGTTACCCAAACTCTGCCACACTGGAATGACTCGCAGGAGCCCTCAGGCGGGCCGGGGTGATTCCGGCGGGCTGACGGCGCTGTCTCCTTGCAGGCAGGAATGGCTGGCACCTTCTGCCGTCTGCTGGCCGGGCGTGCGGCGCCCGCGCTGTTCGCCGCCGCGGGCACGGGCGTGCTGGCCACGGGCTACCTGCTGGGCCAGCACAACTCCGTCAGCGCCGCCGTGCACGAGAAGAGGAAGCTCTACCCGCCCAGGTAAGCACAGGTGGGCAGGGAGCGGGGGCCGCGACAGCCGCACAGCGCCGGCTTTGGGCGTGGGATGCAGAGCCAGCGCTGCTGACGGCGCCTCCGACATAAACACGGGCAGGAGACTTTTCTCCTTTTTAATGCCTTTGTTTAAAGCGATCAGCTCGGGTGGGGAGAACGGGTGCAGCTTTGTCCGCTGGTCTGTGGGCAGAGCCGGGGGCTCCGTCCTCCCCAGAGCATCGGGAAATCCATTTTTCTTTCAGTTTCACCTTCTGGGTCCTGCCTCTAGCCGAGGTCCTCCGCTAGGGCGAGGGGCAAAAAAGGGTCCCAGCATCTCTGCAGGCTCTGGGCTTTGCTCCTCACATCCAGTCGTCACTTTGATTTCGTCAATTTTGTGTTGGCCCGTTGTTTTAAGGGTTTTTGGCTAGGTTTGGTGAGGGGTCTCTCCTGCTGCATGCTGGATCCGATGTCATTTGCATGGTGACTCGATGTCCCTTCCCCTCCACGGTCTGGATGTCGTCTTCTAGGAAGCAGCAGGGTGTCACTCGACAAAAGGCGGAATTCTTAACCAGGTATCACCAACAACAGGTAGTTAACGAAAACAACTGGTGATTACAACAACAAACAGTTAGAACTCCACTCTGGCAGCAACTGGTCCAACCTGTTCACTCTGCAACCTTTTACAAAAAATTGGCAGCTTTTTCTGCTTATAACAACCTCCAGGTCCAGGCAGCTCCAGCCTGCCAGGGATGTGAGGATGCCTTGGAGTGGCTGCCTGGAACACAGGCAAGATCGAGAGAATTAAGTGGGTGTTTATTAAAGGCCTTCAAAAGGTGCATCTTGGGCTGTCAGAGGCCTCCCAGAGGCTACACCCAACCTGGACAATGGTCACGAGTTTTTCACACAATTATTTTTCACACAATAAGTTTGGTCCATTTGCATTTCAGGGGTTAATCCTCCAATTACAGCTTCAGGTAATGAAGTCATTTACCCCAGTTTGCTCCCCCCAGCTCACTTTTGTTTATACTTTCAGGGCCTGAGGCTGTCCTTGAGTTTCAGGCCCAGAGGAATTGTTTTGTCTAACTAAAGTGTGAAGACACTAATTCACTCTCTATATGGAGCTCAGAGTTATACCCTAAAGCAGCACAGGATTTGAAAAATATAACAGCTATAATCCTAAGGCATCAGTGAGATAATACCAGCTCTCAAGAAATGCCCCCAAAGTAACCAAAACCAATACTGCTGAATGGCAACAAGCCAAATATAGGCCTCAAGTTTAGTACTTTATCATTATCTTAAACTCATCACCAGCCAACAGCTTTGCAGGTCCACCTATTGGACCTGCTGATTGTATCGACCCTGCTACAGGGAAATGTGAAAATATTTTCTCCATACAAGCAGTAAGAATGCCTTGTATTACTGCTGTACTGGAAATACTCCTAATTCTGCTACAAACTGACTGGCTGATGGTTAGAAATTAATTACAGGCCTTTTTCTCCATAGATTGACTTTGCCAAAGGTAATGTGGATCACGCTCTGACAGACTCATTTTATTATTTAAGTAATTTGTACAATCTTAGCTAAAATATATTCCTAGAGAAGCACCACAGTTGTACATAAAGCAAATCACTACCAGTTCAAGATAGCTGGGGACTGACGGAGTTGAAAAATCCCTTGCTAAAGCCTAACATCTTTATTTTCCCTGGCTTCATTCACCCTGCTGCTTTCTGGAAATAATAATGCCAATTTAAACCAAACCCTGATATTTCAGAAGAGGCATTGCCCAGCTGGCAGGTCACACAGTCCCTCTGATCTCCACCTGGGGCTAGGTGAGCTACAGAGCACCTCTTCATCTGGACTTAAATCCCTGTGTGGCTGAACAAATCAGTGCTGGGGCTCTTTCCTGCCTGGCTGAGATGTCTCAGTGGGGCTCGGTGCCCTCTCAGGTCTCTTTGTGCCCCATGGCCCTGACAGCCCCACAGCACAAAGCACAGTGCAACACGGGGTTTGCTCAGCACCAGCACCTTCCTTCCCTCCTAAAACCCAGTGCAGCATGTAAACCAAGGATAATCACACTTTTAGCTTCACAAAGTGTCCAGGGTAATGTCACAATCCACCCTTACAAATGGGATTAATGATGGTTCATTAATTGATCTCAGAGTGCAAAAAACCGACATTGCACAGGGGTTTGCAGTAATAATAAAAAAAAATGCACCTTTATTGAATGAGCACAGCAAATGCATTAAGGGGGATGGGGGGAAGAGGGAAAGAATAGGGAAAAGAGAGGGAGGAAGAGAAAGGAAGGCATATAGCTACCAAATGTAGAACAACAAAGTCCCTCGAAGTCCTCAGTCGATGAAGTTTGTCTGGTCATGCCAGGGGAGATGTCAAAGACTCTGCTCAAGCCAAGGTTCTTTATAGTCAGCAGTGGGCAAGAGCCATTGTCTTCGTGGCCCATTGCTCTCACCTGCAGGCAAACATCTCATTTTGGTCAGCTCGCCTACCCCACACCTCCCCTGGGCTGGGGGTTTCAGTCCCAGCCCTTGGGAGGAGGGGGAGCTTTTCCACATGGGGGTCTCATGTCTCAGTCCTTGAGGGAGAGGCTTCTCCCATCTCAGTCCATTTGTCACAGCGGCTGTAAAACAGGTGAGGGGTCTTCTGTGGGGACCACCAAAAGTTACCTCAGAAAAGTCCAACCAGGCCAAAAGGTGGGGAGATTCCAGGGCTATTGTTGTGAAGAGTGGGTGCAGGTGAAGAAGGGCAAGGTGCCCCTTCTTCTTTCACTGGGTTCAGTGTCCCATGGCAGCAAACACACCTGCAAACAGCAGCTTGGCAGGCCAGAAGCTCTGCTCAGGCCTCAGGATCTTGGCGAGCAACCATCTCAAGCAAAGCCAGGATTCCCACCAGGGTCTTTTTGGTGGTCCCAGTTTCTGTCCTTTCACAGATTGTGAGGCAGATGAGAGAAACTTTGGACAAAGACTCACAGGTGACTGTCCAGGGCACACAGTAATGCCTTGGTATTGGAAAAATACCAATATAGCCAGATGGGACGTGCCTTGGCTTGTCTGGCCCTTGCTGCTTGACCAAAGGTGGCACTGTGGTGTTTTACCCCAGAGACACCTTTGGCTGGCTGGATGTGTGGTGTTTTACCCCAGAGACACCTTTGGCTGGCTGGGTGTGTGGTGTTTTACCCCAGAGACACCTTTGGCTGGCTGGATGTGTGGTGTTTTACCCCAGAGACACCTTTGGCTGGCTGGATGTGTGGTGTTTTACCCCAGAGACACCTTTGGCTGGCTGGATGTGTGGTGTTTTACCCCACAGACACCTTTGGCTGGCTGGATGTGTGGTGTTTCACCCCACAGACACCTTTGGCTGGCTGGATGCTGCAGCTGGACACTGGAGACAAGTCCAGGCTTGCAGGAGCTCAGGTTTTCCTTGGTGGAGAAGCTTTAAGGCGATGGTGAAGGAAAGGAGTCGGTTCTGATGGAGGGTTTGGATCCAGAGCTTTATTCTGGCCCACAGGCCTCTGAATGCAGCAACTCCTCCAACAGAACTCCCCGACCCCGTGGTTGCTGTTCCTTTGAACCCCGGGGAGAGGGGCAGGGAAGGGGCAGGGAGCCACCAAGCAGGTGCAGGAGGGGAGGGACAAAGGGACAAAGGACACCTGGATGGCTCAATGTCCCCCAGGGGTGGAGGGCACCCTTTGAATCTGCCAATCACTCAATGCCCTCTGGAATGCCAGGACGGACAGACAGTGCTGGGAGGGGAAAGGAGAGGTGACTGACACAGCTGGGGAAGGAGTCTTCAGGGAGAAACCTGGGTTATTTGAGGCAAGCCATGACATCACACCCTGTGCTCTGTCCCCGCAGCGCTGACTACCCCGACCTGCGCAAGCACAACAACTGCATGGCCGAGTGCCTGACCCCGGGCATCTACTCCCGCCTCAGGGACAAGATGACCCCCAACGGGTACACCCTGGACCAGTGCATCCAGACCGGGGTGGACAACCCTGGCCACCCCTTCATCAAGACCGTGGGCATGGTGGCTGGGGACGAGGAGTCCTACGAGGTGAGAGGATTGCGCGGGACTGGCCGGGTCTGTGCTCATGGTGTCGTTCCCATCAGATGGACACAGATTCCCAGGAGGGAGCTTGTTCCTAAGACAGGTTGTGTCCCTGAGGGTACACTGGGGGCAGGCTTGTTTTCCCTACTTCTCCCTACTTTTCCACATTAGGAAAAGCAGGAACATGTGGTATTACCACAGGTGCCCCCTGTGCTGCAGCTGAAGGTAATAAGATGAACCTGCTTGGCAGCAGCTGCTACCTGCCTCCAGCAGCTCTCCTCCTTCCTGCAACTAAACCCAATTTATGGGAAAACTGTCCAACTCTGAGGCACACCAAATGAACCTAATGTGGAAATCACATTGTGAAGCAGCAGAGGCAGAAGCAAGCAGAAATGTCTTCTGGGCAGCGCCAGGCATCACTTTGGGTCATGAGGAAAAATGAAGACAAACAGCATCAGGGTGGACAGGTCATTTAGCTCTGCAATGAGAAGTGGAAAGCAAAAGAAAGACCTCATTGTTACTGACCCAATGGTCTGCTTCCTTGCTGCCTGTTCCTCTGCAGCCTCCCCAGTGTCCCCGTGAGGGTGGCCTGGGACATCTGCCACTCCAGACTGCCAGCCCCTGGGTTTGGGGTGCCTGTGCAGATGTGCCACCTCTGCTCCCCTGCAGGGAGCTGTGCTGGGGCACACCTGAGCCAAATGGCTCTAACCAGGACTGTCCCCACAGCAGGGAAGACTCAGGGTGCTCCTGCATGGCTTAGAGCCAAGAGGCAAGAGGCTGGGGGGCTCTGGGGGTGTGTTCTGGTTGGCAATGCACCCCAAACGCCAGCCTGGCTGCTGGGTCCCTGTCTGTGGTAACTGCAGACAGGAACCTCTGCCTGCTGGCAGCTGCTGTGAGGATGTATTTCTGTGATGCTGCAGACTCTCTCTAGATTCTCTTGCCTCCTCAGGTGTTTGCTGAGATTTTTGACCCTGTCATTAAAGCCAGGCACAATGGCTATGATCCACGGACAATGAGGCATCACACGGACCTGGATGCATCCAAGGTAGGACTGAAATACAACAATGAGACAGGAAAGGCTCTGAGATGCTTATTCCAGTGATGATGCTGCATGCAACAGTACTTTCCTTTTTCTTGATCCAGCTGTGAAGGCCCAATTTCATGTTTCATGAAATTCGGATGCCAGTTGTGGCCCTGTCAGCTGCATCCCCTGTTCTCAGCAGGGAACTCCTTTGTTTGACTTCTTTACACTCCAGCTTATCTGCATGACATGCTGGGTCTCAGGTCAATATATTTTATTTCTTCTTGTGTCTCCATCCTGCTGTTTCACATCCTCTGATAAGATTTTAGTATGTCCTCCTTAAATTTAACACGATATTCTCTAATTGTCCTCCAGTGCTCTGGTTTGTGTCACAGTTTTATATATAATATAATATAATATAATATAATATAATATAATATAATATAATATAATATAATATAATATAATATAATATAATATAATATAATATAATATAATATAATATAATATAATATAATATAATATAATATAATATAATATATAATATATAATATCACTTGGACAGGTTGGTCAGTGGATGGCCTTACACTGTTTTTAGTTACACAAAAGCCTTTTTTACATCTGATGTTTTGCTAAGGTCTGTAACACAGTGTTGGAATGCCAGGCTCTCTCTTGCACCAAGGTCAGGGTGAATTATACTCAGGAAATGTTTTTGCAGTCTCACTCTGAAGTTTATTATCCTTATCTATTACAAACTCATGTGATGTGAGCTCTCCCTAACAGGTCGAGAAAGGGCCCCAAAACGGTGTCTGTTCAAGGCTATTTATGTCCCATTTACCCAATAATAGTAATAAATTATTGAAAATTACCCAATAAACAGTTGACATCTATATTATTTATGCTTCTAATCCAATTATGATCACTCAAAACCCACAATGCAGACATCTTTCACCCTGTTAGAGAAAACCACCCAGATTTGTGAAGAGGAAGGACGAAGAAGGCACAAAAAAGACACCTAGCCCACATCCAAAATTCTCCATCTTGGCTCCCATATACTAAAACCCCAAATCTAAGTTTTTTCACCCTGTGAGATCACACATTTCTAACCAGCTACACACCTGTGCTATTAATCAATTTTGAAAACCTTTTCCACAGCCTCAGGTCAAACGAAGTGTTCTCTTTTGGGTCTGTGCCTTTCAGCACAGAAAATTTAAAATTCTCAGCATCCAGGGTTCCAACAACACAGTACATTCCTCACACTATTATTTCCATAAGCAATACATAGATATTGTTCTAGATGCATATTATATGATTGGCTCTTCACGAATATTAAAATGAATACTATATGTGTTATGTTGGAAAGTTATGCTGTATTAATCTTTTTTAAGTAGTGTGGTAAAAACAGTTTTCAGGCTATAGCATAACATTAAAATAGAAACTATGTGTTGTAAGATACTTTTTGTAACTAGCTAGCTAAAGGAATGGAAAAGATAACCAAGAAATTCTTTACATTATCCTAACTGGATAGAGATAACAAAACCAGACACCAAGATCCCAAGAAAAGAATTATTGCCTCCTTATTGGGAAAGCTCAGACTTCGAGGAACCAAGAAGGTTGATTTACAAGATGGGGGGAAAGCTAAAATTGAGCAGAAACAGCCTGGTTTGAAAAGAATGTTTGAATCATGTATGAGATATATGAATATGCAAATGGCTATAGCTTTTTAGGAGTAATCCTTTGGTAGCAAGGTGTGCTTTGTGGCAGAGTACCAGGCACCCAGACATTCGTAATTCTTTGCTTTTTATTGTCTCTTATTGTCCTAATTTTCATTACTGCTTTCATTACTATTAAACTTCTAAAATTTTAACACAAGTGAATTTATTTTTTCCCAGATATTACATTCATTACACTACTACTTCCACGATCCACACAGTGCACACTGAAGCTGATAGATGATATTATACTAACATGCAGCTAAAAGGAGTTAAAATTGATACTATCTCTAAAGAGTTATAATCACTGAAAACATGCATAGGCTAATACATGTTATGAATGAGGTTCCTATATGTCTAATTCAATAAACCAAGAAATTTAGCAGCAATTTTGATCGAGCAGCGATTTTATATAAAATGATACAATCAAATATGGTCAAGCAGATACAAAAAGAAATTTTGTAGTGGTTCGGATAAAGCATAAGCAAAACTGATTGATTGGGGCATGGGGAGAGTTTTTCTCACTCTGCCTTGTGTACAAAAGGCAAAAGGATCCAAACACAACTTATGTACTGTATGCTAATACACGTTCATCAATATTCTCCTGTAAATCTCCTCCTATTTTTGATTATTGAAATCTATGTCACCACACTGCACAGTGCATGCTCCAGTTGTTGCTAAAGTGTCTTTTGGCTCTTCTGATGAAGGATTCTCCTCATCATCACTGTCCTTTGAACAACCCCACGGGCTGCACATGCACCCCAAGTCTTGTGTTATAGAAGCCAGCACTATATTCCAAAAATAAGCCTTATCATTTCATAGATACCTGGAATCATCCCAGTTCTGTCAATTTCAAGGCCTATTCTCTAATTATCCCCAGGCCTATTGGGATGTTACTTATCTCATACTACACCCTGCCTTCTATTTTCCCATGAACATCTGAAAACATCTGTTTCATGGCACTGATTACATCTCCTTTTCCTCTATTACTTTTTTATTGTATTTGCGGGGTGCCCCGATGCAGGAAGGTATGATGAATCTGATTCCATGTTCTCAGAAGGATAATTTATTATTTTATGATACTATATTATATTAACCCATACTAAATTATACTATACTAAAGAATATAAAAAGGATACTTACAGCAGGCTAAAAAAATAATAATGAAAACTCGAGACTCTGTCCAGAGTCCCGACACAGCTTGACCCTGATTGGCCAATGAGTGAAAACAACTCACATGAAACCAATGGAACAATCACCTGTGGGTAAACAATCTCCAAACAAATTCCAAAGCAGCAAAACACAAGAGAAGCAAATGAGATAATATTGTTTTCCTTTTCTCTGAGGCTTCTCAGCTTCCCAGGAGAGAAATCCTGGGTGGGTGCTGTTCTCAAGGCAAAAAAGGGAAGTTTAATTCTGATTCCAACATTTATAGATTTCCAAAAGTGACAGTGGATTGGAGGCTGACAGTGCCACCTCTCCAATGACCCTGGACAAACCAACAGTCCATCAAATTTCTCCTCCTCCATAAAAGAACGCAAAACAATAAGTGATTTACATAAAGTGTGTGAGAAAGTTCATTATATGTAAACATCAGAAGGCCTAGAAAATCTTTAAAAATCAGGGCGACGGAAGGTAAGTTTTCAGAAAACGCGAATGCCACACTTTTTAACAAATATTTTCCAAAATATACAACTGATATAGTTACAACGGTTAGTGCGAATCACACTGGTTTATCATGCACATGAACGCGAAAGTCAATACTTTTGGGTCATTTTCCACCGCACATTTATCACACACATGTTATATTTGCCCAGTTATCCCATCATCAAAAAAACCAAACAATATTAAAGGTAGCAGCAATTTTAATTGAATAGCTTAGAATATATAAAATCAGATACACTTAAATATTGACAATATAATTTGGCTAAAATAAGGAATAATTTGGTTCCAATAATAGCACATAGGAAAAAAAAATAACCATGTGGGATACGGAGTGCAGGGTCCTTGGACCCTTGTCACCTCACGTACGAGCTTGTCAAGTGAAAATTCCCCCTTTTATGCCATGTGTCAATGCCGTCTCCTCCCATTTTCGATTCATCACACTTCTACCTCCGCCCTCATCACCACCTTTGCCGTGCATGCTCCACCATTTTTTAGGTGGTCGCACCTCTCTTTGGGGGTTGTCACTATGAAGGCCTCTCCTCTTCCTCGATGTCCTTTAATTCGCCTTTGGGTTACACATGCGCACCAAGCCAGTATAATGTAAGCCAAAACTAACGTAATCTAAGATAATATTATATTTAAGCATCAAAGCAATAAATCTCATATAATTAACATTTTCCTGGGACCCAAACAGATTTTCCTTTCTTTCTGTTAATTTTTAGTAACTGTTATCTCTTGCTTTTTCCTGCCTTGAACATCTGCAGGAAAAGGGGGAGCGTGGAACCCCTCCTCTCCCTTTCTTTCTTGGCATTACACCTTTTAACTGTTTTATCATTTCCAACTATTAATTACTGTCTCAATATTGATCACTGTTTCGATTTTGTCAGCACGAATCATACCTATTTATCACACACGTAAGAGTGAAAGCCAACATTATGTTTCCCGCCTCAGATCACCCACGGGCAGTTCGACGAGCGCTACGTGCTGTCGTCGCGGGTGCGCACGGGGCGCAGCATCCGCGGGCTGAGCCTGCCGCCCGCCTGCACGCGCGCTGAGCGCCGCGAGGTGGAGAACGTCGTGGTCACCGCGCTCTCCGGCCTGCGCGGCGACCTGTCCGGCAAGTACTACAGCCTCACCAGCATGACCGAGCGGGAGCAGCAGCAGCTCATCGATGTAAGTCTGCCAGCGCAGGAGTGACAGGGGCAGCACGGTCGGGACGGGCAGAGACGAGAGATCTCTGCAGCCAGGGCTTGGAACTGGCGGTTCATTGCAAAGGGCCAAGTGCAGGGCCCTGCTGGAACTTGGGGTTTATTGCAAAGGGCCAAGTGCAGGGCCCTGCTGGGAGCTGCCAGCCACAGCTGGAGCAGGCCCGAGAGAAGAGAGAGGGAGAGAGGGTGAGAGGGTAAGAGAGTAAAAGCATAAGAGAGTAAAAGGGGTAAGAGCATAAAAGGCAAGAGCTAAGAGACAAGATGTAAGAGTAAGAGGTAAGAGTAAGAGTAAGAGTGCGAGGTTCCCGTTACAATACAATAAATCTTCTTCTGTGTTGAATATTCTGATTCTCACTAACCAATCTAGTACAAGATACAAATCCTACAGCATTTCCATACAGCCTATAAGAATCATTACATTATCATCCTGTGTTACATTTTAAACCCTAAAAACTCCTCTTTGGGCCCCTTCTGCCAAGCTGGCAGGGTCTGCTCTGACCCTTGGAGCTGCCTGCAAGCAGAGAGTGTTGTTTGATCAAAAGGGGATCACCTTCAGCTGGCCACACCATTGTTTTCCAGTTGTTCAGTAACTGAGGGATCTCAAAGCTTCCTTTCGTTTCAATCTCGCTTGTAGTTTCCATATTCTCAAAATCTTTTGCCAGACAACTTCCCCAAACGCGCCAGCAGCGCCTGCGTAGGCTCGGGTTTAGTTTAATCTCCGCTCTGCCCGCGGGCGCACACTCCGCTGCGGAGCCCAGCGGGATAACAGCATCATTAACCTGTGCTTAATGGGCTGTCAAGGTCTGTAATTTAGCGAGCCACCCAGGGTCTGCATTCCTGACAAGTACATCACTGTGCGGGTCTGAGGCGTGGATTTATATTCCAGAGAGTGAGGCCAGTGTCAAATCAAATCCACGTGGCTGCTGCCACCTCTGTGGACAAGTAAAGAGGTAAATTCATGACCTTTCCTTGGTCATCTCCTTGAGCAAACTGATAATTTCTATATTAACCATTCTAACTAAAAGTATTACACTGAGATAGGTTTTACATGGTATCTCTGTTCCATTCTGTGGGGATGGGGAGCTTTGCCTGTGATTCCTCTACACCAAAATGTAGAGGAATTCCTCTGCTAATTCTAATTTCCCAAAATTTGGCTGTAATTTCATAAGTGAACACTACACTAATTTTAATTTCCCAAAAGTGGCCGTGGCCTATTGCACCCAGATGACATTTTCCCAGCCCTGTCATCGTGCTCAAGGAACTGAAGGACCAGGCCCATAACAAGAGTTTTCATTGTCACACAGATGGAAAGACAAGGATTTTCATCATGGATTTTGTCACAGCATGTGACGTGTCAAACAAAGCTTGAACGTGCATTTTAAGTGTCCAAAGGAATGGCTGTACCCTCTTAGATATACTCATGGCACATTATTCCATAACATCAACCAAAGGGGAGCTGATGAAGTAACATAACTATTTATAACCCTGGAACCAGGTGTCTGGATTAACCAGGAGTTAAGAATTTATGTAAGGTCAGTAACTTTTTAAATTGAATGTCCCTGGTGATATGTTTATTGACAAGATGTTGACGACCTGTTTCAGGTTTTATTTTCAGCAGGACACAGCTCCTTGGGATGAACAGGTTGAAATGAGAGCGTGGAAAATGTAATTCCTTCATGGTTTAAGGCTAAATCCTGTGGGAAGTGGAATAGGCTTCACTGATTCAGCATTTTATCTCGTTTTGTTTTATGATTGATAACACAAATTTGTAGAGATCAGACACTGATGTTGTAACCTGGGATTCATTCCTTACCTCACACCAGTGCTTACCCCTCCAGCACCTCAGGACCTGGCACCTCTGTGGGATCAGGCTTCCTGCCAGCCTCTAAAGGCACCATCTCAGCTCTGCAAGATCAGAGTTTATTTCAGTGAGATAAATCAGGGCTACTTGAATTGCACTCAGCACAGAAGGCGCTCGGTGTTTTGCAGATTTGGGCCATATGCTCATGAGGAAAAGTAACATCTCTTTTCTTGCAAAAGGGGGGAATTTTGTTTCAAGCAAAGTGTCAAGTGGAGCAAGCTGAGGAAGGAAATTTGGTGTCCCTTTGAAGAACAAAGAGAACTCTGCACCTGTTCTTCCTGCATGGTTGGAGTTCTGCATGCACCGTGTCCATTGCAAAGCATTCAAAGATGAAAACCTAAGTGAAATAAGGAAAATAATTATTTCATTCTTCCTTAAGGGAAAAATTAACTAAAGCACATCAATGTGTCTACCATGTCATATGCCTTCTGGATAGATTGCCTCACTATTTCTAGTTAAGCCCCAGGTTTTAAAAAAAAAATAAAATCAACAACACTGCCAGCAAAAAACCCTTGACATTTTATATGGCAGTGTTCAAGGAATTAAGAAATACTAGTTTTTTTAGCACACACATGAAAATCAATATAAAATACGTATTTTCTTTGGGGGGGAAAAAACCCAAAGTAAATTGTTTTAAAAATTCTAAAGTATGAGGCGTGGGGCAAGCTGGTGGCACAGCATGTGCTACATTTATTAAGTCACAAACAGCATCTCTGTTAAGGAACATAACAAGCCTGTGATTCCAAAAGGTTGAGATTAGCACTGATTCCATTCCTACTTTGAGTTCATGCTCAGAATAAATATCTAAATCTCCATGCTGGAGAAGTATCTTTTCAGAACTAGCACTTTTTATTGTTTGGTGTTTGTTATTTTTTTCCTCCAGTCTTTAAGCACTCATTGACTTCTCCTATACTGGAATGTGTCTGAATGCAGAGGAGATCTCTGGAGCCAGGTCCTCCAGAGCATCCTTTGCTGTGTCCATGTTGACTTAGGCACCAGCACCCATCCCTCCCTACATTTGAAAAATGTTTTTGGCAAAACATATCAGCCAGCATCTGTGAGAGTTAAGAAAATCTCCCGGGTAAAGAGATTTTAATTTGCAGCAAAGGAACCAGATTCCCAGGCTGTACTGTGTGATTTGCTTGTGCTTCCACTGCCCTCACAAGAATGTACTGGACAGCATTACAGTGCTTCCTGGATAAACTGGAGCTGTGTTCTGTTTTCTCTGTCTCTCTGCCTCCCTCTGGCCCTGTCCTGTGCCCAGGATCACTTTCTCTTTGACAAGCCTGTGTCCCCTCTGCTGACATGTGCTGGGATGGCCCGTGACTGGCCGGACGCCAGAGGGATCTGGTAGGTTCTGTGACCTGCAGGCTCCTGTGTCCTGCCCAAGGATTGTCTTACAAACCTCCCTGCTTGGCCTAACCCTGCACGAACTCTGGCCCCACACTCACAGCATGCCCAGTTTGCTTCAAAAAGAGAAAGGTTTTAATTCCCAGGGCTGAAAGCACCCCTTTCCTTCCAAACGAGCTGTATGAAAAGGGAAGTTGGATTTCCTGCTCTGTTCTAGTCTGTTTCTACTGCCCCAACACACTTGATACTGGCCCCAAACACAGTATCTGCTGTGGAGATGGAGGGGTAGCAGCTCTGAGATGAGAGCCCAAACCAAAGGCAGAGGATGGGGCAGCTGTGCAGTGCATCCATCCTGCTACACTGCAGGCATTGCCAGGTGCTTTAACCCTGGAAAAACAGGCAAAAAGCATTCTGAGGAATCACCTAGTGTGAAACCTGATCACCCCCAAACCCAGTGACCTGCTGGAAAACTGTGAGGATTTTTTAATTTCAACAATCTTCCTATGAGATTCAACAAGGTGCAGATTCTGTGGTCCCCATGGAAGTCTGAGGAAAAGGATAAAGCTTGAGGCACCCATTCATTGTCTCTACAAACAAACAGAAGTACCAGCAGCATAATTGCTACCCAGGGATTTCCTGAATAAAACAGACCTGGGTTTTGGCTTCTTTTACACGTGACATAACAGGGAGAATGGAAGGAAAAAATTAGTGTGATTGGAAAGTACTTCTGTAAACCACATCTTGAAAATCTGCCTTTCTCTTGCAAAAAATTGTTATCAGAAAGTGTGTACATTGTGGAAATAATTTTGCTTTTGATGATCCTGTCCTTGTCATGGGCTGCAGGGCCATTTCCACCAACAGCACTGTCAGCAATGGCACAGTTTAATGCATGGTCCTGACAGCAATGGGGACACTTGCTGAACTAAAAGGGGAGGGGAGTTAGGCCAAGCTCAGACTATTTATAAAACCCTCCCTCAGCATTAGTGCACGACTGAGGAGGAGGTGGCTGGGCCTGGCCTGACCCCAGTGTCAGGGCACAGGATGTTTACACCTGCTCAGCATTGCACTGGCCAGCTCCAACTGCAAGAAGAAAAAGGAGACGTGGCAAAAGACCAGCTCAAAGTCAGGCTCTCAGTGATCTTGAACTTTCACTTTCATGCGCCTCAAACCTGGTGGTATTCCACTGATGGCACAAATGAGTCTGATCCCATCCATCACCCTCTATGTGCTGTAGGAAGGTGTCAGGAGCCAGGGCATCCCTCTGGCTGTCCTGAGCAGCCCAGACCCTGCCAGGGGGGTCAGAGACCCTGGCACAGAGCCCAAAATGCCCCTGTGGGTTTGATTATGACCCGTGGAGCAAGTTACCAACCTTAGATGAAAATCTGCAGGCCACAACAGTGTAAGTAGAATGACAGTGAATTTATTGTGGGGTGGAAAAGAAGATTTTGGGGTTTTTAGAATGGGAATTCAGGGGGCAAGATGGAGGGATCTGGGCATGTCCAGCCTTTCTCCTTCTTCTTCTTGGCCTCCATCTTCTGGGTGATGTTGGCACTTTTAGATTGGTTCAGAGTAGAAGCTCACTGTCTAACATAGGTGACAGGTATTGGGAAGTAACTGTAAATATTGTACAGGTAGTTTTTAGTATAAAAAGATAACACCACCCCAGGGCAGGCAGAGTGCCTCTGACTGTCGTGCTGAGCAGACCTGGGCAGGACAGGAGAAAGAATTTTATAGATAAGATACAATAAACAACCTTGAGACCGAGAAATGAAGAGCTCTGACTCCTTCTTTGAGTACCGGGCTGGGAAAAGAGACTTCCTAACTTATCCTGGGGTCACTGTGAGCAGCTAGAGACCCCGACAGGAAAGCAGTAGTAGGAGACTGGCCAGGCAGAGGAGAAGCCAGGAGAAGTGACCCAGCACCTGACAAAGCCAGCCCTGACTGCCTGAGGCAGGAGTTCTGTCCTTTCTGCCTGAGCAGGGTCACTGAGGGATCCCAGACACATCCCTTGAGGGATGCAGACACCCAGTGCTCCCAGGGACCCTGCGGCTTGAGGTAGGGGAGAACAAAATTAAATTAAATTAAAAATTAACTAAGTACGCATTACTTGGGTCCCAGCATGGGAGCCAGCATGCAGGTGTTTGGGTTTTCTGAACAGAACCCTTCCCTGAGGACAGAGAGGGCAGAGCTTGGCTTCTCCCTTGGCTGCATGCCCAGCTGTGCTCCTGAGGGAGGGCCTCAGCAGCATGATGTGACCAGAATCTCCCCTCACACTGTGCCCAGGAGGCCCTGTAATGCCACAGGGATGCAGGAGGGACCCAGTGGTGCAACCAGCCCCAGTCCCTCACTCCAGACAGCAGTTTGATTATGACACGTTTAACATCTCTGCTGCTTGGGAAGTCTGTGATAAAACTAAGGATGCTGACAGTTATTTCTCAGGGCTTGCCTTTTAAAAGATAGTAATTTTTTTTTCTCCCCTCTTGGCTAGGCACAACAATGAGAAGACATTTCTCATTTGGATTAATGAAGAGGACCACACCAGGGTGATCTCCATGGAGAAGGGTGGCAACATGAAGCGTGTCTTTGAAAGATTCTGCCGTGGATTAAAAGAGGTAGTGTCTCAGTGAGTTCATCATTCCTGTTTGTTCACTGCTGTCACCCCTGCTCACTGTGGTTCCCACTGAGCTGACATCTCCAGGGGCAATGAAATGAAGAAATGAAGTCACATCAGTCCGCACAACAACCCACATCAACACAGCTAAAACAGGAAACATGGATAGATTAATAGCTGAGTTGTAGGAGAAAATAAATAAATATCCTGTAGGTGCAGGCCCCCAGCTGGGTAATAATAAGCACTGACTCCATGATTCTCAGAAGGCTGATCAATCTTTTATTATACCACAATTATTAAGAAACTCCTTGCCCTTTCAGACAGTCATGACACAGGTGGACCCAACTGGTCCTTGAATCCAAACACCATCACCATTGGCCAGTTAGGAAACCACCCTTTGGTAAACAAATCTCCATAACACATTCCATATGTGCACAACAACAGGTGCAGCAAGTGGGGATAAGAATTGTTTATCATCATTTTCTCTGAGCTTCTCACAGCCCTCCCCAGGACAATGCCTGGCAAAGTTGTGCACTGCTCTCTGTCGCCAGAGAGCTGCTGCCACAATATACCTTTTTTTAAAATTTATTAATTTCCATTTTGTGCCTGCGGACTGTGGGAAATCACAAATTAAGCACTTTGTTTGGGTTGTTTGATTTGCTTAATTGAAGACTTTATTTGGCCCATCCTGCTGGTTCTTATTCCTGAGGCTGGTAGGAGAGTGGAGGCTGCTGAGGTTGTGCACAGGACTGAGGGTTTAGGACCCACTGTTGTGGGGAGATATGGGGGTTTGTGATTGCAATACTGAGAACTGATAGTCAGGGCTCCTGGGTATTATTTTGGTATAGCTAATCACAACGATAAGAAAGGCTTCCTGCCTCTCGTGCCAGCCTGTGGACATGGGCATGGAAAGTAGTGGGGCAGCTTTGGGAGCAGTGCCCTCAGCAGGTGTCTGGGGCAGCAAATCGGGTCTAGTTTCCCACCATCCATTGTGCTACCCTCACAAAACACAGGTATTATCCTAGGAGAGTAATTTATTCTGTATCCTCCTGCAGACCTGAAGTGTTCAGCTATGTTCATAGGAGTCCTGTGGGCATGAGCTGGTTTATGCATCCAGTTCTCCTCAGGGGGAGATGAGAACTCAGCTGAAATTGTATTGGGTATACACAAGCACAGATGGGTGAACAGAGTACCAGGTTATTCAAAGGGCAGTAGACCCTTGTGATTTTCTGCTGGTAATTATTTCACTCTCCTGTCAATTCTGGTCAAAGACCTGCTAATGAGAAGTCTTATCTACAAGCTGTATTGTCTCCTTATAATGGAAGTGTGGCACTTAGAGGCCAAATGTTCTCTTCAAGGAGTCATGACATCAGCTAGAAAACAACACAAAACTCATGTTCAGCTCCCTCTGTTTGCTTCGTAGTGTTTGAGTCCTTCGGGGCCCTGTGTTTCAAACTTGGTTCAAAATTACTAAGTTATAAGCAAATGGCAAAAGCCCCAACTCTTAAGTGAAGACCTGGCTCCAAGGGCCAAGGCTTTACCAAAACACCTCGACAGGGAGTTCTCTGATGAAGTGGCCAAGAGCCTGCAAGATAATTTCTTGGATTATAGTTTTTTCTGACCCAGAGATGGGGCAACTGAGAGGTGTTTTAAAAACTTTGATTCCATTTTCATTCTCATTTGAAGAGTTAGACAGTACAGATGTTACAATTCACTCCATCACAATCAGAAGCCAACTATTTCCTAATTACACTGTAAGAGTTTCTTGGCCTGTCACCTTTAGCCACATCAAGCTGTAGATGCCTTAAAGCCAATAATCTAAAATCACCCCTTGTGGGTCCCAATACAATGCATCTTTCAGAGTTCTCTTTCTCCAAAGTATCCAATCTTATTTGCAAGGCCACCCTTTGAAACCTTTTTCTAGCTCCATTTCTCTCTCAGCAATGTCTGTCCATTCCATGGCATTTCCAAGCCAGCATTTCTTGTCTCAAAGTTTGCACACTGTGTGAGCCTTCTGTCAGGCTTTGAGAACTCTCTACAAATCCATTTCCCACATTAGTAGTCATGAGAAGGTGGTGAATAAATCCTTCTGGTTACCTGAGGAGTGCAAACATTTGTATCACACCTAGACCAGACTGCACCCAGCTGTAAACTCCTGCCACTCCACTGGCACCTGGCAATCAGACACTTGTAAATCTGCCCCTTTTTGTTTCGTTTCTGTGCCCACCCAGGTGGAAAGGCTGATCAAGGAGCGGGGCTGGGAGTTCATGTGGAACGAGCGCCTGGGCTACGTGCTGACCTGTCCCTCCAACCTGGGCACGGGGCTGCGCGCAGGAGTCCACGTCAAGCTGCCCAAGCTCAGCAAGGTACACGGCACTGAAATGGGACAAAAGTGACATAAAGGTGACATGCTTTAAATGTGACGTGAGCCAGCTCTCCTGGGGTGTAAGGGAGCAGAGGAGAAATGACAGCTTACAGAACTGCACATTAAAAGGATATGTGTAACAAGGTCTGGGGATACTGCATGGCTACAGGAGCATGCTGAAATCCTGCAAATTGCTGTGTTTTTGGTGAAAATCAATCTGCTTAGTGGAAGCCACAAAGAGGGGCTGTAACCAAAGGAGTGAGAGAACTCTCCAGCTCTGCCTGTCCTTGGGGCAGCGCTGTAAGGGACACAGCATCGCAGTGACTCTGCTCACACACACAGTGGGAGACACAGCAGAAACTCAAGGCTGTTTCTCCTGGCAGGACCCCAGGTTCTCCAAAATCCTGGAGAACCTGCGGCTGCAGAAGCGTGGCACCGGCGGGGTGGACACGGCAGCTGTGGCTGACATCTACGACATCTCCAACCTGGACCGCCTCGGGCGCTCTGAGGTAAACTGCTCCTCTTGGGGTTCCCTTCTGTGTTTTCCTCCTCCTTTTTAGCTGAGATCTGTACTGACACGGGTCAGTTTCCCTCTGCTGAGCTCAGTGGATGCATGGCAGTTTTTACTCCTCCAGTGGAAATGCTCACGGGAAGGAGAACTGTTAATGTGCATGAAGTGCTTGATAAATATTCCTGTCCTGGCAGTGAAAAAACCCAACCCTGAGCAAACTGCACAAATATGGCCATGTGCTGAGGATCTCCATGAGGGTATGCAGGTGCTGGAAGGAAGCAGGCACTCAGTCCTAACCCACACAGGGACTCAGGCACTAGAGCAAGACTTGTTGAAGGGTGTTGTGTTCCCTTCACTGCTGAGTCACACACTTCCTCCACAGTTACACAGCAGCACAAAGCTTCCACCCCACAGTGACTGAGGAGCTGGGGCTGTTTTCATATGTCCTCTGTGGCTCTCAGACAGGAGAGCTATGTGGTCTTAGTGTGAACAGCCAGGTGTCTGCTAAGGAACGCAGGAGCCTCCCCTGGAATGGAAAATGCAAACCCCCTCCCTCTGAATTATTATAATTTTGAAATTAAGGGGCTCTCAGGCAAAGATATGGGAGTAGGAATAACAGTTCTTCACCAGGAAAAATAAAATAAAAATGAAATAGTACAAACAACAAAAACAAACCACTGACAAAGTCAGAATAGGAGCTGTCCCCCTGTGTGTCAGGGGTGGCACAGCCCCATCCCATGGGGGCTCAGCCCTCCTGCAGTGCCAGCTGTGGTTCTGCTGCAGCAGGGATCCTGCACAAGGGGGGAGTTTTCCTCTGCAGCTCCAGGGCTGCTGCAGATGGGCCTGGGCTCCCTCTGGGAATGCAGGGCAGCAGAAAGCTGCTCCTCTGGGAATGCAGTGGGCAAAGGCTGCTGTGCTGTGCCAGGCTCAGATTGGATCCAGGTAGGAATGCTTGGCTCCTCCCCTGGGCACAGCATCTCCCCATGGGATGATGGAATTGGATCAGCCCTGCAGGAACACTCACTGGCCATGGACAGAAGGTAATTAGTAATTAATGGCCCATGGACAGCAGAGATCTCCTGGGGGGAGGATTGGCTGTGGGAGAGATAAAGAACACTGCCCCACCTGGGTTTAACTTCTGCTTACATCTTGCAGATGTGTTTAAACCAGAGATTGAAATCAGGGCAAAGATTTAATAGGGAGCCCTGAGCCTTCCCTGTAGGGCACAGGCTGCAGTGAGGTGGGTGCACCTCAGACGTTTGCTGCAAAGCCATTTCAGAGAGAAGGAACATCTGTAGTGCCAGAGCGTGGAAATGACCCTGCAGCCTGGAGCAGCTGCTCCCCTCCTGGCAGCTTGGCTCCCACACCTCATTCCAGCTTCATGCTTAATGATTTTATGAGCCAGAGCAGTTCCTAAGAGTCCAGCTAATGAGGATGGGGGGAAACAGCCGTGCCCAGGAGCTGCTGCTCCTCCCACAGCTCTGACTGAGCCAAGCCCCGTGGCTGTGGCAGGCTGGATATGGATGCAGGCTGGTCCTGGTGCTGCAGCCCAAGACCCGGGGCCAGCCCCATTCTAGGCAGGTTTTCGTAACAGAAAAACAACCCTGGGACAATGCACCTGGGTGACAGCAATGTTAACCCAGCCCACAGCGTCCTCCCTTCCTGGCTCACCTGCCACGGGGACAGCCTAGCCAGGTGACCACTGCTCTCTGATCCAGATGTGCCTCTGAATGTCCCCACGGCCACAGACAGATGTCTGGAAACTTCAGACATGGAAGTTTAATGCAGGCATCTGTGCTCCTTTGGATCTAGAATGAAATAAGTAATAGGAAACAAAGTAAGGAAGAGTGAAATACTGTTAAGCTGTATTATTTGCCAAAACAGCCTGTGACAAACACATCTATTAACACCCGAGACATCATCATGTGTGTTTGATATTAAAGTAACATTAACAATAAAAACCAGGATTACACAGCATGACGAATTGAGTCCTGCTGACAGACAGCCTAAGCCTACACATTTTTGCTTACATGAAGAGTTCCACTGCAGTCAGTGATGCCTCCTACAGCAAGGATACAAAGGATTAAGGCAACAGATAAGACACAAGCCCTGCCCTGGAGATTCTGAAATCTAAGTAAGACAAGACATACTCAAGGGTATAAGAAAAGTTTCATCATAGGATAAATTTTTTCAGTAATTAAATAAATGCCATTATGTGGTAAATGTGTTTGCAGAACTGAATTATGCTCCCAAAGGTGCAAGATAAACTGTTTGTATTCCTGCTCTGTTTCAGTTACTGGTCAATGCAAACTTAATATGAAACTTGTTTTCTTATGGAGGCTGCAAATTCAGACCTCTGAATTCCCAACACAGCTAGTCTGTAAAAGACAATAAAATAAACTGCTAAGCCACTGAAATGCTTTATAGTAAAAACAAATCCCTTGAAAATCAGCAACTGCCATAATAAAGAGACAATGGGATTTAGTCTTCACACTTGGTCTCAACAAGCCAGTTATTAAAGGTTGCTAATGAACCATTTCATGGAGATTAAGAAATACCAGCTTTATCTTGCTGCCTCACAGTGCCACAGGGTCTGTGGTCCTTAAATGTCACCTGTCTGCTGGGGACAGGGCCCCTGTTGAAACAGGTTACGAAGACACCACCACTCCCTACCATGCAGAATTATGAATTTTGGTACTGATCTGGGCCTGGAGTGAATCCCACCCCTGGCAGTGCCACTCTGATGCTTGGAGTGGCTGCCTAGAACAGGGGCTAGACAAGATTAAGGGAATAAAAGCAGCTATTTATTAGAGGCCTCTGAAAGGTACAGTTTGGGCTGTCAAAAGCCTCCAGTGGGCTACACCCAAGGTGGTTGATGGTCATGAGTTTTTCATGAAGGTAAAAGTCTGGTGCATTTGCATTTCAGGGGTTAATCCTCCAATTACAGCTGCAGGTAATGAAGTCATTTTCTCCAGGTGTGTCCCCCTCAATTCACTGCTGCTTGCATCTGAGACAATAAGGTGTCCTTGAGTTTCTGGCCTAGAGAGGAATTGTTTTGTCTGAATAAAATGGGAAAACAGTAGGGAAAACACGGTATGGAGTTTAGAATTTTACACTAAAGCAGTACAGGATCTAAAAAATATAAAAGCTAAATCCCAAGGCATTAACTGAGGAGCTGGGAGCAAAGCAGTGCTGGGTGCAGGATGAGCCCTGAGCTGTTTGCTGAGCCTGGCAGGACGGGCAGGCTGCTGCCCACAGGGCCATGGCCATCTGCAGGGAAGGACACAGCTGGGCTTTGTGAGCCCCCTCAGGCACTGCCAATGTCCCTGCCCTCCTGCCAGTCCCAGCCACATCACGGACACCCACCCTGAGCCCCCAGCAGCACTCAGGGCTGGTGTGAACCAGGGCAACAAGCCTCCTTCATGCTCTCCTTGCACCACCATGGAGGGATTCACATCCACATCTCTGTGCTCACACATCCTGCAAGCATGGGGTGTTTTGGGCTTGGGAGCTGGGGAGACACAGCAAAGACTTCAGTGCTTCGTCAGGCACTGCCTGGCAGGGCTGAACACTCACAGCACAGCTGCTCTGTGCCCTCACCCTCGTGCAGAGTGGGGAACACTCGGGGCCAGGCATCTTGCTCAGCAACCCCCTGCACCCTCTCGGGGCTCATGTTTGAAACGGGTTCCTCAGCTCCTGCCTGAACACTTTATATAGGGACTTTTGCCTGGTTGGTTTGTTCCTGTGGGAGCACAGTTTGGTGGAAATAGCTTTAGGGACCTAACTGAAAGACTCTGCTGCCCAGGGCAAACAGGAGAAGGGAATGACTGTGGCTTTGCACAGCGTGTACTCCCTGAGCCAGAGGAGGGGTGAAGTCTGTGACCCTCCTCAGTTTCAGCTTTGTCTGCTGTGGTGACAGCACAAGCCAGCTTCCCACTCCGCTATTAACAGATGAGCTGAACCCTCTGCTACTACAATTCTCCTCGTGTTGTTGTAGGTGGAGCTAGTCCAGATTGTCATCGACGGCGTCAATTACCTGGTTGACTGCGAGAAGAAACTGGAAAGAGGCCAAGACATCAAGGTGCCACCCCCCCTGCCTCAGTTTGGCAGGAGATGAAGTTGCTGGTGATGGCCGCAGCTGAGGGCAAATGTGGCTGCCTTTGTGATGGAAAGGCACCCCTGTACATCTCTGTATAAATGCATTGTGTAATAAAACACTGCCTGACACCTCTGGTCTCCTCCATGCCTGGCTGCACTGGCACAAAGTGCTCTGGGTGCAGCTTTATTGGGGTGCACCCACACAAAAACCCTGGGACACTCTTTTCGGGGGGACTGCTTCCCTTTCTTGGCTGGTGATAAGAACGTACCACTTCAGCTGTGCAAAAACACAAATCTCTAATTCTATGCAGCACTTCTGGACATACTTACAATGCCATCCTGCTCATTTCTGCCCTGTGCCCTTGGGCTGCAGCAACCTGGCCCAAAACCCAGCAGGCAAATCAGTTTGCTGATATTCTGCATCCCACCTAAACCTGCCCAGCTCCAGTCCCCTCCTGCAGCTCTCAGCTTCAGAGCTAACAGGATCTGGCTCAGCTGCCACTGCCCAGAGTCCCTGAGGATGTGCTGCCACTCCAAGGGACATCTCCATGCTCACCATGGTTCACATGCTCAGCAGCACAGTGGAAAGGAAAAAACCAGCAAGTGCTGACAATCCCACTGATTGCTGCTTTTTTGCATATGGAAACACAGTGTTTCACAGCCAGAACACCAGCGCCCAGGCAGGTCCCTGGGTGAGTCATATCTGCAGAGCTGTGGCTGGATAGCTGGTCCATAACTGGCTACAGACTTTTAAAAGTCACAATTGGAAGCTAATTGAGAGCTAGATGGTGAATTAGCTGCTCTTGAAAATCAGCAGCAGGGTGTGCTGGCTCAGAAGGAGAGCTGCTGAGTGTGGAGCAGGCTGGAGCTTCCATGTGATTCCTGTTACTTCCTCATCTATGCTGGGCACATTCCCTAGCATTTTGCTGCTGGCTTTCCAAATGGTGGTTAATAATAGTAATTCTGGGGGAGGGAATCAGACTATTGCTGATTTTACATAGAAGGCAAATAAGCAAAACTGGAAAGGCTTCACTGTTAGCCCTCCAAAACTCTCAGGTCAACACAAAATCCAGGTGTGGGCCAAGTGTCCTCAAATTTCAGCCTGTATTTTGCTTTTCTCCTGCTGATGGGCAGCAGCAGAATGTCCAGTGGGCTGCCCCTTGCTAACAGCAATCCTGAGGGGCTGCTGTGGGGCTGGTGGCTCTTTCAGTGCCTTTACCAGCCTGGAGGATGAGGTGCATCACTCAGCCAGTCCACCGATGGGACTATGTGGTGGTTTGCAGCGGTCCCAGGACCAGGGAGGATACGAGAATCTTGACTCCATGTTTCAGGTTTATTATTTTATGATATATATGATATTAAAAGAAAAATATATGTTAAAACTATACTAAAGGAATAGAAGAAAGGATTTCATCAGAAGGCAGGAAAGGAAAGGAATGGAAAAGGAAAAGGAATGATAATAAAATCTTGTGACTCTCAGACAGTCCAAGACAGCTGGACTGGGACTGGCCTTTAATTAAAAACAACCACATGAGACCAATCACGGATCCACCTGTTGCATTCCACAGCAGCAGATAACCATTGGTTACATTTTGTTTCTGAGGCCTCAGCTTCTCAGGAGAAAAAGTCCTAGGGAAAGGATTATTCATAAAATGTGTGTCTGTGACAGTACTATATGAGAGCTGGAGAGCAGAGCTGCTCTTCAGAGAGCATTTCACAGTGGAAATGGGCTGCTGGAAACCTCGTGCGGTCCAGCAGAGGCACGGCCTGGCAGGAGAAGGCTAAGAGGGCACCTTAATAATGCCCACCACTGTCTGCAGCAGGGGAAACCAGGCTCAAGGCTCTCCTTGGGATGCAGAGTGACAGGACAGGAGGCAACAGACTCAGGATGGGACACTGGGAATTCCTGTTAGCTATTAGAGAGGGCTTCTGCCCTGTGAAGGTGGTCAAACGTTGGAACAGACCCAGAGACACCCAGAACTCAGGGAGTGAGGTTCTGATCCACACTGGGGCTGGGGTGGGATTGGTGGGTGTTTGGGACCGAAATTCTCCAGACCCCAGCCTGCACAAAGGTGTGATCCCTGGCTGAAACAACCACTGCAAAATGCCTGAGATGAGCAAATGACCCAGAGCAATGCCCTGGCCATCCTGTGCTCTGACCCGACAGGGAATTGTGAGTCTGCACAAAATAGGGACACCAGGTATGACTTACTCCCTGCTCTGCTCCAACTGTGGCATTCTCTGTATTGCTGGCTTCCAAGCATGTCCCTCACAACCAAGACACTCCTCCTCACATGGATTATTTTGCAAAGGCTTGTTGTCACCCACATTTTCCACTTCTGTGGCCTTTCTCTCTCTCCATGATCTCTATGCAGCCAGCAACTCAGCTGCTTCACGTGAATGGTGTTTTCATTCTTCACGCCACATCCCTAATTAATATTTTAAATTAAACTTGGACAGTGACTAGTCAATGCAGGATGTCTTTGCTCAGTCCTACTCCCACATGACAATGCTCAGGGCAGTTTTCTGTGTGCCTGGAGCCCATTCTCCTCTGAGTGGAGCCCACCCTGGGGATGGGGTGTGGGGAGCAGGGTCTGTGGCCCTCAGGGCCTTCAGGGGCAGCTGGAATGTGGCTGCTCTGCTCCACGGGGATATGTTCAGGAGAATGAACTTACCCTTGTGGAGCAGAGCACCATGCACAGTTTGTTTCCTGCTGCTCCTTGAATGCTGCAGCACAAAACAAACAACCTGAAAGGCTGTGTGCCCACACAAAGGAAGAAAAGCATACAGATAACGACTCAACAAGAAAATATTAAAGGTTCAAAAGCTGGGTTTGTGCACTAACTCTTGACATAAAATGCTACTTCTTGTTTGCCATTTTTATCTTCCCCACGCCACAAGTACTGCACTGCTGAGACCCTTTTCTGCCAATAAAACTCTTTGCTGATAGACTCTGATTCTCTATAAATCTTTGAAATGTATTTGATTAAGTGCCCCAGGAGCTATGTGCCATGCCTCAAGCACTTCTCTAATGCTCTTGACAAAGCAACTAAGGATCAGCAGAAATAACCTCTCAGGTCAAGCTCCATCAAAGCCCAAATGCATCAAAGCCCACCTGTGCTCCATTAGGCAGTTCATGAAGGGTGAGAACTGGGCAGGAATTTCCCATTACAAGACCAGAAAAAACAGCCACTTGAGATATTAGAAAGGAATCGTGCCCTGGCAGGGTGGGCAGGCCCTGGCACAGGGTGCCCAGAGCAGCTGGGGCTGCCCCTGCATCCCTGGCAGTGCCCAAGGCTAGGCTGGGCACTGGGACAGTGGGAGGTGTTGCCGGCCGGGGTCTGTGCACAAATCACAAACGGGACAGGGCTGCAGGGAAGGTGCCTTGAGCTGTTTGATTTTCCACCATCACTCTCATTCCATGGTTATGGCAATGGGAAGATGCCACCAGCTCACATCCCAGGCAGCAGACACAGAGCTCAATGTTACAAGTCACTTTATGAGTTTTTGCCCAATCACACAAAGCAAAAGCACACAGACAGTATTTATATCTGTATAGTATAATTCTATATTGACAGTAGTTCCATCCAACCACTGTAAGCACAGGTACCTTTGGTTAAACAATGCTTGCTTATTTCACATACAATCCCTGCTTGTGAGCCTTCAAACACAATGCACACAGCTCCATTATTAAGCTTAGAACTTCCTAATATCTTGCTAGATAAAACTTTCTGTAGCTTAGAGAGTTATTCTAGACAAGCGTCAATGCACAGACATTGCTCTATTTGTCCTTTCTTTTCTACTTTTTAAATAATTTTTCTGCTGACCAATCTCATGGCTGCGGCTTAGCTCTGATCACAGTTCTGCTGTCTCTGAGGCCTGCCTTTTGCAGCTTTCCCAAACCCCTCTGATTTTGTGGATTCCCACAGAAGGTGTTCCTGCCACGGCAGGGCTGGCACTGGGTGGGATTTAGGGTCCCTCCCAACCCAAACCAGTCTGTAGCTACAGCAGGGGTACCTGATCTCACATGTGACACTTCACACCTGAAATCCTTGGCTGCCCCAACAAAAACTGACAACGAGCTCTGCAGGTTCATGACTCTGTCACTCTTGCAGGATCAACACACACCTGAGCATGCCTGATATAATGTTTCTCTGGAAACATCAAAACCAGAAGGGAGCAGATAACATCAGGAATTACTTATAGCTAATATTTATATGCAGAATTACTTTACTAATGAGATTCACTGGAATGCAATTTAAGAGCTGCATGCTCATCTCTCTCCTGCAATGCCTCTTACGGTCTGCCTCCACTCTAACGTTTAATTAAAAGATTAAAGACTTAAACAGTCACTTCTTTTGCCTGCAAAAATGCCTGTGGGAAACACCAAAACGCTCTGCATATGGCACAGAAGTCCTACCAAGCCAAATCTCCCAAGAGGGCACAGTCACCTACTGCCCAGCCTAGTGCTGATGGCTGATACCACATTTTTAATTCACTCTAAATTATTACACAAAAATATTGGGTTCCTAATCACAAAATATCCGTTATATTACAGTAATAAGTCTATCAGTAAACAAGGGTAATGAAAGTATTTTTTTTAATCTACCCACTGTTCAGGGAACTTAGGTGGACCCAGCAGAGAGGGGAAAAAAGAGCTGATAAATTATGCCAGTTAATTTTTATCTATTTTATGTCTATTCTGTTTTGAATATGCTGTAAGTTTTCAGTGTACACCTTTAAGAGGTGTCTGTCTTAGCTCTCATTCTCTCATTCCAGTTTTATGCTCTGCTTTCTGAATCAGCATTTGGGCTTTGAAATTACAGATAATCTACCTGGTACTCGGTCATAACTGCATGAACTGCTGGCATATTTTTAAAAAATTAGTTATTTGTATTTTTTTTATATTGAGTGTATTTATTTTTATTTTTCTTTAGAAATGAGGAATTTATCCTTTTCTTGACCGAGAGGAATATCAGAAATTAGTAAGACTGAAAAGACTCTTCTGTGCTGATCCCTCTGCCAAGGAATCTGTACCTCTGCTGCTGCCTGCAGTTTCAGCCTGTTCCTTCTCCTTTTCTCTGTGAAATGCAGCAGTTTTCCAAAATACAGCCAATCCTGCAGAAAAGGATTGTATCCAAATAGGAGGATAACCCATTCCTCCTTTGTTCATCCATACCTTCAACCCTAGAAATTACAACTTTGTGATCTGAAGACACAAGCTAAGTGAAGTGCTGTGCAAATCCAGTTTAAATTCATTCATCTCCTCACTGTTGGTTTCTGAAAAAAAAAACAAAATTACATTCTCCTGTGAGAAAACAGTGTTTTCTGCTCAACAGGCAGCCACCAAAGATAAAATCAAGGAAAAGTCTTGTGCTATCCTGACAGTGAATGTCTAACATTCCAACTTGAGACAGTTTCTCACATTGTCATTTTGATACAAGAATAACAAACAGCAGCTTGGCAGTGGAAAGCAGCCAAATAAAATAACTGACCACAGGCCTTAACCTTCAAAGGCTTCAGTTCATCCAGGCACTTAAACATTTCCCTGAACATAAACCAATAAATATCTGAGCTGACCCAGCAACAAAAGTTAATGGAGCAACTTATTTAAATATTGTTGTTAAATATCCTGAAAGGGTCATAGCTGTGAGCAACACAGCCTGGTGGAAATGACACCCAGTGCTGGTCAGCTGAGCAGGCTCAGTGAAGGGGATGCTGCCCTGGTTGCAGCCATCAAAACCCATAAATACTTAAGATTAAATATAGCATAGGTAATCATTTAACACTGACAAGAAAGCAGAGCAGTAAATGCTAAGCAATCTGTTCATCTTATGGAGAATAAATCAAACTGAACCACCTGCACAGGAGTCTCAGATTATTGCAGATGTAACAGAATTTAAGAGGGAACAGGGCCTGATTTTCCCTTCTCTTCCCACGCTTACATTCAAGTTAAAACAACCAGGAAAATGTCACCCTGACACTCTGCAATTAACTACCCAAACCATCCAGGCAAAGGAGAGTGAACAAAGATAACATCAATTGTGTGTGTGTGTACAACCACAGCCTCTGATACCCCTTCAGCAGACAAAACCTCCTGTTTGGGGTATGAGGATTATGAACATATGAACACTGTGCTGTGTTCAGACAATTTGCTGTTTCTTAGGAAAAAAAAAAAAAAAAAAAAAAAAAAAAAAAAAAAAAAAAAAGTTACAATTAATTGCACTGCTGCTGGCTTGCTCGTAACTCACCTGGGAAGCTCCCAGCCCAGTAATGTCAACCTGGAACAAATCCCACCCCAGTGCAAATTTTAACAGGTGTGGCCTCTGCCAAATTAGTGATATTGGAGGGAAATGCTGTCTGGCTGATTGAGCAGGAAGGTGTTAAACACCCTTTTTCACTGCCTGCAAAGCTCGATCTTAAGGGTGGCTAATCCTGCCTAGATACACACACGTGTAAAATTCCAGGCTGGGAAAGACAGGACAGCACATTTAGGACTTCATCAAAGCAGAAAGAAAGCAAGTTGCAGGAGCAACAGGGACCTCATGCTGCGGCTGAGCCGTAACTACACCAGCAAAGGAGGTGGTTTTAATTTTAAGAAGACATACTGGACCCTTCTGGTTTTATTTCCTGGCTTTTAAACGGCATTCATAAGTTATTTTTTTATCTGCAGTCAGGGCTAATCGCTCTTAAACGCGTGCTCCTCCTGCCAGGCAGCGGTGCGGTGTAGAAAACTCTTTGTGCACACCTCCCTCTAGTGGGCTCAAAACCCCGGAAAATCGGCAAAATCCGCGAATTCCTTTAGGGAGACTCAAGTGTTCGGGATAACTACTGGAGGAAGTGTAATATTCATTATTCGTTTTATATAGCGTATGTATAATGCATATACGTTTATAACACCAACCAGGAAGCGTCACCAACCAGGAAGCGTGAAAAATGCATATTTTATAATTGGCTTTTCGCAAATATTAAAATTAATATTATATGTGTTGTGTTAGAAAGTAATGCTGTATTATTTCTCTTAAGTAGTGTGTTAAATATAGTTTTAGGTTTAGGTCATAACAAAATGTTAAAATATAAACTATGCTATGTAGGATACTTTTTTTAAAGAAAGGACTCGCAGCGAGATAGCAGCCACAGGACACCTGAATCTTTCAGAGAAAGAGAATTTATTGCCCCATTATCAGAAGAAACGAACTTCTTCCCACCTCCAAGGCGCTGTTAGGATTCGGAGGAAGAAGCTGGCACTGCCCAGACAGAATCCTGTGTTTGAATGGAATTTATGCACCATGGATGAGGTGTATGAATATGCAACAAGCTGTTGTTTTAAGGGTTAATCCTCTGTTAACATGGGTCCTTTTTCGGGCTCCTGCTGCCCAGAAAAGGTACCGGACGTCCGTAACTCTTTGTTTTTATTGTCTCATATTGTCCTAATCCAAATTGTCCAAATTATTATTAGTCTAATTGTATTACTATTTTTCTAACCATTTTATTACTATTAAACTTTTAAAATTTTAAAAACAAGTGACATGCGTTTTTCACAATGGAGATCCAGCGAAATGCTGAAAACACAAGATGCAGCAGACTGTCTTGGGGCAAGGGGGAAGCATTATTTGGCTCATCAACATGAATTTCAGCTGCAGAGTGGCCTCCTCCGAAAACACAGCCGGGGATTTACCCGGTCACCCCTCACTGTCCCCAGGTGAGACCCCACCTGCAGAGCTGCCCAGCCCTGGAGGAGCCCTGGGGGTGCCCTGGGGCAGGGCTGGGACCCCAGAGCCCCGTGCTGGGCTGGGCCCAGAGCCCAGAGCCCCGTGCCGGGCCCGGAGCCCAGAGCCCAAAGCCTGTGCTGGGCCCAGAGCCCCGTGCCGGGCCCGGAGCCCCGTGCCGGGCCCAGAGCCCAGAGCCCCGTGCCGGGCCCAGAGCCCAGAGCCCCGTGCCGGGCCCGGACCCCAGAGCCCCGTGCCGGGCCCAGAGCCCAGAGCCCCGTGCCGGGCCCGGAGCCCAGAGCCCCGTGCCGGGCCCGGAGCCCAGAGCCCCGTGCCGGGCCCAGCCCAGCGTGGGCAGCAGGGCAGGGGGGATTCTGCCCCTCTGCCCCTCAGTCAGAGCCCACCTGCAGAGCTGCCCCAGCCCTGGGCCAGCCCAGCAAGGAGCTGGAGCTGCTGCAGCCAGGCCAGAGCAGGCTCCAGGATGGGCAGAGGGATGGAGCAGCTCTGCTGGCAGCAAAGGCTGGCACAGCTGCCATTGCTCACCTGGGCAGGAGAAGCTTTGGCCTGAGCTCAGGGTGGCCTTGCAGGGCCTGAAGGGGCTGCAGCAAAGATGGACACAGACAATTGCCAAGGGCTGGAGGGACAGCGGCCAGGGAATGGCTGCCAGTGCCAGAGGGCAGGGCTGGCTGGGATCTTGGCAATGAGGAATTGTTCCCTGGCAGGGTGGGCAGGCCCTGGCACAGGGTGCCCAGAGCAGCTGGGGCTGCCCCTGCATCCCTGGCAGTGCCCGAGGCCAGGTTGGACACTGGGGCTTGGAGCAGCCTGGGGCAATGGAAGGTGTCCCTGCCACGGCGGGTTCCCCACAGCCCCTCACACACCGCTCCCGCCCACCTCCTCGCTCCGCCTGCCCCGGCTCCCGCTCCTCCTCTTCCTCCTCCTCCTCTTCCCGTCCGTCATCACCGTGCGCGGTCTGCCCGTGCCGGAGCCGGTGTCGGAGCCTTTTCCGGAGCCTTTGCCGGGCCATGACCCGCTGGGCCCGGCGCAGCGCCCCGCCCGGGGCCCGGGCTCTGTCCGCCACCCCCTGGGAGCAGCTGTCGCCAGGCGCCGAGCCGGAGCCGCCGCGGGCAGCCCGGAGCAGGAGGAGGAAGAAGGAGTACGAGAACCAGGATGTGAACGGGTTCGCGGCACACCGCGGGGAGCAGCAGCAGCAGGAGGAGGAGGAGGAGGCGCGGAGGAAGGACAGGCGGCGGGAGAGCAGGAGGCTGAGGAGGCAGGAGAGGAAGAAGAACGCCATGGTGAGTCCTGCCCTGCAGGCACGGGAGAAAGGGAGAAACCCTTTCTGCTCAGCGTCTGGGGAGTGTGTCAGCTGGCATGAACAGTGAGCACAGTTACGCCTTTTGTAATAAAACGTGTCGGGTTAGGGCTGGGGGGGTGCCCGTGACAGCATGTCCAAAGGAGTCTTATCAAAGCAATAATAGCAAGCTGTAATTGCTAGTAAAGCTCACATAGAGCACAGTCCTCACTCTGTGGGGAAGAGACAGTAGGTTCAGCTGATCCCACAGATTACGATGGAGTCTTCCCAAACTTTTCCCTGCTCCTAACTCACTTTTATACTGTCTAGTTTACTTTTAGGGGGAGATGCAGTGATTTCAGTCACACATCTTAGTTAGGGGTGGTCGGTACGTGGGTAGTGGGTCGCTCAGGGTAACCCTGGGCTGGGATGTGGTCAGTCCAAAGACAGGGATTTCACCCCAGCTGCTGATCCCACAGAACATCCTCCTTTATCTCCCCTGCCTTTCAGCTGCTCTGTGGCTGATCAGCTGCAAGGCTCCTTCCTCTGCAAGGATTTTGGCAGGGCTGTGGGGTCTCTGCCCTGCTCCACCCTCCTGTTAGTCCTGCCTGGATTGTGCTGTGTGTGTAGGGGGATCCATCCAGGGAGTAGCCACTGTATTTCCGCCTGAAATTTCCCCTTTTAACTCCCAGTCATTTCCCCACAACGTTGTTAAAAGAGGTACAGCTCTCTCTCTTTCTCTGTTGTGGTGCTGCTGTGGGGCTCATCAAGAGCTCAGCCCTCTCCTGCCACAGGCACAGGTGAAAGATGTGAAGTTTGGAGCAAAAGGTGACTTTCAGCTCCAGTTGTAGCCTTTAGCATGGCTTTGCTGGCTCAGCACTTGTTCCCCCTGCCCCTTTGAGGATTCCCCAGCCCCTCTTGCTTCCTGGGTGAAACTGACTCATATAATTTCCATGTGTGATTCATGAAACTTTGTGTGGCTCGTTAAAGGAGAAAAGTGTCCATGTTTTGTGGTTTGATGGCAGAGCATAAAGTCTCTTCCTGGCTGCTTTTTCCTGGGGACAAAATGGTATTTGCTCTTTAGGCCCTGTGAGGCTGGGATTTCCAGGTTTTCAGTGCCACTCACAGAATTCATTGCTGGATTTTCCTCTTCCAAGGTGTGTTTCCACTGCAGAGAACCTGGCCACGGTGTGGCTGATTGTCCTGCAGTGCTGGAGAGCCAAGACATGGGGACGGGGATTTGCTACCGCTGCGGATCCACAGAGCACGACCTCAGCAAATGCAGAGCCAAGGTGGATCCAGCTGCTGGTGGGTCTCAGGAATTTTTGCTATTGTGAAGTGCTTGGCTCTGAATTGTCTGAGTGCTGACCCTGAAGCTCTGTGTGCTAGAAATTTAACTTTTGCAGTATTAGCAGGGAGCCTGACAGTAATTTATAGCATGAAGCGATTAAAATTTTGTCATTGCACTGTGTTGGGTTTGTGACTTCACCAGGGTTTTGATGTGGACCATAAACCCTGTTGTGGAATTTTGCAGGGCCATTTCCATATGCAAAGTGTTTCATCTGTGGTGAGATGGGACATCTGTCAAGGTCGTGTCCAGATAATCCCAAGGGGTTGTATGCTGAAGGTGAGTGTTCTGATTCACTAAATTTAGTGAAATGAAATTTCTGTGTCCTTCCTACCTGACACAGAACAAAGTAACTCTGCAAGAGAATGAGAATGTGGCTAAAAGTAATTCCTGTGTGTCTTTCAGTAAAAGCAGAGTAATTCTGGGGAATTCATTGTCAAATAATTACCTGGGGATTTCTGTTTTAAGGGTAGGTTTAGTATTAAATCACAGGATGAGGTGCAAAGTGTGAGACTTTGCTTGTGCCTCAGCATCAGGACATGCACCAAGGAACAAAATCCTGTGTGCATGTAGGCAGTGTGTATTTACATGCACCCAAGTAGGTGGTAGGAACATTGTTACACATTACCTTAGAATTCTGGGAATTACAAAACATGGGCTCTCACTAAAGGGAGAGGATCTTTAGTCTGAGTAACTTTAATGAGAAATGGGGTCTAAGTGAAGGTTTCACTCCTCCGTTGGCTCCAACAACCAGCATTCTGTCTCCTGGTGTTTCCCAGCACAAACGTGGGGTCTTGGCAAACTCCAGAGGGTGATCTTGCAGTACAGCTGGAGTGGAACAAAAATCACCTTGCTTTCAAGTGTTTATATTGTGGGATTTTGTGTTGTGTAGAATTTCACATCTCAGTACCTGCGGTTGGATTACCTGCCTCTCAGGAGCCCTGTCAATTTTGTAAGTTCATTTGAGTGTGGATTTCAGCAGAATTCAGCCTGTTTCTCAAAAAGAGAGCTTCCAGCAAATCAGAAATACCCAGTGAGCAGTGGCTGGAATGTGTGGTGTGTGATGCTGTACAGCACAGTGATCCCAAACAGCTCTATCCCGCACAGACACAGGAAGGGAGTTTGGTTGGGTGTTTTTTGGGTGTTTTATGGTGGTTTTTCCCCTCAGATGAGTAACAACTTTCTGTGTGTGAACAGGTGGGGGCTGCAAACTGTGTGGCTCTGTGGAGCACTTCAAGAAAGACTGCCCGGAGAAGCAGAACACAGGTGAGCTGCAGGGCTGTGGGGTGGCTGTGGGTCCAGCAGGGTTCAGCTGCTGCTCTGCATGGCTCTGGTCAGGGAAAAGGCTGTGCGAAGAGGGCTTGGAAGCAGCAGAGGTGACCTTTTGTCGGGACAGCAACACAGAGGGTGTGGAGGAGGCAGCAAGTTGCAGTGCAAAAGTAGGATAATTCTTTTTTTTTAAACAGAAAGTTGATCTTGTGTGTATCTGAAGGCCATATGAAATAATCTGGGGTTTTTTTTGGCGAGTAATTGTGCTGCTGTTCACAGTCTGGCAGCTGTACAGCAGAACTGCTGCTTTTTGCAGATTTCAGTGGTGTGGAGTGGTGGAGCTGAACCCAGTGCCAGGTGCAGGGTGGTGATGTGTGCAGGCAGGTGTGTCAGGCACATAGGACAGGGACAAGGAAGATCTGTCCTGCTGGATTCACAGCTAATGAGCTGCTTCCTTACATGTTCCTCAGCTGTCCGTGTGGGTGGAAAAATGAAATTAGGTACCCCAAACCCCCACTGTCCTATAGGAGGCAAAGTGTCCAAAAAGGGTTTGAAGAATCATCCTGTTACTGGAGTGGTGGTACACTTGTGCATTTTTCTACTTTGTTTCTATGACATTTAGTTAATGTGCCACTGAATAATAAGCCACTTCCGTGAAATTTATGTAAGAAATATTTATGGCATTCTCTATATCTGATCCTACATTAATGATATGTTTAGGTCTGAGACCATATGTAGGATTCTAGGTATATACTGCTTTGCCAGTTTAGAATGGGTCAGATTCAGTCTGAATTGGTATGACAGAAGTTTATGACACCAAAAGACTCTGAAATTTCCCCAAACTCTTTTGCAAGTAGCAAGGCTGTGCCCACTTGAGTTTTAGAAGGCTGTAAGTAGATTTTTTTCTACCTTTTTCTGGTAGGTTTAGCATCCATAATGAGGGCTGTAAGTGCTGTTTATTTTCCCAAGGGACTTCTTTCAAAACTAGCACCCCTGGTTAAAAGCAGTTGAGTTACTTGGAACTGTGATACCATTGGCAAGAATTGTGAGAATTGTGATATTTAAGATCATGCGTGCATTGTGCAGGGTGTGATCAGGTACAGGAAGACAGGTGAGAGCTGGCAAAGGAGTTCAGGCACTACACATTCCAGTTTCCTCAGGCAGATTGGGCCACCCTCAGTGCCCAGAGGCTATGTGGGTTCCCGTGACATTTCCCATGGGCAGTAGCATGGTATCCCCCTGCCCTGCTGCCCACACTGGGCTCTGGGCCCGGCACGGGGCTCTGGGCTCTGGGCTCTGGGCCCGGCACGGGGCTCTGGGCTCTGGGCCCGGCACGGGGCTCTGGGCTCTGGGCCCGGCATGGGGCTCTGGGCTCTGGGCCCGGCACGGGGCTCTGGGCTCTGGGCCCGGCACGGGGCTCTGGGCTCTGGGCTCTGGGCTCTGGGCCCGGCACGGGGCTCTGGGCTCTGGGCCCGGCACGGGGCTCTGGGCCCGGCACGGGGCTCTGGGCTCTGGGCCCGGCACGGGGCTCTGGGCTCTGGGCTGGGCCCAGCACGGGGCTTTGGGCTCTGGGCTCTGGGCTCAGCACGGGGCTTTGGGCTCTGGGCTCTGGGCCCGGCACGGGGCTTTGGGGTCTCAGCCCTGCCCCAGAGCACCCCCAGGGCTCCTCCAGGGCTGGGCAGCTCTGCAGGTGGGGTTTCACCTGGGGACAGTGAAGGGTGACCGGGTAAATCCCTGGCTGTGTTTTTAGAGGAGGCCACTCTGCAGCTGAAATTCATGTTGATGAGCCAGTGTGTGCAGTGCTGGGTGTGCTGCCCTGCTGGGGCTCAGCCCAGGCTGTGCAGCTGGCAGGGCTGGCCTGGCACTGCTGTCCTGTGTCCCTGCAGAGCAGGTGACAGTCGGGCGCTGGACCCCCGGCCTGAGCGCAGACCACGAGGACGTCACAGCCGCGCCGGCACCGCACAGAGCGCAGCCCAAGCGACCCAAGGTTGTCACTTTCTGAAGGCTCCAGCCTCTCAAAGAGTTCTCCTGCTGCACTGCTGCACTCGAGTGCTGACGACAGAGAGCAGATCCAGAAAACCAAGCAAGCTGCAGAGGAACTGTTGGTTTTCTGTCTCCCCTCATTTTCCCGGTTTGCCTCCCAAACTTGCCTGGCACACTGTAAAGCTGGGAACAGCAGGAGCACAGCAAGTGGCTGTTTTATTAAAGGAATTGTGGGTGTTTTCTAAAGGCTCTTGTCAGATTCTGGTTTGGTTTTGCCTTTTTCTTTTAGGAATTATGAACTTATTCCTCCATATGTTCCAGCTTGAGCAGTCTTGTGGTGAAGCTACAGATCAGCCCTGTTGGCTGCCAGGCATGGGGTGCAGCTCCTGATGGTTGTAGTGGTAATTATCAGCCATTAACCTTATTGGTCATGCACACTGGGTCATTTCAGTGTGTTCACTAACAGAATCCAGCCCTTCCTCTGAAACCTCTCATGAAACACACCCCTAAGGAATTGGAGAGCAAGTGACAAGCTTTCTTAATTTATTTACTTATTTTTCAAAGAAAATGCTCAAAAATCTGCAGTGTTTCCATGCCTTGGGGAGCTGGGAGTAAACTTTTTTTTTGTTTAAAGAAAAAAAAAAAGCTGGTGGATATTAAACAGAAAAATTAAGAAACCAACTCCAAAGAGAGTTCCTGCATCCACCAGTATTACTGGAGAAGTGCACCCTGACCTTCCCTCACATATTTTTCTTGGAGAAAAAAAAAATATGGGGAATTAAATTTTGTGGGGATATTTTATATTTGTACAGGTAATCATTTTTAATAAAATATTGCTAAAGAATACAGTGGTTAGAGGTCATATTTTAGATTTCTTGGTGCTGCTGTGGAGACTGAGATAAGGGGTGTATGTTCAGTTAGTATTAATCAGAGCACATTTTTAAACGGGGAAGAGGAGTGGATGTGAATGAAACCAAGGATTAATTATGGAGTTTTAGTTAACTATTGGATATCAGCTCAAAGTTATCAGTTTAATGTGGACATTTTGGTAACAGACATTTATACCTGCTTAGAGAAGCATTTCCCTTTCTATTTTATGAATTAAGTATATTGTTTAAAAAGCATATTTTTAGATAATTTCCCAGCTCCTTGGCTTTGTGATGTGTTCTTGCAGCCCTGGGGCCGTGGACTTGGCCTGTCCTGGTGGTGCCAGTGCTGCCCAGTGAGGGCTGGTGCAGGCTGTGGTTGTGCAGCTCCCGAGGAGGGGCTGATCTCCAGCTCCTGCAGAGCAATCTGAGCTGTGACTGCTGGACAGAACCACTGGCTAGGTGCACCCACTGCTGTTTCACAGAGGCATGCGTGGCTGCAGGAAGCTGTTAGGAAAGCACCTGCAGAAGGTGCTGTTTGTAAAGGTGTAAATCCATGAATTTACAGCGCTGGGTGCAGCAGCAGCAGCTGGGCTGGCTGTGTCCAGAGCCAACATTAGGGGTCTCTCTTCACCAGCGCTGGGATCCCGGGTTACCTGTGCAGCCCCGGGCTGCTCTGCCATCACCTGCCGGGGAGAGCCCTGCTGCCGGCAGGGAGCTGCAGCCTCCCGAGCTGGGAGGTGGCACTCACCGCCTTGGTGGCTTCTGTGCTCGGAAGGGGCTGCCTGGGCTCCCAGAATGAGGTGCTGCACTTTATCCACGTGAAGGAAATGCTGGTCTAGAATGAGATCTAGATCTGGATCTGTGAACCAGAGGCCTGGAGCTGTGTCTCTCCCTGCATTCCTGGTGAAGCACAGCCCGGTGGGGTGGCCCAGCAGGCAGAGCTGTGCCCAAAGGGAGGCACAGGCCAGGGGACACCAGAGAGGTGGCACCCCCAGGGCTCCCCTCGGTGCCTCCCCTGCCATGCCTCTCCCGTGCAAACAGCTGGTGGGTTCTGTAAATCCCTGCAGCAGGCTCTGGTCAGGCTGCAGGGCACGCTGAAGGTGTGTTCAGTGCCAGCCCTGAGAGCCCTGACCCTGGCGGTGGTGGCACTGCAGTGACACAGAGTGGCAGTGCTGGCCCTCACCAGGATCCAGTTGCTGATGACACTCTCAGTCGCTGCTCTGAAGGGGCCTCTCTGAGCTCAAACAGAGCAGCACACAAGGCAGACACAGCTCAGCACAGTCCGGGAGCCATCCTGTGTTTGCTGGGGGGGAGTGCACCCAGGAGCTGCTGCTGTGTGTTTGTTTCTCCAGCCTGGCACAGCTGGCGCAGGCTGGAGCTCAGGGCTCTCCTGTAGAACCCACCAGCACTGCAGGGCAGCCTTCTGCACATACTGGGATGAAAACTGCGGTGAAACAAACCTCAGAAACAATAATTTATCGGGAGTCACAGATAAAGGGACAAGTACTAAGGTACAGACATTAGCAAACACTAATTTTCATGGGCTATACTCAGTTTATAAATAATGGTGTGCAAGGACCTGCACGGCCAGGTGAGAGCACTGGCAAAGCTACTCGGTAGCACTGGTTTCTGCAGATTACAAGAGGTGGTATTTAAAGCTGCCTGGATGCCACTCTGTTTAATGTAACATTAAAACAGTGAAATAGTCTTATGAACTACAGCTCTACTGAGCCAAGTTCTGCCTTCATTTATATGAAATTCATTAATGTGATCAAAAGCAGAATCTGTTCCTTAATCTTTTTAAAATTAAAGATTTAATTTAGAGCCTAAGGCCTAAGCTTGGTTTGATAGGAAATGCTTGTACCAGGTATTTTCAGGCTGAAGCCTGACACTGACTACATGATCTGAAGCAAATCACCTACAGAAGAATGATCCCACCCCTGCAGGAATTTCAACCAGAACTGCTTGATAAT
>CM032382.1:6037029-6126441 GCA_019023105.1 Diglossa brunneiventris | reverse complement strand
TGACCCTGGGAACAAGCCTGCTCGACCACTCGGTCACTCCTCTGAGACCACAGAACCTGAATCACCCACGGGACACACTGCAAACACTGACCAGGCAAATTAAACCACTGTTTGTGAATTAGGCTTTGTACAAGGTCACACAATTCAGATGTCAATATGTACACTTTTGGGGATATGGAAGGAGCTTTCAGCATGAAGTCCAGCTATATGATTTATAGCAACTAGGCAGCAAATCTCTTTTTCCTCTGATTTCCCCAAAACCATGTCTTTCAGCAAATATTTACAATGCTGAAGTAAAATAAAGAAAAAGAAGGTGATTTTCTTTTTGTCTCTCCATTTCTCTTGCGCACAAAACTGAAATAGTGGCTAGAAAGTGACCATTTCAGATTATAACCGAAAACTGCATTTATTAAATTTGAAAACATGTACCCAAGAAAACCTTTATACATTTTTATGGCAAGTTTTCCTATTACATGAGAGACTTTCTTACACATTTTAAGCTTAAATGAAGAACAGCAACCAAACAGAAGTTTGGACTAAAACTGCAAAGCTGTTGACTGTGTGAAGGAAAACTATGGCTGCACAACTGAAAACAAGATGAAAGAACAAATTCACAGAAATAGTTCATGTAAAAGTGAACAAAGCTCTAATAAAGTAAAAAACAGAAGAAAGCCAATTCTGCTCTGCATGTCAATACTGTTGATACATAAACAGGCTCCTGCACTAGTAAAATCTGTGAAATAATGTCTGCTTAGGAAAGAACTAATTTGAGCTCTAGACTGTCCATGTTCGAGGATGGGTTTAAATGACTACAGTCCTACTTTTTAAATTTTCTGAAGGATACTACCTGTTCTTAGATCTGGTTAAAATTAACTACTGCAGGCTCAATTTGAAATCAAGGTGAAGCTGTTGGCAGGATCAGAATTTTCATGTGCTGAGTAGATGATACATGTATTTTTTCTAGATTTGGTACTCTGATTTGTTTCCAATATGTAGACACTATACAGGAGTGCACTCAAAGCAGTATTTTAAACTCTCTTTTCTCATTTTTCAGGTTGAAACATCATTTTGGTAATTTCAACAGACCCTCTGTATTTTTCTCTATTTACTCAGTTTTTACATCTGCCAAATAATGTTACACCACAGGTAAGTTATATATTTGACCCAGACTAGGGTGAAATCCTACCCAAAAAATGACCTCATGTGAATGGTTTCATCAAAGTTTCACCAGAACTGGCACAAGCAGCAGTTTACAGAACGGTGCCAATATCTGAAAAATAGAAAGAGCTGCATACAGCAAAATTTAAACCTAACCAATTTATTTCTGAATTTCTAGAGTTATTTTGAATCACTAAATCATGAACTGGATCCTCACTGTGAGATAAGAGTGTTGAAGTAGTTTATAGGGGTTTATTTGAAAGATGTGCTTCGTCAGGATTCCCATCCTTAAGGCCTGAGGAAACCCAAGTGTGTCTGTGACAGCACCCGCAGTTCTATCACCACTTATGGTGATTTAAAGACATTTACCTGTACTTTTTACATCATTAAGGTATATTTTACATTCTTGAAATGCAAACGTGTAGGGTGAAGTACTGAAGAATCCAGTCCATACTTAGCCATGGCAACAACAGTGGATCAGAGCTGACTAGGAACAGGGGAAAACACTTAATAAATAACTGATACAGAAATAGGACCCTGTGTAACATGTATCAGCTGAAAAGTCATTTTTGAATAAAGTGATCAACACTAAATATTGTAACAGCTGGTCCCTCATTAAATCTAATTCCAAATCATTTGCACATGCAGTATTGCCACAGAACAGAGGAAAATTCAATTGGTTTTAGGCAGTTCAAGAAGCTGTCCTTTGATGCATCCTTAAAGAAGCAAAGTTCTATTCCACTTCTTCCCATGTGGAATTATTTAAAATAAATGATTAGCCTATATGTTTCTCATTGGGTATTCCTATTGGAAGGGAAAGGAACAGCTGGATGTGCTGGGACATGGAACATTTAATCCTACACTATGGGGAACAGGCTGAAAGCCTGAAAGTTGTTTCTGTCTCTGAATATGTGACATGTTGAGTGGCCAGGGCTCTGCAACCAGAGGGCTTCCAAATAAAAAATGGAATTTCTGGGGGTTGGAAGTGCAAGTTCCAAACTGCAGCTTTTCCTCATTCTCAGGTAGTTAAGAAAATAATGTAATCCCCACATGCAAATATCCAGGTATTTTGTTAATGCACACCAGGCCACATGCTTTACCTGTGATTCAGACAGGGAAACTCCTTCCTTGCCTCAAATCCTGCTCTTAGACATGGCAATAAAATCTGGGTGACATGGAAATACATCTGGATCTGAGCACTGCTTTCCATAGGTTTGAGCAGCAGGTAAGACCCTGGTTTCACTGTGAAGTTCACAGGTGAATCCAGTTTCAGCTGATTTCTACAAAGCTGGAATATTTGCAAGAGTTCTCACAGCATAACAGATCCTGTACTCTCCATTTCTGCTACTCTAAGATTTAATCACTTCTGTTTTTAAGAAGGCTTACTTCAACTTTGCCTGAAATACCCATTTACAGAATCACCTTCTATTTACTTCTATACTAAAGAGCAAGATCTATCTAAAAACCCAGTGTGAGAAGATCTACCCTGCCCCACTTAAAATTCCTACCAGAGCTGGACAAGTTCTGACATTATCAACAGTGCTGCTGCAAAAGGACAGAACCAAACAGCAGTTACATTGCTCCTGGTATCTGGAGCATAAAAAATGTAAGAGGGAGCAAAAACTGAGTGCTTAGGAATAGTCTTTCCTCCCATATTGATACTCCAGATACCATGAAAATCCTACAAGGATTTGTAAGCAAAGGAAAGAGAAATGAACAAGCAAACAGCCCTGTGCATATTAAGAAAGAAATTATCCAAAGGTGTAATTTAGAATTGGAGTAATTAGCACATAGGATTGTTTTCTAATGGTTCAGCTGCAGAACCTGGCCTCTCCAGGAGCCTGGTAAAGCCTTGGACAAAGCATTAGTGACACCAGCTGCTGCCTGTGGGGCTGTGTGGGTGTGAGAAATGCAGGACACAGTGAACCCATCATGTGCTGGAAGGACATTATGCTCCTGTATCAAAGTGAGGATAATGTGTTTTAATATTGATATCCAATCTGCGTCAGCAGTTCCATGCACAGGTTTAAAGGTCAGACTTCCATCCTTCCAAGGTGCCCAACAGCTCACTGATCCGGGAATGGCCTTTGGCACTCGATGCACTGCTCCCATCTACCTTAGTCCAGCAGCAGTGACACCATCTGACTGAAACTGGGCTGGAAGGAGCCCTTGGGTCCCTGGAAGGAGACCACAGATATTACAGGTGGCCAACCCGGGCTGCAAGGACACCTGGACTCTGGGTGTAATGGGGACACACCAGTGGTGTTAGTGACAACAGCAAAGGGTCTGAAGAAATTACACCTCATTTTGTGTTTGTGACTCAAGGGGTCTTCCAGCATCTTTGGAGACAGCAACAAAGTGTTTTCCAAAGAGAAGCAAATGAACGTGACCTTCACAATCAATAAGAATACAGTCTACAAAAGCATATAATGACTATCTAGGTCATGTTTACATCTAATCAAGTAGTTCTTACTAAAAAATAATGCTAACAAAATCTTTGATACTTCAATGTACTTTTGATCCTCTGAGACTTTCATCTTTGAGTAACCCTAACAGGAGAGTAACGTGTTAAATCTTTTTATTTTCATATATCATACACGTATAATATATGGAAATAAAAATTAGTTAGGAGATTGTAGAATTCCTTACACATCCAGCTACCATCACAAACCCATCACATATGGGTGATATTCCTTTACCACAAGTTCATGAAAGAGAATCCCCTTGCACATGGATATACCACATCCCAGAACTGCTCCTCCTCTGCAGGTGGCTCCTCTGGATTAAAGTCCAAGGAGAGGAATTTGCTGTTTGTCTGTGGCACGAATTTCTGCTGAGCCATTTATGCCTGCATTGCTGATCGTCAGCCTTTGTATCACTACAAACTGAAAACCTTTGTTTTTCCTGGGGGAGCTGAAAAGTCATCGGGAACTAAGTAAAAGTACCATAATCTTGGTTTCAGAGCTCTGCCTGAAGAGAAATGGGAATGCTTCCAGAAGCGTTTCCTTTAGGCCTTTTTCTGCATTCTGGCCCCAGCTTTCATGCCTAACTGCATGTCCTCCTTCTAAATGGGCCCAGACCTTTGCTCCTTTCTGTTCATGGCAAAAGGTAACACCCTCACAACAAGGCTAGTAGTCATAAAAAGTTTACTGTGGCATTTTGGCTCAAAGGAAAAAAAAAAAAAAGGCTGCTGACTGGAAAGTTTTGTGGGAATTAATTTAATTCTGGCAGATATGGCAGAAAACACACACCCAAGCAGAGGGTGACCTGATTTTCTAAATGGGCTTGGGAAATACTGTTTATAATTAGGAACACAGATTGCTCATATATGTTTGAGAATCACTTAAAATGGGAAACATAATTGTAGGTTGTTGGAAAATGTTTTGGTGATAAGGACTCTTACTGTATTTCCACTAACTACCACCCCTACAGAAGACCATGCTAAATAGAAAACTCAATTCCAAGGGCAGGAGAAGCCCTGACACTTTATTGCTAGATTCTATAGCAATTGGAGCTCACTTACAGTAACCTTATAGTACTCTATATAAATTGAGAAGCTTGTATCAAATTCAGGCTTCCATTTAAAATAGATATTGCAGATATTAGGCTTCAATTAAAGAAGAAAAATAACCTTCAGTGCTTTTTTTTTACTCTTAAAGGCAAAGTATCAAAAAAAATCCCCAAACTAGGTGAAAGTTATTAAATTTCTCCAAAAAATTAAGATGAGCTTTCTTCTATTTCTTGAGACAGTACAATTTGTGATTCACAGGGTAGCTGGTATCAAACACAAGGTAATGAAAGCTCGTATAAGCAATTTTATTCCTATCCATAATGGCAGACACTAACAAAATCAAAAGAATTTATCCTTTGAATTCAACTTAAAAAATAACTTATAAAGCAGTGATATATGCAACATAAAACAGTTCAGGATGGGAGAGGGAAAGCAAATTTTAATAATTAAAATGTAAACGTGGAAAAAAAAAAAAAAGAAATGGAATAAAAGTCCCTACTTCTGATTTCTACGTAATATGTCATGTGATCCTATTTGACAGTGTCCTGGGGTCTGTGTGTGTGTGTGTTTGGGTGTCACACACACACACCCCACGCTGACCCACACATGTACACACACAGACAGGCGCTGGCAGCTCCACCTCGGGCACTTCTCTCATGCCACTCCTTACAGTTGTCTCAAGCATGTTTGGGACCCACTTTCTTGACAAAACAGGGGAGATGGTAGGAGGAAAAAAAAAAAAAACAGGTGGGTCTGATTGTGTCTGAGATCCTTTAGTTAAACTGTACACTGGGACGAATAATTTTCTTCTGCAGTAGCTCTCTGGAGAGGGCCAACTCACTGTGGTCTTCATGGCGACACTTGTGAACGGGTCACACGCTCATTGTCATGCTAGGGGAGTACTGGAAAAGAGGAATCCACAATTTAACAAACATTCTTCGCCCCACCCACAGGTAGCAACGGGTTCAGAGCTCCTTGAGCTCCCTCCTGAATCTGTGCTGCAGTGCAGTGTGTGTCCCCAGAACTTCTGCTGTGCCTCTCTCATGCCAGAATACAGCCACTGCTGACAAGGGCAACGCCCCTGAGGGCTGTTCTGCTGTTACCTGGGTGCTGTGATGAACCAATACCTCACTGAGGCTTTCTATTCCTCTTCCTGCCCACTGCTGGCTATTGGGGAATTTACCTGGGTAGGTGCCTAGTCTGAAACAGACTGGCTGCATTCGTGGCTAGCTGAACCACATAAGGTTTTGGGGAGTTTTTGATTACTTTAGGGGAAGAAAGGAACAAAGATATGTATGACTGATTCGGTTAGGCTTTTGGTCTGTATTATTTGGTGTTAGCAATTTTAGGGGGCAAGGTGAATCACCAGTGGTCATTCTCCCTTATGTGAACCAAAAATCCAATCCCCACATCACACAACTGTAGTGACACAAACTGAACTGCAGCCTTTACCCAAGCTACAGCTACCCTCAGGTTAGCAGTGCTTCATTAAAGTAATCAATGGGACACCACCACAGTGCCTAGAAGAAATGCACATCCATACACCTAATTTGCTTTTAAATTGAAAACTGTGGACTGCAAAAACAGTTAATTTGGTCTAACATCCTCTAAGTAGAGGAAAATGTTAAAATGCAAGAAGATCAGCATTTTGAAAAGTTAAGGCTGTGCAAAACCACATGTGCCCTACATATCCTGCCAAGTCTTGAGTTCCAAGCTGGCCATTTCCAAGTGTCCAAGCATATAGAAAGAGTATTTTAGATGGGTCTTCCCTGTAATGTAAATTACAGAGGTCTGACTACCAGCTCTGAGGCTTAAAGCAAAGCACCTGCTCCAGTTATCTCCTGTATCTGAGCCAAGGTATCTGGTGAATCACTTTGGGAAAGGAATCAAAGCATGGTCTCAAGTTGTTTAGGACTTTCAACTTGTTATTAAGCCCTGCATTGCTACTTACCCCTAACCAAAAATTCCTGGTGAACTGAACAGCAAATCTCCCTGAGAAAGGACTCTGTGGTGACACCTATTCTGAGCAGCCAAGTGGCAAAACATGGATGAGAAAGCAAAGCAGTCCCCCAGGAGGAGAGAGCAACCCATGTTACAGAGCCTGCAGTCCCTGGGAGCAGACAGGGACGCCCCCTGGCTTGAGCCACTCCTGCCTTGCACGCACACATCTCAACAAAACCTTGAACAATCTGAGTCCCTGGCTCTTCCAGGCAGCACAAAAACACCCAGAACCCAGGGAGTGTCCGAGAACACTGATTTTCTCCAGAGTACCACTGATGTCCTCTTGTTCCCACGGCCCTGTTTCAGTGACCCTGGCTGCCCTCAGCACAGCAGAGCGTGCCAGACTGGGAGCCAAGGGCTGCCAGGAGCAGGGACCACGTTTCATGGAGCCTCTGTGCTTTCTGCCATTTTGGCAGATATTAAACACTGCTCTTTTTAGGTTGTGTATGACAGTTTTCTTCAACACTCCACACAACCTGAATGTGTGCCCACCAACAGCTAACTGGCAGAAACTCTTCCTTTTCACTAGGCTGGAAAAGAAAATCTCCCAAACCCCCTCAAAATCAGATTCCCAGGAAATTTTCCATGGAACTCAACTATGCTGAGATCTAAGAGAAGCTGTTTACTGAGCAGTAGGTAACCACTGGCACAGGTAATGAGGTTACACTCCTATTTAGGGACGTAGAGGTAGATTTAGAAACCCAGCTTCAGGCACATGAATATGACAATACCAGTCTTGCTCTGTAAAATGTTTACACCACATTTTGCTGCTTTGAGCATTTCATATATATATCTAAAAAAAATAAGCATAATTTTCCGCAGAATGAACACTAGTGGAACCTCTGCCTTTTATGGGTGTAACAGCACACTGCAACATGGAATCTACTGGTGCTCTCACCACATCCTTCAGTGTAAATCCTGCTTTTTCACTGACCTCGTGGCCCAGAGAGTTTTTGCAGTGAATCTATGCCTCCCACCTATTCCAGTTTCAGGTCTCTTTTGCACAGCATTTTTTATTCAAATCAATACTGTACTTTCAGAAACTATTAAAAAACATGCAAGACACAGTGCTGCACTACAAACACACTACAAAACTTGTAAAGTTTCTTTTTCTAAACAAAAGGCCACAGATACATGTTCACCTTTGCAATCCAGCAACCCAGGTAATGGAATACTTACACTCTCGCTCTGAAAAGGGTTTAGGAAGTTTCCACCCATCTCACTGTCATCCCTGGGAGTGCCAGGCTGGTTGCTCATGCTCATATTACTGGGAGAGTTCTGTTAAAAAAAAGATTGCAAAAGACAGATTCAGTGCTGCAGGTTTCGGTTCCTTTCCAGCCTCACCAGGTGAGCCCAGGGCATGCTCCACACAGAACTTGGTGCACTCAGGTGCACTGGGACTCTCAAGGATGAGAGATCAGCCCCAGCAGGGTTCTGCATGATTCAGTCACTAATTTTAGTCTGTTAAGTAATGTTCTCTTCCCTGAAGCAAGGATTATTTACCTGTGCCTCATTTCCAGGCTATAGCCAGCATCTGCTTCTGCTGAAGTCAAGAAAAGCTATAAAAGGCTGCAGCAGGGATATGAGGAAGTTCTGTCACCACATTAAATCATGTGGTTGAATGCAGGCACGTCTGTGAGCCCTGACGTGTGTGAGTTATGGGTATGTACTGAAAGATAGACAAAAGATGTACTTAAAGGCAGGATGGATCAGGTGTGCACAGACCTTTGCAGACTGAGGGCTGCTCAGCATGGTCACAATTCACTGAAATAGTAACAATCTAAAGCCTTGCAAAAATTAATTGTTACTCTCTTCTTTACAGAACTGCACAGAGACCTCTGCAACTTCAGAAGCAGAATGGGTGAAACAAGGTAATTGCCACAGAAATTATTGTGCATCAAGAGCTCACACGTGGTTATTGTACACACTACCATCAGTCAGGTGCTCTTACAAAGCTGCTTTGCAGTGCCCTGCCATGCCTGGACCACAGGCGATCCTCCTTCCATCACTGCTGCATCTCCTACTCAGAAGACTCATGATGGAAAAAGAGTAGTCAGGGAAAAGGAGCAGTGAAACCATGGACCTCACAATGAAATCCTTACATCTATCACAGTTCTTTCCTTGGATTTTTTTTTTTAAATTCAGAAAAATGGAATGCAATATAAACATAAATACCAAACCAATTAGATACATGAGCTGCAAGCAGAAATTATTTAACAGCATCTGAAATGCAGCTCGGAGAGCTGGGTCAAAAAGCCCTGCCTTAGCCCTTCTGCTTTCTTCAGTCTAATTCACTACTTCCACAACTGTGATCCTCAGACCTGGATATCCCTGGACAACACGTCCATCAAAGACAACTGAAGCCTAACGAGGCTACTGACATCAATAACAGTAACAATATTGACATCAATTGACATCAGTGAATCAAGTCTGCTCTGCAGTGGAGCCAGCACACCAGATATTCAGGGACCCAGAGCTCAGAGAAGGCTGCACCCACTGCCTTGGCTCTGCCACTGCTGCTGTGCCCTGAGCAGCATTAATTCAGGGCAGCCCAGAGCCCGAGTGACACAGGAGGTCAGGCTACACAGTCACAGCACTGCCACTGGCCTTGACATCCAGGAATACACAGACCTTGCCACATTTATTTTGTATGATGCTCCTGCACTTTTGCTTGTTCCTGGGGGATTTCCCCCTATTTTATATTGCTCTGCAGAAATAAGCTTTGGTATTCTGCCATTGCTGCAGCACGCCAGCCCCAAAGGGCCAAATTCCTGAAAAAATCCCATTGTAGTGACTCCCCCAGGCTGCTTTTGTGGCCACTTGGGGTCCAGCACTATAGCTCCACCTGGGATTTTCCAAAGCAAGGGTGCCCCTGGTGCCTGCACAAATTCCATGGGCATTGCAATAAATGCAGGTTGGTAATTTTTATTTAACATGCATAATTTCAGTTCATTTACTGCCCTTGTCTGAGCTTACTTCATAAAAAACTTTATGTTCTGCCATTCAGCTAATTTAGTAAAAACCTTCTCTAGGAAGCTATGAATTCTGTGAGCTGTACTGATTCTGCCAGGACTGGATCCATTTTCTACAGACAACTGTTTTAGAGGCAAAATTAACAGCATTTTTCTTTTACTTACTTAAAAAACATATAGATAACAAGTTATTTCCATGAGTTATTCATGCAGGCTAACATATTATGAGACTTTCAAGTAAACTGTTTAGGACCCAAATTTTCAGAGCTGCTGATACCCGTACCAGCACATACTGGCCAGGTAAAAGTGGAATACAGGCTTTAAAAATTATCCCATGGGAATGGAAATGTTTTGGATTTTTTCCCTTAAAAATGCTGCAGTTCGCAGTAAGATAGTGAAGAAAAACGACAGACTTTGATAAAAATGTGCTGTATGCTGGTCATCTCACAGGAGGGTTTCATTGAATCCCTCACTGCACAGCCCAGCCCAGCACAGCTGAGGCAATGTGGTCTTTTCCATCCATCACTTTACATCATGAAGAGTCTGAAAATGTTACAAAACTTAAGAACATAGGGTCCTCTTTATTTAGGCCCCTTTACCAGTACTACATCAGCTCATTAATTCCTAAATTAATGATGATCACATCCATAGAAGTTTTATTTTTACAGAAGTAACATATTCAAGTATTATTTTTGTAGATGCAAAATCCCTGCAGATTAAACTCACATCCTTTTCCAGCTATTTAATGATTGTGGCATCAAAACAGTGCTTCTGCTGAAAGTACTTAATCTCGTTTTTGGAAATTGATCCTAAGGATTAAGATATTAACATTACCTTAGAGGTGACAAACCCAATCCTGCAACACCCTAAGGAGATTGTCCCAAATTTACATATGACTAGAATTGATTATTGGAACTGGTTTCATTTATTTTAAGAGCACCAAAGACTACAACATGATCAGTCAGATTATGAACTGGAGGTAATTATATATAATATAGACATGATATAATAAATGTGTATAACAAAAAGATTCATAATGGAGAAAAAGGAAATGAGTTTAGAGTGAAACACTCTAAAAATTCCAGATATTTGATCAGATACTCACTTTGGAAATACTGTCCATGTCTCCTGAGCCTGAAATTAAAACAGACAATTGCTCAGTTAATTTTGAGTTGAAGCTAATCCAATAATTATTTTTTTCACAGAAAACCCATAGTGCAACATTTTAAAAAATAACCAACTTAGTAAAAGTTTACATTTGGTACAGAATAATCCACCCAATCAGTCTGAGGCTCCATCAACTGTTGCTGCACTACATGTACTCAGTATTTCTTAGAACAAAACAGATCATCCTGATGAGCAGAGTAATGGAAACCAAATAAAATTAAATATAGTGAGTGCAAGACAATTGAAAACTGAGGGCTTTTTTCACATGCTGTAGCTCTCACCTCAGGTAAAGCAGAGAATAAGGGAAATGCAATTTTAGGATGGATGAACGAAGAAAAGGGGTTTTTTTAGCAGCAAAAGATATGTATTTTCAGGGAAGACAAATTCTGGAAGAGTACTGAGTACAAAACTAGAAGAAATCACAGCAAAACCATCACAAATGGAGCTGTGGGAGAAGACTGAAACAGCTCCTTCACACAGCCAGGCAAACTAGGGCTGAGAAGGAATATGATTTGCCTCTCTAAAAACACCAGATACATAGATGTTATGAGGAGTTATCTTGTCATGGCCCAAAAGGATAAACTATGTGCTAGGTACATGTAAAATCCTCTCATAACTTGCAATTGAATATCTCATTTTAGCTGAGAAGAAAAGAATTTCAGCCTGCAGACAGCGATAGAAAAAGGTGTGGCTGCCTCTCACACGGGTTTTCATTGACTTGAATGCAATGTGCATCATTACAGGTTAAACCAACTATCCATTTTAGGATTGTAACGGGTAAAGGAAGTCTGCAAAAGTGTCCCTGTATAAAGTAATCTAAAATTTCAGGGACATGTCTCCTAAAACAAAGAAAGTAATTCTCTTTAGGAGATACAGGCCTATGCTGAATTGTGATTGTCCACAACAAGTCTGGTCACTGAGCTTCAATTAGTTCTTTTTTCATTGCCACAGCCTCTTCAAATCATTCCCTTCATCTCACTGATGTACACAGAATTTTTTTCCATACATTTTAACAAAGTGTCTTCCACAGAACTCCAAGAATTAGTCCCAGAGAACAGCAGGGGCACTGGGAATTCAGCATTTACTGTTACCTAATGAGCCGTTCATATGGTGCGAGTCCATTCCACCCAGTCCACTCATGGGTCCATCTGAGCCTGGCCCTAGTGGAAACTACAAAAGGAGCAGGCATTAAAAACTCAACAATTATTTATCACACAGCCTAATAAAGAGAAAATATTCCTCAGGAGAAGGGAGGGAAAAAAGTAAGGACAAATCCTCAGCTCTGAATGAGAAGACACTCTCAAGTCCCATTCAGACCTTTAAGAGAAGGCCTCTTGTGAAGACTGGAAACCAGCATTTTTTGGGGTCAATTCCATGATTTTTGGAGACTGTCATCTCTGTAGGCTGGAATCCAACAGAGTAATAATTTATTATTTACTTCAGTTTTGGTTTTGTATGGCTTTTCAGACTGCTGCTGGCAACTCAGCCCCATCCCCACCGGAGTTATAGGAAACTTTTTATAACTCCCTTAAATCCATCAGTGATTAAATTAACAGCTTTCAAACCCCACCTGACCTACCCTAAGTTGTAAAGCTCCTCATCACCTTCACAACTTGAGCAGTTTCTATCCAATTACATAATTAACCTTAAATTTAGCTCTTCACACATTTGAAAGATACTACCATTATAGCCAAACAATCTGCAATTTACTGCATAATGACTTAGCATATCTACATATATTTATTTTAAAATTCTACTGGCAGGTTTTTTTTTCGCAGAGGCCCATAACTGAAGAGCCGCCCATAAAAAAGGAAAGCTTGGCAATAATGATAGATGCTGGAAACACAGTGTTTGGATAAACAAAAGGCTGCACTACTCCAAGAAAGATGTAAGAAAATTCATATTTACATTAGGTCTGTTGGGCCCAGGTGGCACAGCGTTCATTAAAGTGTACATGTTGTCTCCAGAGTTGGTTGAATCTGTAATAAGAGATTATTTTAAGTGCTAAAATACAATTTTCAATAAAATTACTCACCTCATACATTTCCTGTCATTTTGTTCGTATTATTACTGTGCCTCAATGCTATACACAGTGGCAATATAATGGCAGATTTTATTCTCTTTCTATCCACTGCTGCCACACAACAGGGCTATGAAAAGAAGTAATTGCCATGGTCCCCAAGTGACTACTTCTGGGTTCTAGCTTTATGCATGACTGTTAAAAGATTTATAAATCACCAAGAATCTGTAACTATTAAAGTCCTAAAATCCTGTTTCCTGGAGTTCTAAATTTCTTCACTCATCTTCAATATTATCCATAGAACGGGAGTTTGTTTCTTATCAGCACTTCCTGTAATTTGTTTTCCATCTGTAATAAATGATAAAAAGCTTCTCCTTACACAGACTGAGAGTTACAGTTTTCTACTCTCATCCCTGTCAAGTCCACATGAATTTGAATATATCCAAGTCTTCACTGGAACACTGTGCAAATATCCTTCACTCCTGAGGGAGGCTTTAGCTGATCTATCTTCATGGTACAGCCTGGTGCAACGCTTGCAGAAAAACCCCAAAATGACAAAAAACTGAAAGGACAATGAACTGACAAAAGTCTGTATACATCCCTAAGGGGACAGTGTGATTTAAAAAAAAAATATTGGCAACTCTGGAAAATCAGTATCTGCACAGAGAATAAAAAGAGCTCAGCACTCTGCACCCAGACCCTCCACAAGCCCATTCCACAATCAATGATATTCTACGTACAACATAAAAATAAATCAAGGATATTGTCTACTAATCAGTATTTCCAAGATGATTTTCTAAGCATTAATCCAAGCTAATAATTCCATTACATACAGAGCACTACATATCACTAGAACATTCAAAGATGCTGTCTGAGGAAAAGGAAAAGGGGGAACAGAAAGGTTTTTAGCCTGAAGTAAAATCAGCCTATTAAGTTACTTTTAATATTCAGTGAGGCAGGCAAGAAGTTCTTTATCCACCAGAACCTTGTGCAACGCACATCCCTGGTGGTCCCTGACTTCTGGGAAAAAACCTGTCTGCTGTCCTGGCTCATGTCAGAACACACAGGGATGGTTGGGCTGTGGAATCTTTAAAAGAGCTGCTGGTCTCAGAGGTGAGTAAATACCTGGGCAAAACTCACAGGTAGCCAATTTCTAAGTGCTTTCGTGCTTTGGAACACAGAACTTCAAAATATCTTAATCTTAGGTTGCCCTTTTTGTTTGTTCATTTTCTGGAGGAGTTTTATTTTTATATATTTAAATCCCTAGAACTGTATTCAATGAAGTAATATACTGGTACAGTAAGTCAGTTAGGAAACTTCCCTACCCTCCTGTGCTGGAGAGGTTAGCAAGTAGGGGGAAAAAAAACCCTGATACAGAAAATATAGACCAAATAATTTAGTTATCTGAATATTTTTTTAAAAAAAAGTGTACTTCCTAAAATCTCTTATAATTCTGTTATTTCCAAGTATATTTCAGTACCTGCAGGACTAGGCATGATGGGTGTTCCTGGTGGCCCTCCACCTCCTGGAGGACCCTGGGGAAAGTAAAAACTGTCAGTTAGCATGAATTAAAAGGGTAGAGAAAACCTAAAACAGACACACAAAAAAAAACCACATCAAGGAATGTATATTTTTTAACGTTTTGCTTATTTCCATATCACAAATCTGATCAAGACTAAGAAACAAAAACTGCTCTGGCTGTTAAACAAATAAATACTGACTTTCTGTAATAAAACATACATAACTGCTAGAAAATTATAATAATTTAAATAAAATTATAATAATTAAAATTAAAAAAAAATTATTTTCATTGCCCTATGGATATTACTGTAATTTACCTCTTTTGTTATAATTTAAAACAGCAGATACTGTGTTCAGACAGGGATATCTTTTCAGTGGCAGTGATTACAAGGGTCTGGGTGTTCTGTCTGCTTACAGGATATCTGTCCATATATTTTTTACCTATAAACGTTTATCCATAGATTTATATCCACATTTTATCCAAACCCCATATGACTCCCCAGGCATCACAGGCTCTCCATATACTTTTTAGCTATATACTTGTGTACTAAGCTCACTTACTTGATTTTTTTTAAGGGCTCTCTCTGCATGTTTTTAAACGTCAGATAAAAAAGATGTAGGAACAACTAACTCACCATTTATGAGAAAAGTTACTTGTCCTCATTAACTTTTTCATCTCATTTTAAATTTGCTTTTACTTTCATGGTTTGTGTTTTTTCCTCTCTCACAGAGTTTCTTGGTATCAACTATTTTCACTCTGAGAATATAATATTAATGTATAAAAAGTATATATTTGTATATTTATACGTATTATATATACTTCTATATTAGTGGATAAGTTTTTATATCTGTATATATTAATATATTCTATATAGATTAATCTTATTAAGTTCTCAAAGCGAATAATTCCAGATTACAAATCTTTTCACTAAAAACCTTTTTTAAGAGCTCTCCAGCCCATCCCTCATCTCCAAAAAGTTGCTCTCTATGAAGTCAAATATTCCCAAAATGTCTTCAAACTCTTCAACAATAGAATGTGGCAAACCCACAAAAGCTCCTCCAAACCAAGAGAGCTCTGTGAAGTCCTGCATTGAAAGAACTGATTTGGAGACAGCAAATACTGACTGTTTCCATTAAGTTGTGACAAAATGAGGCCTACAGTTACAGACACTTGGAAGAATCATAACTTTTCACCCATCTAATTTTCTAAATAAATGACAAAATAAATTGCTTTTAATTATATAATTCTCCCTCCTCACCCTGTGACACCAGCCATGTGCATGTGACAAAAACAGAATAAATAATATATCTGCCTTAGAAGAGCTCCTAACCATACAGATAACCTGAGTGCAACAGCAGCAACAACAATAGGAGTCTAAAATAATAAACAAAGTTAATCTCTAGTTACAGAGACAAAATCCAGCACTACACATTAACACCTTTTTCCTGCAGAAGTTCAGAAACTCTCACACAACAGGTTTTTCTGAGAAAGCCAAGGGGCTTTTTGTCCTTCATTATTGTAGACAATCCATGGTATGAGGTATAGAAATGTTTTTTCTGAAGTGAAGCAGCACTGAGGGCAATTTGGAGCAGGCTGACAATGATTCTGGTGGTGAACACCCACATCTGACCAGAGGGGGCTGGGAAACCTCGGTGCAGGCCAGATGTTCAGCCAGCACAGGGGGCCCCCCTCAACATCTGGGCTGCTGCTTCTCTGCCCACATGAGATGTGATGTCCAACAAACACACACAAAGGCACTCACCACGTAGTTCCCAGGAGAGGCTGACGAATAAGGTATCTGTAACATCAACAGAAAAAACAGTGACTTTGGGTCCCTCCGCACTGGGATGGGCTCCTGCAGCTGCAGGTGAGAGCTGATTCAATTACAGTGACTAAGGACACAGCTAAAATCATGGGGAAATGCCTGGTGTCAAAATAAACACCTCTTTTCAGCAATTTAAAAAAATTGACTAAAAAAAGCAATAAAGTATTAAAATGTTAAGGTGTAAGATTACTAAGGCAATGTCGTTTATGAGGTGTATGGACTCAGGCAACACATACTTGCATTTCAGTCAGCAGGTCTTCAGGGTCAGCAAAGCAACAACTGAATTTGTATGTTCTTAAGAGATACCTAATTTTGAATACAATCTTGACCACAAAAGGAAAACAAGCTCCCACATCTTTCGCCTTAGAAGATACTGGTATTTATTTCCATTTTTTATTTATGTTTTTTTAAGGACAGTGTCCTGGAAAAATCCTGTGAATAATCTGGTTTCCTCCTCTGTTTCTGCCTTTGCTGTTATTGTCTCCAAAGGAACACAGGCCAGTGCTGTTGTGGGACCAGCAACTGTACTGGCAAACACAAATTTCTCTACAGACAACTTGTCAGCCAAATAACTCTATTATTGAACTTGCCAATTGATTCCAGGAACTGAAAAGACTTTAACTATCAGCTAAAAAATATCAATTTTAATTGAATTTATGCAAAAGAAAATTGAAGAATTTCACTAATAGAATTAAAAAGCCAAAATTGAGAAAACCAGGAAGAACTGTTTAGCAGGGCAAGCCAGACCCACCTTATCCATCTACAAGTGCCAAAAATGGACACTTTTAAACTAATGATATATGATTCCTGAATGAAAATGAAGAATTTCTGCCTTCTGGAGAAATACCAGAAATGTCCTGTTCATGTAGGATGCCAGGACAAGCTTTATGTTACAGCAGGGCTGGGCCTGACATGAAGATACTTCCCTAAACACAAGAGATGTCAAATATATTTGCAATATTTACTTACAGAATTGGCATTGGTTGGGTTTGGCCAAGGTCTACCACCCCCAGGACCCCTGAAACAGAAGAAGAATGATGAGACACAGAACCACCCTCATCCTCTGACCAGCTCTGGAGTAAAACATAACCTGCTTCCAGAGGCAGGAAATGGCTTTTTTCAAGCTAAAGTGTGTTTACAAACATTAACTACACTAAGTCAAAATGCAAGAGCAGAATTTTTGTTGTTGCACTGCTATTCAGTCATCTGGGGAGTTGATTAATTTATTTACTACTCAAAAAATAAATTCAAGTTATAAAATAAATAAATGTTCAGTCATAAAACCAGTAATCTTGCTCACATGATTAAGCACATGCCTGAAGTGCTGAGGATGGATTCATTTACTGTGGATCTAGAATACTGCAGTATAGTCAGGTTTCATTAGCAAAACTCGTGCAATTAGCTAATAAATGTTTTGGGAACACTTAATTTGTAAAAGAACAAGCCATACAAAATAGGTTGCTATGATCCCTATATGGTGATGAGGATGATGATGATGACCATGATGATGGTGACCATGATGAGAACAACAACAGCCATTATATAAATTTAATGTATTACACCCAGAAAACCCTCACAACTTTTGCTGTTATTTTAAGTTTCTCACCCTCAGCTAAACCCAGAAAAATATTCTGGGGGTGAGGCTTCATCTCTTAACAATGCAGAGGGAACTCAGACACACCAGAGGTAAAATCTCCATGCTCACAGTCACAATGTCTCAAATCCATAATTATTTCTGGGAGTACCCAGAGCTCCTGCTTATTTACAAACAAGACTGAATCACTTTCTGAAAGCCCTGACAACAGAGAGGCAGAGCAGATGACAGAACTTTCACATTTTCAATGGCCTTTTGGCCTCATTAACTGTAGAAAAGCAACATTAACCACTGCTGCTCGCCAGGCATGGGAGAGAGACTGAAACAGACAGAAAGAATCACCCTTCATTAATGAGTTCTGAAAGTTTCCTAAGTCTTGCAGAAATAAAAGCTATTAAGTGCATGCATTGCCTGAGGGATTTAATATTGAATCTTATTTTTTTATTACATTGTTGACGAAACTATAAAGGAACAATCTCAAAAAAAAAAAATCAACAGAAAATTTATTTATTTCCACTGCCTTTACTGTTGGAATGCTGGAAATCAAGAATGTTGGTATGGTCTTTTCTGCATCATTCAAAGAAAGACTGAGAGAGAAAATGCTCCTCAGGTCAAATATTCTGCAATTTCTCCTCTGCTGATGATCATGTAGTGAAATAGTAACCTTTTTTTTTTTGGTCTTGCTGTTCTTTTTCTTATTTTTCATTGGTTTATTGGATCCTCTCTTTCAGAAAAATCAGGAATATTTGTAACAACACTTTAAAGCCTGTTTTCACCCCAAACCCTTGCACTCATTTCTGTGACATGTACTGACTCAGAGACAAAACCGGGTTAAGCCACAGGAATATGGAAACTCAGAAATAACACTGAGACATGGGAACTCACCTTTCATCTAAAAAGCTGTTGGAATTTTCAGATTTATTGGACAGCTTTAAATACAGACTTAGAAATCACTGCAGCAGATTCTGCTGGAAAGCCACATGGATTTTGTAGAGCCAAAAGCTTATAAAACACACATTAAAACCCCCAAACTGCAATTTTGTTTTTTTTTTTTTTTTAATTTCATGCAAGCAGGTCTTTTGTCTTTTACTAAATGTTTATTTTGGAAGCACCAACAAGGTCATAAAACATAACCATACAAGCACCAATTCCAAAATACTTCACAAAGCCTCTCTAGCTATGATCAATTTTTTGCTGCAATTTTTTTAGAATTTATCCTGTAAGTGTCAATCCTGGCTTGAAAAAATAAAAGTCTGAAATTTCAGTTTCCCAAGAGGCAAATATATTCCATCAGGAAATGAAACATCTAGACTCAAGTTTGTGAATTGAAGTTAAAAGACAAAATCACACCTTTTTCTTTTATTTTTTTTTAAATCTGAGGCATGACTGAGATATTCTTAGTGCTTGAGACAGCACTGCAGGTCACACAGGGTGTTAAAAATCACCAGTGAAATATAACACTGAGGCTCCCTGAAATCTGCCTTTTTCTTCCAAAAACTGGCAGAGACATGAAATCTTCCTAAAAACGGCTGTGCCAAGTTCCAACTGAAAAACTTACAGCCTAAAATGAAGTTATTCTGTGGAAGAACATGGGCTGGGCATCAGCTGTGTGCAACGGGAATCTGATGTTGCTGCTGATGACAAAGGCAGGAATTACCCAGCAGCGCTGCAGTTGTGGATTGTAGGGGCTGAAACGCTGCCTTGTGAGCCCTCAGGCTGCCCCTTCTGACCACAAAGAACACTCTCCCACCCAGAAAAACTGTCACATTTTATTTGGCAGATAGTCTGCTCTTAACCAAAGCAGCTTCCCTTCGCATTCCAAGGAGGAGAAGCTGGATTTTAAACGGCAGCTTTTTCTGTGGAGCACACAGTTTTGCACTTGACATGGCCAAAAACCCAAGAAAATGAAGAACAGGGCAGTGGGAAGTTGTCATGCAAAGAAAACACTCAGGTGGGAAGGGACATCCTTATGTGCAGGGGAAAGGTGATTTCCCCAGCTGAGCCACAGTGGGCAAAGGGTGAGGGGAGCACATCTGGGTCCATCCTCTGCCACTGCCCCAGGCCAGCCCTGAGACTAAGGTCCCACTGCAACTGCAGAGACAATAAATTGAGTAAATTTACAGCAGGGAAACACCCTCATGTCCTGAAAATGCAATCCAGAGAATCCCAAAGCAGAGCAACCCTTTGATAAAATGTGTTTATAAACAGCACAGTATAAGTACTTCAATCCATCTTCTCTTTTTCGGGTAGGCCAGGAAATCATTTTGTCATACTGAAAACTCTTTCCTTATTTTTCATGGGTAAACTCTCATTTATGTGAATAAATAGTTTCAAAATATCTTATCTATCCCTCAATTTACTTCTGGAAAGAAACTTTCCCTTTTTTTACACAGTCTTCTGCTGAGGAAAACCTCTACAGTGCCTATACTTGACTCACATTGAATTTCAAATGTCTAAATATTTTTTCCACATCAATTTAATTGAAAAACAGAAATGCCTACCCTCAGGAAGGCTCCTAGAATTGTCTTAAATCCCCATATGTGATGTATATGACAGAGCAACACACAACTCCAGATTTTAATTTATTTGCTTCAAGATTTCAATGTATGTCTGGAAATCCAAACCCATTAGAGGTACGGTGGATTTTTTAAAATTACATTATCTATTTCTGTATCTCTTTGACTTCTTCAGTGGTGACTTTTTACTCGAAATTAAAATTATCATTTCTTATTTATATTTTCTATAAAAACTAGAGTAAAAATGGGTATCTATGATATAATGAGAAAGCATATAGAAATCTTTACTGCTTTCTTAATGTTACATCTGAAGTATTTCTACACATTTAAAAGGGGGGCTGTCTTCAGGGATACAAGGTGCAACACCCTGCCATGGCTACATTCAAATTTAGAGTAAATCTGAACTCAGATTATATCCATTTTTACCAGATGATTTTCCGGACCCAGAAATACACAGAAACACTGACAGAAATACACTCATATCTGTAAAGCTCCTCTATCTGCTTAGACTAGAAATAAATGTATTTAAGAAAATAAGAACTGCAGTTGAGGAAGACTTTCAAATCAATTGTGTCGTTCTTATAAACAGTTCTAGACAAAGGCTATTTTGCTACAATTAAGTACTGATTTATTTTGCAGAGAAAAAACATTCCTCACAAGATATTTAGTAAGTAGAAATATAAATAATGTAATTTTTAAAAATGCATACAAGGATATATTAGTGATTATATTGACAAAATATTCCCAGTATTTAAAGTCTGATTGGTGAAAAAAACTGAGTATTTGTACAGACTTGTTAGGACAGCCAAGGCTCCTGTAAGACTGTGGGTTCACTTCTTAAAATTGCAATTATTGGTCATCAAAGCACGTTCTCCTTGCCTTGTCTGTCCCAATTGCTCCTTCTGCAATGCAATAATGGCATTTTCTAGGTACAGTAGGATTTGTGTTGTGCTTACATGTTCATCCCCAGGCATCCCCGGGCCACCTAAAGCGTTCAGAGGGGGTCTCATGGCACCTCCATAGTTCTGCAATGACAACCAAGGGTCAGACTACCACAAAACAAAAAAACAAAACCAAAGAGGAGGGGGAAAGAAAGGACAGCAGGTTAATGACATCCCTGTGCAATGACAACTGCTGCCAGGACAGGCCATGCCATTCATGCTTTCAGGATTCCCTGACTGTTGACTAAAAATTTGGATCATTAACCCCAAGGAGAAACAATACAAAACCAGAAACTGGCTAAGAATGGTTAACATGGTTTCAGGGGGGAATTATACTATTTACACATACTGAGCTCAAGTTAATGGCCAGCAAGGGTCAGGTTTTATAAAGAATTCAACTTCTAAACCAAGGCAATTCAAAATCAGAACCCCCTACTAAGATTTTGAGATATTAAATGGCATTATTTCTACCTAGATTTCGTTATGTTTGTACAAAATTAAACCACATGATATAACTTTTCTAATGCATCATTACATTTCTCTTTCCACGATTCAATTCTAATAAATCACAGAATCCCAGGATGGGACATTAAAGCCCATCCAGTGTCACCCCTGGCCTGGGCAGGGACACTTTCCACTACCCCAGGTCTTTGATAATCAAAATGAAGAGTATTTAATATGATAAATAATGTCCTAGCAAAGCTAAGAAATTAATACTTAATGCCCATAAAATCTGAGTTTATGTCCTGATACCATGACCAAAGTTCGACACCACTACTTACACAAAAATAGAAATTACACCTATTTTTATTCAGTGGAATAGAAACAGAACAATCTGTCTCACCTGACAATTTTCCACCTGTAATTACTGCTAATCCTAAGCAGATTTACTCCTTTGGCCTAAATAACAGCGCTGCCACCCATAGAGGTGTCCTTCCAGAGCAGTGAAGCTCTCTGCAGAGCCCAGGTATTTGGTGATCCAATTAGGGAGTCATTGGTGAACTTAAATTTTGTGTAGGTTAGGATGTTGAGCACAAGAAAGAAGAAGCTTGCTAAAACACTGGATCTTAAATGACAGCAGAAATGGAAAAATTATCCTTATAAAAAGTGGCATGAGATTTGCCTGCAGTGTGACTAATGGTGCTGCATAAAGGATCAGCTCAATCTCACATGGCAGCACAGCAGAGCTTCTCTTTCTTCCTCCAAAAATGGCAAATACATTTCAGGGCCACGTAAAAAAAATAGCGAATACATTTTATTTTATATTTATATATGTTTTGCTGGTCGCTCAGCAGAGATTGTGAAGAACTGCACAACTGGTTTGTAGCAAGAATATCCAAAACTGTACAGACAGTTGTGAACAGACTTGAAAGGCAGAGCTATTCAATAATTTAGAGTTTAGTTGTTATTCAAACAAGAAGCCACCAGGGAGATTATCTGAAATGGGGAAGCAAAAATGCACAGTGTGGGCACAACAAGAACACTGTGAAATAAAACACTGGCAGCACCAGTGAGGAATACCACCACCCACGTGCTGCTGACTGGAGGGCTGACAAAACACAGAGGAAACTCCTGGATTTGTGTTCCAGGGGTGCATCAGGACTGTTTGTCCTTGTGCCTCTGGGACAGAGCCACAGAGATGCTCAGAGTGGACATGGGGACAAATGGTGGCCTGGACATCTCACTTCACACTAAAATCTCTGCTGCATGTGCCAAAATTTAGATCAACAGTGGATGAAAGAAAAAGTTTACGGAATTTGGAGAGGTATTTTTGGCAAAGTTAGAGGGTATTAATATTTTCCTCCTAAACAGCATAATCAGTGAGGAGGAGGAGGAGGAAACACCTACTCCACTCCAGGTCTGCCTTGCCAGTGTCAGTCTTTGATTACAACACTCACTTTTCTAAAGAAAGCAAGTGAAGGGATTCTTCTTTAAATCCCAAATATTTATGAAAATGACCTATTTTTCATTTTGATTTTGTACAGCTGCAACTTAGAACACATTTTTTTTAATAAAAAGGGAGGTCTGTTTTAAAAAGGGATTATGAAAACAAGTCCTGGGAATCTCCAAGCTAAGCAAAGACAGAGAATATAGACTAAGTACAGGCCTGTCATAAAGGATAACCCCTCTGTAGAAAATACCTGTGGTCCTAATGGCACCATTCCCCTTGGAGGAGTCATCCTCTGCATCGGCCCACCCATGTTTGGATGACCTGCAAACAAAATATAAAATACATTATACTTATACATGCAATACACAACTGATTTAATTATGCAAGACAATCACCTTCTACAGCTACTTTTAATGAATCATTCCTTTGTAATTAACGGAAAAGCTTAAGGATCAGCACTGTGGAGAGGTCCCACACTCACCCTGCTGCCGTGTGGGGTCCATCCCGCTGGGCAGGAGGGGCTGACTCCCCGGGACACCTCCGAGGGCCTGAGGCAGGGAAACACAGCACAAAAACACAGAATGCCTTGAAATTCATGTTAAAGATGCAGCACACACGTTTCATTCCTAATTCCTGGATGTTTCCTCTGAGTCAGGTGTTAATGTGCTTTTAAATTCCCACATTAATCTGCCCTCTGGGTTTACTGAATTAGGTTTAAAGCTCATTTTTACAGGATTTTACCTGCAGCTGGGTCAAGTGGAAAAATGCTTTTATGAATGGATCTTTGTAGCTGATCCATGAGGTGCTATTTAACATTTCAAAGCACCATCACATTTTCAGCTAAAATGTATCCTGAGTGAGCAGAATGTCAGAACGGTTTGGGTTGGAAGGGACCTTAAAGCTCATCTCCTTCCAACCCCTCTGCCATGGGCAGGGACCCTTTCCACAATCCCAGGACCAAACTACCACCTAATCACAATTTGGGCCATAAAGCTGAACCACAACAGGTTATTGCTTCCACACCCTGCACATCCATGCTATACCTTGAGCAATATCAGTGCTGCTAAAGCAGCAATTAATGAATTTGGCATAAAATTTGGCATAATGTGAAGGTAGCAAGAGCTGCAGTTCACTGGGATTATGCGATTACCTTCCACTCTGGACTGAAAATACCACAGTGTGCAGACAAAAACACTTCTGAAACCAAACCTGCAGGCTGGCAGCAATTCCAGCCACCACATCCAACCTGCCAGGATTCACTGAGCTCAGGCACAGAGGGTGTGAAACCCAAACCCATGGCTCAGGGGCTCAGACACCTCTGGCTCAGATAGTACTGGGAAGTGCAAAAGTCAGGAGTGAACTGAGTTACAGCAGTAAAGTGTTACCAGAAATTAAGTGCAGTACTAATGGCACTGCACAGATGATCACCTCATCAAGGTTAATTAAGCCCCCCAGGGCCTTGGTGAGGAAAGTAGCCCTGGTACAGGCAGCTTTACCTGATCCCAAACATCACCAGGTAGAGTAACACCTGGACAAGTCTTGCCACCTGATACATCCAGCTCACTGAAATTTAGATTTCATAACTTCTGGTGATAGTGCGTCAAAAGTAATGACAAATTTGTTGAAACTGTGTTACACAGATATAAAAAATAGCCAGAAATGAGGCTGGGGTAAAGTGTGACAATCAAAAGGCAGTCCTGGAAACCAAAGCTGAACCAAACTACCTGTTCCATTTATCCTTTCTACTTTTCCCAATATTGTAAATGACCTAGTTTTCCTCTCAGAGCTCCACTGATGTGTTTCTGTCTGCTTGTCTTTAACTTTTCATCTGCTGACAACTCTTTCTCCTCCTCTTTCTGCACTACGGAGAACTTGAAAACACAAATGTTCTCTACTTCCAGAACCCTCTTCTCACAGATGGGCCAGAAAAGGTCCCTGCTGACGAACAGCAGCTCATTACTCATCCTTGTCTCGCTGGCATTGCACACCCTTAGATGGAGATGAGAGAAAATTGGGAATTCAGTGCTTTTAGAAAGTTGCCAGAGTGTCTTTGGGAGCCACAGAGCACTTCATGAGACCTGTTTCTCACCAATAATCCCCATATTTATTGTGGAATAAATATAATTTGTACGTCCACCAGAGATGGGCAGGGAGTAAAGCATTTGACACAGAAGTGAGTAGCAGAGGGCCAGCAGAGCAGCAGGGACCAGCCTTACCTGGTTGGGTATTCTGAGAGGTGGCCTTGGGCCTCCAGGGTACCGGGGGGACATGAAAGGCTGCAGGGAGAGAAGGAAACGCTGCTGAATAATCCCACTCCTCCTGTAAATCCATCCATCCATCCATCCATCCATCCATCCCACCCTGTGCCACTGCCACGCTCACACCCGTCCAGCCTCAACACTCCCACAGAGAGCTCTGGACATTGTTCTACCATGATCACCAGTATTACATAAATTCAGAGATTCTGATCCAATCCATCTATCAGGATACATTATTTAACAATTTGTTTCAGCACTTTTAAGTGCAGAATATAAGAAACTTAATGCATTAATAGTGAAGAATAAACCAAAATGAGACATCTATACTTTCCACTGGAGAAGGGGGAAAGATGGAACCTTAGAAGAAAAAGCAAAAGTGTTCTTGGGAGAGTTCAGAGGTAAGGAAGATCAAAATAATTCACAAATACCTTTCATTCACTTCATAATACAGTGAAAAGCAACACAAAATTTAACCTGTGGGGGCACAGATTCCCAGCTCATGGTGCAAATATTTAGAATTTTGCTGGTTACAGTCACCATGTCAACTCATTGCTGCCCTCCTGCCATGCCTCCCTGCTCTCACACTTGATCTCCTCTCTCACACCTCCCTTTATACCCAAATCTGGCACACCATCCACACCTTGAGAGGTTCTGGTGGCTCTTGGCTACCCCTGAGCTGCCTCACAGCCCACAGACGAGGCCAGGCCCCCAAATAATCGAGTGGTACTGGCAGCAAAAGCATTTAACTTCTCAGCTCAATCCACCCCAAAGTGTGGCAATAGCCTAGAAATATAAAGAGATGAGTGGCAAATCTACAGGAAAAAGGCACAAATATCTGACTAAACAGAAGATGAAGAGGATGGCTTTGGCAAGCAGCAGTACCTACAGCTCCAGAAGAAAATTAAGAGATAAAAGTATGCTGTGTCTGAGCGCAGGGACAAAAAGACTGATTTAGACTAGCAACAGCTAGCAGAGAAACTGCAATTATTTTACCAATAATTACTACTGGAATTTTTCCTATGATCTCACATCAATAAATTAATGAAACCTTTCACATCCTGGAATCCGATGAAAGCTGAAATAATGTAACCTACATAAACAGACACTCAAAGTAGTGCTAGAAATCAATTTAAAATACAGAGGGTTTACAAACTGGAGAAGAAAGTTCAATAACAATTGTGAATAGATTAATAAAAAGATACTTGAAATGATGTGCTGTAGAAGAGGGAGGCTCCTTTGTGCACTCTCTGATGGTGAGAACCTCTGATAAGAAAGAGAAAGGGCTGTGCATGTGACGAGGCCCTCATGAAACAGTTGAAGTGTCAGGAAATTAGAATTTCAGCCATTTCCACAGAGGTCAGCCGAGTGCAGCCACTCCAGTGAGGACCCTGGGTGTGACTTGTCTCCTCCAGCAAATGAAACTCAGCTTTATTTACAGCTGGGCAGCTCAAAAAAAGGGAAATTTGAATTGTCTCTGAATTCAGCCACGTTTAAAGAGCAGAACCTGCCTACTAACATGCAATAGTAAGAAAAAACCTACTCCTTCCAAGCTTACAAGGATTATTACTGTGAATATTCATGTATGTATGTATTTTCCCTAACAGCCAGGCGGAGTTGCAGTCAGCGACAAGCAGATTTCAGGTAGCTCCTATGGTTTGGCTTTCCAAAAAAATGTTACCATTACAAACTTAAATATTCTCATTTTTTTGTCAGTGACTGAGCTTCTCCCTCTCCACCACCAATATATTATATATATTGTATATATTGTATATATTGTTTGTCCACAAAAAGGTTCCACCAAGCTGTTTCAAGACAACAAAGAAATTCTGTCCAACATTTTAATGAAAATATATGAAATACTCTCAGCTTTTCATGACAGCAGGAGTGGTTTTAAGGTCCCCACGCACATTATTGAGCAGTGGATTCTGAAAGACACAAACTCAAGCAGCAGAAACTTTGTGCCATGTGTTCATTCGCCACTTCCCTTGTCATTTCCAGAACACCTGGCATTAGTCTCTACTTTAATTTCCTACTCTTTTTTTTTTATTAGGAGTTGCTGGAATGTCCATTAGGGAGGAACAACTCTGGGCCTCCATTTCTTACAGAGGCATCCTTCTCTCCTCAATTCTTGGCAACTTCTCCTTCCCCCTCTCCTGCAGCACAAACACCCCGAACTCACTGGGCTCAGAATTCTGTGAGTAAATTAAAACCAGTGCCCACAGACCTTGAACTGGTCACTCAGAACTTGTTTATGAAGTGAAAAAATAATGTTTGCATCCTAAAGACTGGGACATTTCTGCCTATTGCCTCAGCCTAAAATCCAGTATTTAAAATGCACCTTAAATGGACGCTCACACTGAATTTTCAGGAAGACAGACTCTTTATTTGTCTTGGAGTTAAACTTGGAAAATACTCAATAATGCAGCAGGCAATTTGAGCTGTGGGGTAGGAAACAGAGGGACTAAAATCAACTTCTCCAACGGAGTTCAAGAACTGGCAGACATGATAAGGTGTTAGGAAAAGCAGAAGAAAACACTCCAAACAAGCAAACAAACAAACCAACAACAGTAACAACAAACAAAACAAAACCCCCAAAAGACAAACATCCTCCCAAAAAAACAACAAAGCCTCCAAAAACCCAAATAAAAACTCCCAACCAAACAAATAAACAAAAAAACCAAAACAGCAAAACCCAAACAACCAAACAACACACACACAAAAAAAAAAAAAAACCACCAAAAACACCAAAAAAACCAAAAAAACCCGAAGGACACCTAAAAGACCCAACCCAATTAAAAAACAAACCTACACAAACAAAACCAAACCTCCTGCAAAATCCCTCAAAACTAAACTAAAAAACGAGACAGAAACAAACAAGCAACCACAAAAACAAAGGGGAAATCCCCAAACTCAAAACAAATCCCAACCAAACGCAAATAACCAACCAAAAAACACCCCAAAAATGAATAAAACAAAGAAACAGGAAAGCACGCCAGACCTAAGCCACTGCTGAGATGGAGATGCCACCTCTATGTGTTGGCAGCAATATATTGTAATTCCTGCCGACAGGTATGAAATTCACTACTTTGGCATCACAAGAAGGATCCTGGAGGCTGCCAATCCTGCAGCTGAGAGCAAAGGAAGAAGAACCTTCTACTAAACTGGGTGAAGAAAAAGAAGCCAGAAAGGAAAAACTTTTCGTGTAGTCACTGCAGAATATTTGCATCTACCAACTTACAGCGAAGGTTAAAAAAAAAAGCTCAAAAACCTAAAAGGAGGAAAGTATTATAATACTAGAATAATAGAGATGACACAAAATAAAATCAGGGAGTGAAATCTTAAATTTAATAAGCCTCCTGCTCTTACAGTAACATTTCGTGTTGAATTGCTAAAAGTACTTTAAAGAAAGGCAAGTTCAGGCATTTGAATGATGGTGCCAGAAGCTGTAGCACTTTTTTGTTATCTCTCTGCTCCAGAATAATCCATCTGTGTACAGGGACAGCAAAGGGTATCTCATAACCTGTGTGTTTAATGCAGGTCTGAGACATGTGTGTGCTGGGCAACATCAAAACCTTCTAAAATCCTATTTTTCTTGGTTCTGAACACAACAGAAAATAAGTTTCTCTGTGGGAAAGTGTTTGAGAAAGCAATGCTTTCAAGCACAACTCACTGCCCACATTTTGATGCCAGAAAATGTTTTTACAGGAAGTATCCAGCAGGAAGCCGATGCCATAAAGGCACAGAGGCTGGGATGTTTCTTACTCTCTTCTTTACTTATTCAGGAGACACTCAAATACGATGTGGATCAGTTTTCACTTCCACTTCATAGAGGTGAAATAAGGAATTCAGAGAGTGGTGTTCTACTAAGCATGACATACTTCAATAAATCTCTTGTTTCTTTAATCTTACTTTCCTTCCAAAAGCTGGGAGTGTAATTTACTTCCTTCCAGATACAGGTTTCTTGCACTGACATTTTTATCCTGTTTTTCCTCATACCTTTACATTTATCAATCACATTGTGTCTTGCATAAGTTTGTAAAATTTACAATACCCACAGCCTGGAAAAGCAATCCTGAAAATTTAAATTCCTATTGAGACTTAATTGACTGTAAATATATTGACCACAAATTAAAAATCACATGGTGAGACACAGCTTCACACTTGGTGTGGAGAAGAAATAGCAATAATTGATTTTTACAACTCAGCCACCTACAGCACAAACACAAACACCACTTACTCTAGCAGCTGAAAATGGAACCACAGACCTTATTTGTACACACTACAAGTGATCTTAAATTAATTGTGCTGCTACTTGAGGTGCAAGTACTGGAAAACAGTTCAAGCTGCAACAGACAAGGTGGCATTTCCTCTGGTAATTCTGAAAATGACCCAATCTTTCCATCTATCCACTTAGAAGTTCTAAATGATCCCAAGTGAAACAAACCAAAAATCTTTGTTCTCCTCTCTGTTTGAAAATCAGTAGCCAAGTCACACATTCTGTGTAAAATACAATTCATCTTCACCTTTTTTGTTTTCAAACTCTAGTCTGAGCTAAAAGGTTTGGCACCACTTATTGTTATGATTATTAGTACTAGTATCCAAATGATAAAAAATAAGACTGCTGGCCATTTTTATTTCATTATCCTATAAGGGTAAATAATATGTTAATGTATCTCTTTAAGACTCCAGTGTTTTAGGAAATGCTCTAGAGGTGTTTTACACCTACACCTCCCCTTCCCAAACCAAAGGGGGTTTTCCCTCCTAGGAGGACCACTGGAAACCATTAAATATGTGCGAGTTTAATTTATCCAAGTTACCCTGCAATTCATTTTTCATTTCATTGCTTTTTATTTTTTAATTTCCTCTGTGATTTTTTTGGTGGCATCTCCCTCAGCAGTAAAAATCACTCAAGTTTCAGGACAGTCCTCATTAACACATTTCAGTTTTAACCAGGACTAAACCTAAAATGATCCTTTTCTGAAGTATTTCAGAGATGAAATTTGGGTTGTACACTGCACGTCTTGCAGCCTAGCAGTGCAAACCAAAGCAGCTGATTTTATCTATGTTATTTTACATAAAAATGTGTTATTCTCAGCACTGAGAGAGGATTTCTCTAAAAATTGGCCTTTCCTGATGACAAAACCCATTTCCACGAGCAAGTTCTTTACTGTGCTTCAGAACAAGATCCCTAAAAAAATTCCTGTATTTATGGTTTTCTAAGAGCAGACTGACAACTTATAAACAGCAACAAATAAGAAATCTGATTGAATTCAGAATAAGAGCAATTTTTTTTCCCTAAATTGAGGAGCTCCTTCCACATCCAGCATTCCAAGTTACAGCAATACCAGCTTTTTAAATATAAATTCAATGTTTTATCCCCGGTCAAGGAGCACCACATGGAAGGACACTGCAACACACACCTTGTTTGGTGTGGAAAAATGAAAAAAACAATTTTACACTTAAAAGAAAGAAAGAAACAAACAAAACCCATTAGAAAAGCCACAAAAAAATGTTTGGTCCCCAGCTAAACATTTGTCTGAGATGCTGAAAGCCAGATCTGCTTTCAGATGATCTGTAGGAATTGCACTGTTATTACACCTGTGTCACTTTGTGGGGAACATAATTATCTGAAGCTTAAGAGTTCATAATTGTGAGAAAAAGTTGCTAAGTTCTGCACATGATACTTAAAGGAATTTTTTTAAGAAATTCAAATTTTGTAAGACGTATTACTTATATGAATTTCAGATCAGGTCAATAGTTTTTATATTAATTTTATTAAATACAAATAGAAGGGAAAACAGAGTATTTCAAACATGACAAGCCAAAACATCTAAGCTGTATCACCTTAAAAGCCCTCAAAATAAAAATCCCTTCATTTTTAGAACTTAAACATCATCCAGACAGATGACTGAAAGCATTTTCCTCAGATTGCTAAACCTGATTTTGATACACAGCTGATTCTTTGGAACAGCTGATTAATTCCTCAAGCGGAGCAGTTTAAATTTGTTCCAACAGTTATGGGCAGTAAAAGCACTGCCACAACTGCAAGGGTGGAATTATTGAGGCCAGCAGATCCTGGATAACTTTACTTTTTACCAGTTGGCTTTATTGCTGGTATTTAGGGAAAGGAACCCAAACAGGACAAAACCACAAACTACTTATAGATCTTTCTAGATGATAATACCCTCTCACACAGTACAATAACTCAAACCAATTTAAAAAAAAAAGAATCTTTTAAAATGCAGAGTGATACTGCTGAAGACAGAAATGCACATATGCTAATTGTGCAAAGAATCAGGCCTATAATTTTATGAATTTGAGTATTCCCAGACTGCTCCACTGGGATGGGTGCATGGACATTCCATAAATACAATAAAGTTCTTCCGACCAACACGAATTATATAAACTCGGAGGGGAAAAGATCCCCTTAAAAATCTTATTTTCAGTTTCTCCAGGCTACCAAAGCTGCTGTCTTTGCTCACAAGCTGCACGCGCAGCCCTGGTGATGTTTAATTCTCCCATCACCATGTTTTCACAACCCAGGATGGTTCTCAAGCTTCTGGCACTTCCCTGTATCTGCCCTGCTCAGAATCTTTAACTTTTCACACCTTCCCCGGCAATTGCCCCACCTACTGCCCTGGCATTGAGGCTGGCTGTGAACCTGAGCCAAATCCAGCTAATTCTGCCCTTCTGCTGCAGTTTGTGACTATCTCAGTTCTACAGAAAAGGGAATGCTGCAAAAATGGGGAACACGGGAGGAGGATCAGCACTGGGAGGCGTGTGGTGGATCCTGGGACAGATAATGAGGTGTGGCTGCTGGAAGGGGGGAGACAAAATACGGAAAATCTCTGGAAAACCAGGAGACTGTGTGAGCATTAAGGGGAGGGCTGAAAGAGTTCCAAGGGGCTCAAAAAGAAACAGTAAGTTTTTAGTCTGACAGAGATACAGGTGCTGGTTCTGCACAGACCAGGCTGAGCCACAGCACATCCTCAGGCTCCATCTGTGACGTTCCACAGCTGGAATAGGGATCCCTCATTCCCTGCAGAAATAACAACCCCCATGGACAATTCACTCCAAAATGGCTTTAAAGAGGTGCTGGGGGGATTCCTCCCTCCTCGTCTTCCTTCCTTTAACTGCTGTAACCAAATCCTGCATTTATTGGGTCTGGAATACAAACTCTATTTTTTAATAATGTGTCATGCCATGACTTTACTGTAAATACAGTCAATATTAACTATGAACTAAAATTGTACATTACAGAGAGATTTTACAGCCTTACACTGCACCTCACAAATCCGTTTTCTTTTCAGGGTAAGTAGTTCACAATTTCGGTTTCAAAATGCAGGATACGTATGTTACTACTTTTTAATTTGCTGGCTTTGCTTATTCTCACCTAACTAAGTAATAAACTTTGATTTATATTTATTTACATATGGGTAGATATATATATTTGTTATATATTCATATATAACCAATATAAATGTTTTTATATGTATATACACATTTATATTTATTTTCCTGCCTCACTTAACTACTTGAAAGATATATTTATCTCAAACAGTAATGCTAGACAGGAAAATAAAGTAATTTTTGCTCATGTGCCTTACTGTAATAATGCTCTCCTGAAGCATTAGGTCAGCTCTACTATGGCAAACAAGGCTAAAAATAATACTTGAGGATAGTATGGATTGAGGTAAAACGAGCACGAGCAGCTGCCACTAGATGGCAAGACAGGCTCACATTACTTTGCAGGGCTGGGTTCAGGCTGGTTTTTATTTTTTTCTCCTTTATATAAGAGGAATATGTAACATTTGTATTTCAAACATGGTGTCGACACTTCTCTCCCATGCCATTCCAAGTTTATCTGGTGATCTGAAGTTGGTGAACGAAGCCAACCACTTGAAAAGCCCTTTAGAAAACACAGGCACCACAGAAATAATGTTTACTGGTAGGTTGAACCGGAAGATTAAAAAAAAAGATTTCTTTAATCTCTTTAAAAAAGCGATTTTAACAAATGTGCTGGAGAAAAAAATTGTGTTTAAAAGAAAGGGCGCTTCACTTATGTGTGAAAAGGTATAGACAAGTGTTAGAATTTGACTTTTAACAGAATTACCAAATTAAACAAATGAACTGTCAACTGTAGAACAACCTGCTTGCCCTGCAACTCCCAGCAGGGTCTCAGGTGAGTGCCTCTAAAGCTACTCACACTCCTCACACAGCCAAACCTTTGGACTGCCACGGAGCAGAGGAGCAAAGGACAACTGGGGTTTAATGAAACTTACATTTAAGTGTTTCTCCTAATTGCAGAGCAAAAGCAGCAGGCAGGGTCAGACTCTGGGCAGTGCTGGGTGCCAGTAACTTGGAGAACCAGTGGAAGGTGTCCCTGCCCATGGCTGGGTTTGGAACACGAGTGGCTTTAAGGCACCTTCCAGACCATTCTATGCTGATCTGTTTTAAACTCTGCGTTTAGGAGTGCTAAAACTGGAAATTTAACTAAAAGGCAAATAAAATCCTATGAAATCAATAGTATACGTTCTGTTTAAAAATTCCAAACACCTCAATGAACACACACTCCCAAACTTCCCTCTGGCCTCTGCTCATCTGCTTACTAACACCAGCACTGTCCACAAGGATCAAATCAATGATCTGCAAAAACACAAATGTAGCATCTCTCAAATTGTTTAGCTGCCTTAAAATATGAATGAAGAGCAGGATGGAAATGGTCCTCAGTACCTGAAGAGCAGCAGTTGCACCTGCAAGACTGGATGTGGAAACCTGAAAGTCTCTGAATTATATGACCTGAAACTCTTTGACACAAGTGGAAGATTTAACTGACTGTAAATGAGTTTGTAAGAGCCTTGTGTAAAGCTGTGGCTGCTGACATTATATACATCCACTAAGACCCAAAGGTAATTATTTATTATGATCTTATTCAGTCTTTCAGTTGCTCAGTTGCTATGTCAGGGTCAGAGAGGGCTCCAGAAGCAGGGACAAAGAGCAGAAACTAACAGATGACGTGGATTAAAAAGGTCTAAAAATTACTCAGAAAATGTCCCAAATGACTTTATTTTTTTAATCACAGTAGCTAAGTGCCTTCCCCACACTTTACCTCCATGTCCAGGATGTTATAGATGAGAAAATTGGAAAAGTATTTCCAGACTCAGGCTGGGACTGGTTGGGCACTTCAAACATGTATAAATAAATCCATCTCACCTCTATGCAATCTAGTATGGTTGCATTACTTCTATTGCCCGAAGTGGCTTTTTGGGTTATACTATTTGGAGTTAAAGAGTCCTGTATGGCAGAACTCTTGTGCCCCACACATTCAATTGTTGCTCCTAATGAACCAAGAGCAGGTTCAGTTTCTGTTTCACACAGAGTTATTTCCAGAGTCCCATTGCTGCTCAAATTGAGCAAAGAAGAAGAAGACAAAAAGTATATGAACTTAAAGCTACATTCAAACACAAGCAGACCAGTGGAGGAAACTGAGGCACATGCTAACTCCACATAAATACTGACTTTTCAAATTTCACTTTTGACACTGCAAACACTTTCTATTGAAAATGAAAAAAACCTACAAACAAAATCCCCAAACCTCATTTATTTGATGACAACAGCTGTGTACAATCCCACCACTGTGCCATTTTTCAGGACAGTCAGCACTGCAGTGACCATCATCCCTCACCTAAACTGAGGTATTAAAGTACAACTACAGAGAGATATAAGACAAATTCAGCTGCTGGCTGCAGAACCTCCGCAGGCATGAAGTGCCACAGGTTGCTAATTAACATCAGTGCTAATGGTCTACCTGCATAAGAAAACCTCGTTTTACAGAGTTTTACCACATACTGTCTGAGAAACAATTCTCCTGTATTTCTCTACCTCCACGTGCTACACTAGCAGACTGCATTATTTTTTAAAAATAAAATATATTAATTTTCTTCTATAAAAAATAAATGTCTCAAAAATCATGTTAGAGGTCAGCAGTGCCAACCAAAATCGACTCCTGTTGTTGTTTCCTCATTCCCAGCACATTTCCCCCCCCGACTGTGACATTCCCCTGCTCTGCCAAGAACCCACTGCAGCAGCAATGATCCCACCTTGCTTACATCCCTGTGAGTGCTCAGTGCCCACCCAAAACGTGAGTGCAAGAGGGAAGAAATTACTTCAAATCATCTGTGACCCCTGAGTTCTGCAAGCAGAGCTGGCAGGTGCTGGCTGTCAGCAGCTTCAGCTCAGCCCAACCCAAACAACTCCTGAAAGCAACAACAGGCAGGCACCCTTATCATTCCAGGGCGACCTTCCAGATACATTTCGGGCTAAAGGAATTAAACTGTTACAGGGCCTTTGTGGAGCAAAGTCTCAGCGCACTAAATATAGACACAAGCTTCTCTCTCCTGCTCTGCCCATGTGGACAGACTCTGGAGAACAAATTGTTTGCTGTCATAATCTGGGAGTGAGGGGCAGGTCTCAGCTCCATAGAATGAGGGTTGCCAGCTCTCAGACCAAGACAGATGAGCCTGTTCTCTGTGGTTTGTTTTACCCTAGGATCACAGGAATTGCAGGAGAGGATGGAGAAGCAGAACAGCAGCACCCATGAAGGAAGGAGGAGGTTTTCACCATGAGTTTCCCTTTCTTGCCTGTGATTTCACCTGCCTTTCATAGCAGCCAGCAGATGATGCCCCTCCATTTTCCAGTTTCACAAATGCAGGCTCTGTCTGCCAGCACATTTCTTATCCCGGGGCAAGCTGACCTTGGTGAGGCTGAGCTCTGATGAAGGTTTCAGAGGCTGGCACCAAGTGCTGCCTGACAACACCCACAGCAGCAGCAGCAGGGCTGTCCGCACTCGCAGCCTCACACACCTCAGGCTCCCACTGCGATGAAACCCTCTGGATTTTGGCTTAGCTCCCCTTGATGGGACTGCTCCCAAACACATCAACGCACTCACTACCACACCTGATTTCCAAACTTAAGCATTCTTAAGCACACAGCTACGGCTGAGAATTAATAATGTCTTGGAAAATGTTCCTTTTCACTCTAGGGCTCGTAAAAAGAGCAGGATGATGTTGTGGCTTCAAGTCAGACTCAAGACAGATACTGGCATACAATGAGACTTTACCCGCACTCAACTTTCTATCAGATTGTCTTTCTTACATCTTCAAAGATCTGGAGTGGCTAGAAGTCTATTCACACTTCTAAAAACAAAACTCCCACATCCTCCTTCTGCAAAACCTTTAAAATAGTTACTCTCTCCTCTGTACTTCACACACTTGTCCTATCTGTGCCCCTTCCCCATTTAAGTAGTTATCATTGACAATAACAAAAAAAGTTACTTCCTCTGACATCACAACTGAAGTGGGAGGCTGAAGTTAAAAAAAAAAAAAAGTGAAATATTGATATAATCCAAAAATTAAGATCAAAATTATGTGCAAAAGAGCCTACCTAACCAGCTGCTCAAAGCACTAAAAGCAGAAATAAATTAATTAATGAGTTCTGCCAGCTCCCGAGAATTTTGTGACTGGCGGCAGCCAGATATTTTCCACTTCACTTCCAAGTGTCTTTTCATTCATGTGTTACAAATCAAGCCTCAGTTTGCCAGTGTGGAGGGAAACAACTGAGTTTTGGTGAGGAGGAGATGTAAGCCCAGCCTGGGAGCAGTGCAGCCTCAGGTCACAAGCACCACACTGGGCTTGCACTAAAATGTCATTTCTTCCAGCATCATATGCTGTGCTGTTACTGCCCAAAGTGCTAAACGGGTGTTCAGCTCCACGTAGGACAGACCTGAACAGAAGCAGCACATGGTCTAAATCCCTGACTTAACTTTTCTAGGCAGTGGTGTTGAGATCTTCAAGGTGCAGGGCAATGCTCAGTGGGACGTTCTGCATTGCCCAGGCTGGATTCCCACAGAAGCTCAGGAATCTGGCCTGTGGCTTTAGCACAGAGCTGAACACAACCAACAATGCTCTGACTTTAAAATCTCCATGGAATGTTATGTATATTATCATAAGAAATTATTTTAATATCGTACTCAAGCATTTTTTGATCTCTGCTAAAAACCTGGCAACATTTCTTGTTCTGTGCTGTACTACTTCATAAATTAAATACTTATCAGTCAGGTCCCTTCCTTCCCACCTGTCCACTTCTCTTTAAAAATAAACTCTCAAATATTGCACCACACAGTGAGACATAGTTCAGAACAGGACCTTTTCTACAGACTTGCAAACAGTATTACAGAGGATTTTCTATCCTAAAATTCCTGTAATCATAATTTTTTTTCTGAATACCTGAAAAAACCCCGGTGGTACTGGACCTACTGGCATGCCATCTCCTGGGGGAATGTTTCCTAGCACTGGGCTGGGAGCTGCTGCAGCACTCTGAAAAGAACAAAGGGAGAATAAACCTTTGTCATTGCATGGTAGGCATTAAACTCCCCCCAAAAAAACCCCAAACCTGACCAAAGTGCAGAAAGTAATTCTCTAGATATGTCATTATGCCATTGTTTCATCTGAAGGTAAATTAAAATTGTTTAGCCTTTTGTCTATACAAATACCAAGATCTGTTGAAATAACAAATGTATTTTGAGAGGAAGCGTGGCAGAGATTGCACAGGCCAATTAGGCAAAGCTTGACTGAATTTTAAAAAATGTTGTATCTGAGTGTCTCTACATGCACCAATGTGAATGTAAGTTGCATACTTCTTGTCTTATGCATATGAACAGTCTCACACATGCACAAGGATATATACAGAGCATAAAGAAAGTAATTTATGCATTTTATCAGCAATTTCTAAGCACTTTAAAGATAATTTCAGCAGCCTGTAATACTTTTCCAGAACAACAACAAGCTTCAAAACAGGGCTCTGTTATAAACAGTACAAGAAGGGATGCTCATGATTCTGCTGGTAATGCTCAAGATTTTACCAACCCCAAAAATAACCACCATGACAAATTAGAAGATTTCAGGTTATGTTTTTGGAATAGAAAAGAAAAAAGGGATTTCTAAGGAGTGAATCAGAGGATGAAATTAGTTACCTTTGCAAATCCTTCAGCTGGAATAAGCGAGTAAAGAACATTGCTCCTGGCAATTTACATGCAGGAGATTGTCACAGAAAAGAGAAGCCAAACTGTTTCTGTTGTCATGTGCTGGAACCTCAATTACTTTTAATTTCTAGCATTCTTCCTTCCTACAATGTGTTTCTGTATGGCATGAGGCTGAATCACCTATAAATGGTCAAAATCTTGTGTGAAAGTACTGGAGCACACAGAATGCTCCCAGAGCCACTGGCAGGTTACTAATGACCTGCCAAAGCCTGCCCTGCAAAACACACAGATATTAAATTATCACTCTATTTATTGTGCACTCACACTCAATACCCTAAAGATGCAGATCTGGAAATTGCATTTCCAGGTGTTTGGCACAATACCTAGGAAAGGAAAGAATAATGCTGGAAAGATCTGAAGACTGGCACAAAAGGAGGGATGACCTTTTTCAACCAAGCAGAAAGGAAACACATTTCCTTAAACCACAGATTTCTTCATGGCTTAAGCTGTGTTTTAGAATTAAAGTTCTGAACAACTAGCAGTAACATATTTAGCATCCAAGCTGAATGTTCTTTGGAAAAGTCTGGAATGTATCACTGAAATATAAAGTCTGCAAAAGATGCTGTATTTCAAAACAAGTGCAAGGCTTTTATTCATGAAAAAATCATCTAATAAAGTATTATCTATGCAAGGATCAGTGCTAAAACACTGTAGAATTGCAGCTGACAGGGAAAGCCAGCCAGGTGAGCTGGATGCAGCAAATACTTTGGAATTATAACCACAAATCATGCAGGGAGAGGCCACCATAAAGCAGCCAGAGCAGCCAGAGAAGCTGTGGGCAAAAAATGTGGTGCTTTGCCAGCCACTGCCACTCATGTCAAATAATTATTTTTGTATCATTTCCATTTCCAAAGAAAAACAGGAAAAAAAGCTGTTGGTTTGTTGCTGTCTGGGGTTTTTTAAGGAAATATGATCTCTTTAAGCATCAATGTGCAATAAACCCATGAGAGGCACAGTCTGAGTGGAGCATGTTGGATGCGCTAATACAGGTACAGGTTTTCTGGATGAAGGATGACAACAGCAGCACCACTGAGGGAGAAAATCAATGATGTTAAAAGCCTGAGCATCTCCAAATGCCCCAAAGAGCCTGAGCTGCAGTGGCTGACCAAGGAGGAGCAGCCCATTAAGGGGGCACTGCTGGGCTTTATTAGAGCACCAACATCCCCCAGTGCCCTCACTGGGCATGGCATGTGCCACTGGCCATGGGATGTGTCCCCTGCCAGGTCCTTGGGGTCACAGGGGAGGGAACAGCCCTTTGGGATGAAGAGCTCCCACATGGATACAGCACCCTGCTGCTGAGAGTTCATGCTCTTTCCCACTTTGAAAATTATTCTTCAAAAACCCACAGCAAATTTAGTTAAAAAAATAGAGGGGAAGGGAGAAATAATGACTATTCCAGAACAAAGGGAGAAAAAGACTGAAGTTATAACTGTTAACCATTTGCTGGCTAAAAAGGATTTATATTGTAAGGAATATACCTAAAAATAACATTTTCATAATTGTCTCAGAGACGTGGGGTTTTTCCCCTGTTTCTGCATCTTCCCTGGCACTGACACCAGAAGAACACAGCCCCGTTCCTGGTGAATCACCAGGAACTGGCAGGGAGGGACTTGATGTGCTGGGTTTGATTTTTAGTGGGTTTTTACTGGATTTCGTGGAGTTTCAGTGCCTGGTAGCCCTCCCAGGTCACAGCACCTGTGCAAACCCCCTGCCCTGCCCCTGTGAGAGGAGGGAGGGAAGGAGGGAGGGAGGACTCAGAGTCTGCGTGGCCACAGCAGCAGGGCAGAGCTGCAGTGCCATAACCCCAAGAATTCTGCAGTTACACTCTCAGGTGTCACAGAAACCTCCATTTCTGCCCTTCATTATGCAATGCACTGGGTTTTTTTTGGTGGTGGTTTTTTTTGGTTTTTTTTTTTTTTTTCTGTTTTCATGTTTGTTTGGGATTTTCTTCCCTGATGGGCAATGAAGTCCCAAAGCCAGAAATAAAGTATTTTCAGTGTTTTGGGTATATTACATTTTCTAGCTTGTGCTAAATAATGAATCTTTTAAGAACTTCTACCAGGTAGATCAATAAACAAACCTGCAACTGCTGCATGGAAATATTCTTATTTATTCTATCCTGATGAATTATTCATTCTTTTTCCACAGTCCCATAGCAAACCATGGCCTCCTTTTGCATGCCTTACAAGTTGTTCATCATTTATACTTCCATTAGTTTGACATTTTAAATATTTGCAAATTGCTTTCCCTGCTTTTCATAAAAAGATGAAATCAGAAAATTTAGATGGTATAAAGTCCTTGTACAGTAGCTTACCTCCTTAAAAATGGAAATCTGTATTTGCTTTGGTAGCTAAAATAATGAATTTATACTAATGAATTTGTAATAATTTACAATTATTAATTAAATCTATGTACTTGACTGAAAGTTATTATGGTCATTCCTTCTCTACCCAAGCTACTCTTGGTAATGCAAAAATAGATTATTATAGTAACTAATAAAACTAGCTATGGTTAAGGATGGATTTTATAATAAAGAAATCCCAAAGTAAATAAAATGTAAAGTAAAATCATTTACTATTCCACTAGTATAGTATCTGAAGTATAAAAATCCAGAGATAAACCTGCAATGCTCATTTTTTGAGGCCATCCCAAGAAGTGGCTGATGAGGGAAGCTTACAAAGAATTTCACTTGAAACCAAAAAATGCTACAAAGAAATTACTTGACTTTAAACAAATCTTCACCTGGCTCTTTCCTTCACCAAGATATTGAATTTCAGGTATTTTGCTTACACTAAAACTTCCTTATTTTTAACTTAAGTTTACCACATGTTACTAAATTTGTCCCCTCAGGGGAGAGTTCTGTTTTTAAGAAGTCTCACTGATGGGCAATGATGTAATCTAATGGATGATGGAGGGGAGGAGTTGGACCCTACAAATAAAAGTGTTAGACACCCAATTCCCTCATCCCCTCACCCTCCTCCACGTCAGCCCTAAATCTACTCTTATCATTTAGGAACACAATATTTTCATGTATTCACACAAGCAACCAAAGCACGGCATCTCCAGACAAAGATATTCTGCCATGGATGGTACAGACACAATCAGCTGAACTAGAGCGGAGGATCAACATCTCAGGATATTTTTATATACACTGGTATTGGGTTAACGAAACAAACTGAACAGTGAATGTGGAATGTGAAGGACAATGCAGGAAACCACAACCACGTTTGAAATCCTGGTGAGAGCAGCACAGTCAGAAGGAAAATCAGAAAATGTCAAAACTTAAACAATTGCTGGGTTTGGCTTTTTTTCTTTTCTTCTTTTCTTTTCTGGGGGCAGGGGATAAATACCTGGTACATTAACTTAGGAAACTATGGGAAGTAAGGAATTTAAACGTAGTTGTAGGTTGGTTTTGGGTTCTTTTTTTTCTGGAAAGACAAATGATGGATGATTACTATTTCCAGTCATATTTACCACATGTTTGATTTCTGGTCATTGATAGCTTTGAAGTGCCAGGCATACTGCAGCCAGTACCATTAAAAAATACTGAATTTCCTTTCGTAAACACTTCAGTTTGTAATTTACCAAGTCTTTCTAAGACACCAGCTGGTTCCTATAACAGACCTTCCCTATTTGCACCCCTCACAAAATAAAAAGTATTAAAGGAACTATATTGATTAACCACTAGCAACCTCCTTGTTTTCTCCAAGATGAAACATAAAACTACTCATCACTCTGAACAACAAAATACATAAAATTTCAAATACTTTAAATAAGTCTCTGTGCCTTTTACAAAGCCTTTGAACATGTGGCTGCACACCAAGAAACCAAAACCCCCAGACTGAGCAGCCTTGGTGTACTCAACACAGACTGGAAGGTCATGCCCAAAAAAGGTGGATTCATCACACTGAAAGAGGCAGGTAATTCGAAAGATCTGGATCATGAGATCTAATTAAACCCTGGCGTAGCTCCACTGATATATATTTGTCTGAACTGCTTAATTTCTGTTGTGTAACAGGAAGGCATTCACATGACTGCACAAGTCTGAGAATTGTAATTGTGGAAGGTCATTCCTTACAACTTCTCAGTCTTCCTCCAATCCCAGCTCCCTATGGTTTCATCTGGATTCTGCTATTTTATTTCTCTTCATTCCATCTTATTTATGAGTAATAAAGAATAATAAAAATCATGATGCCATCAATGCACATGAAAAAAACCCCACATTTATTCCTTTTCTTGGAAACACCAAAAGGGTTGCACCAGCAGATGTGGTCATTTAGGGAAGAGCAGATCTGATGATGATGATGATGATGATGATGATGATGATGATGATGATGATGATGATGATGATGATGATGATGATGATGAAGGTGTCCTCTGAGACTTCACCCATCCTTCTTCCCCGTGAAATAATTCTAGCCCCAAACCCACCCCACTCCAGCAAATATCTGAAGTGGGATCACTGTTTGTATCCCAGTACCCAGTCTGGGGATTTCACCCTGCTTAGCTGAGACAGCAAAATTTCATTACAGTGCTAAAAAACTGGCTACTGGGTTGGAATATAAATTAATTTTGAGGAAAGCTTTGTTACCAGTGAATAAAAGGACTTCAAATTCCTGTTAAAAGACATCATTTTCATCCTGTCTCTCAGCTGCTGCTTCTTGGATTATTTAGAACATAATTTCCAGACAAGGTTTACTAGAAATTATGGTTATAAAGCAAAGGTATTTAAACAAAACCTTCATTATTGCCCAGAAGTTAATAAAATCAGTACAATGAATAGGTATCAGTGGACTGTTCACTGACAAAAAGGTGCAAGAGTAATTTGTGTTGTAGATTTGGAAATAAACCTATGACATTCTTTTGAATTTCTGCCCATTCTCCTGGGTTATTTTTTTTTCCAAAACAGACCTGTACTGAAAGGCAGAATACCCAGCTTTCCCCAGCTGGAGAATCACAGAATCACAGCACGAGCCAGGACCTTTGGGACCATCAAGTCCCAGCTATGACCCAGCAGCTCCTCATCAGCTAAACCATGGCACTGAGTGCCACATCCAGGCTCTGTTAAACCCCTCCAGGGCCGGTGACTCCACACCTCCCCGGGCAGCCCATCCCAGTGAAGTTCTTCATGAAGATTCAGAAATGATACTTCAAGCAACGCTTTCAGCCTGTTTTCTGTGAGGGTGAGGGCACACCTTTGAGGTGGATTCCCAGGCCTGTGCTGCCCAGCCAGGTGTGTCTGTGTGCAGGGTGAGGGTCCCAGCCCAGGATCCTCCCAGGCTGCAGCAGCACCATCAGCCCCAGCAGGAACCACCACGCTGCCAACAACAAAAGCCACTTGAGGACACAAAACGCTGCTGCTGTTGAAGCCTGGAGCCGAGTTGCAGTGATATTTCAACAAAATGACTTCTTTTCCAGCAGTGACACTTACACCCCTCCTCCAGACTCCCTGGAGACCGAGGCAGCTTTGCTCGGCAGCCGCAGAATCCTCCGCACGCTCCCCGCGCTGCTCTGCTCCTGCTTCCCCCCAGGATCACAGCAAGGGCCACTGCAGACCAGGGTCTGACCCCTGCCTGCCCCAGGAACATGCTCCTCCTCACTCACGGAACGCCTCAGCCCCCACACGTTCTGCCTCCAGCTGGATTTTTAAATTCCAGATATTCCCTGTGCTCAAGACATGCCACGCTGCACAAAGAGGATGATCGCTGCTCATCCTTCCCTCCTTCTTCCCCAACACACTCTTCCATTTTTTTCCATGCTCTACAGATAATTCATGGTTGGTACAATTGTGCTAATTGGACTAGTATGACAAGACTATCTCATACCCTGACTTCCCCTAGCAATTAAGTGGTTGGCACAGTGTCTTTTAATCATTTAATTAATCTAATTGTTAAACCCACTTTGTTTTCCAAAGATTTTAAGATTGCCAGAGTATTGTATCCCAGTTCTTATGGCCCAGCACTCCACACGAGTCAAGTGCTTTTCCATTTTAGGAATATAGTGATTATTAAGATGAAAGTTTTTCTGTATCTTTCTGTCCTTTCCAAGTTATGAAACAAATGAACAAATATGCTGTGAGCTGAAAGACTAAAATTTGATTATGAAATGCAAAGTAGCCTAGTTTGGGGTTATCCTCAGGTCGCCTGGGAGTGATTCAGCAATGCTGGCAATATATGCACAACTTCAGAAAGGAAAATACACCAAAACCCCCTCAGTAATTCCCTCACAATTCAAAATGGATTTTAGTCTCCATGTGTAGCTGACTGGAAAAGTCATATGCACAAAGAGATAAATTTTACTTCAGAGGGACCTGAACTGCAGAATTTACTTCATGATGAAAATGTTTCTCTGCTTCTCCAGAGCCTGAAAAATAATTGTTCATTTGCATGTTCTTGTCTGGACCTTCATCTCATGAAATTCCTCTTTAATAACCATTTACTAAGATACCAACCATGGATACATCTCTGCTTTCCAAGAGTGTGCTCCATAAATTATGTCCTAAAATGTGAAAACATGTGACTTCACAACACTGTAATTCTGACAGCCCATTTTCATAAATGAATCTTACTAGAGCATCCATTTGGGGGTTTTATTTGAACATTAGCTCCATTATCAATGGAATTAGTGGTACATAACACATAACACAATGCACACTTTAGAGTCTCTAGCCTGAAATTCATTGCTTTAAAACCAGTGCTATTTCTTGTGTGTGCAGGTGCTGATGAATAAATACTTAATTCCCTAACAAGTACATGTTCATTTGAAGAAAAATAGGACAAATTTAAAACTCATGGAAAACTAGCCTCTAAAGTATCTCATTTTTCTCATGTTAGCTGAATATCTATCTTTGGATAAATGTAACTTGTTGAGCAGAGAGTTAACACCTCTAAGTGCTAAACCAGAATTAGGCACTGTTCTTAGGAAGACCTCACATTTTCCTGCTGGTGATTATTTGCTATAAAGGAGTTATAGGGAGGAGTCAATGAGCAACAAAAGCCCCCCAGCCCACCCTAGGGAGTACCAAAATTCAAGGAATTTCCATCCATCCATCCATCCATCCATCCATCCATCCATCCATCCATCCATCCATCCATCCATCCCTCCTCCACAGACAGCAGGGCTCCAAGAACGTAGTTTTTGGATGTCCTTTTGGGGGAAAAAAAACCACAAACAAACCACACCAAAAACAAAACAAAACAAAACAAAAAACCAAACAAAAACCAACCAACCAACCAAAAAAAAAAACCCCAAAACCAAAAAACCCACAAAACCAACCTTAATTCCCTTTCTTTGGGAATTTGATCCTTGAAAACCAAGCCTGTGAGTGCCCAGCACACAGCCCAGGGCTGGTGAGGGTTGGGACAAGGAGAAACAGCCCTACCAGGAAAAACCTTGGCTCCAAACATGAGCAAACTCGCTGGTGCCCAAGTCACACAGCAGAGCAGGTGAACCTCTCTCAGGTGGCTCCTCCTCAGGGAACCAATTATTTTACACCCCGTGGTGTGAAAATCCATAGCAGTGATAATGACAGCTTGAATCTTTCAGGGTTAACTACCTCCTACAGCTCTTAAGCCCACCTTTAAAATCTTATTCTTCTGCTTACTTTATTATTATTCAGATTTTTAGGTGGTGCCCACACAGTCACTGAAGGGATGGTGATCCATGCACAGCTATTCCACCTGGCTGGTCCATGGACGACTGGGTCACCCACACAGAAAACAGCAACTGACAGTGTATTTTTAAATACATTATGTTATACAAGGAATGAGATTCAAAATTCAGCTGATGCAAGAATGATTGCTGAAACTTCTGCTTCACCATGTAATTCTTCATTGTACTTCATTTAAAAAAAAAAATGAAGGAAAAAAAAACCCAGCTAAACCCAGGAATATGGTATGAAAAATTGCCTTCATAAACAGTTTTATACATGCACAGATTGCATATAGAAACAGACTGGGTTTAAAGGAGAATTATGTGTATACGTATCTTCACTAAAAATGCAGATTTTGCAGTGAAGGAACCGTTAAAAGCAAAGCAGGTATAAACCCCCTTGTTTATATAAATAAATCAGGTCACATTACACTGATCCAAAACAACAGCAAGCCTGTTCTCCCAAGGTCCCTGACTGAGTCTGTGAGTGCAGACCTGTCAGGGTCACCTTCACCTCAGCACTGTGTCCAAGATGGCCTAGAACACCAGAGATTAATGTGAGCACTTAGTGGTTGCAATAATCCATATTTCACTATATATAAAAAACTGGCTTCCTCCTCAGCTAACACAGAGAGGCTTACAGAAGGAAAAGGATAGATATATCCAGTTTAGCTCTGTTATTTAAAAGAATTATCTACAGGAGAGCAGCAGTCACTAATGTGCCACCTGAGCAGCCCCCGGCCCACAGTGTCTTTGGAATTAAATTTAAGCTCCAGGTTAAAACATAGCAGAATGAGAACTATGTAATGTACAAGTTGGAAACAAGAGAAAATGAGAACTGAAGTCAATTTGAAGCATTCTCACCATACTAAACTATGACAGAGGCATTTTCCAGGAGGAGGAAAATGTGGGTTTTATTGGGATTGCTCTAAACGGCAGCCAAGGCACAGAACCTGAAGCTCCCCCATTCCACTATTTCCTCTTCTTAACTTCCATTTCTAAGCCTTCCTATCCCTCAAAACAACTCAAGCCTTTTCACTCTCTGGGGACTGCAGCCCATCACACAAAAATAAGCAGGTTTCTGCAGGCAGAGGGTCCCAGGGGAGGGATATTAATGCTTCCTACAAAAGCTGACAAAACTTAAGTGTCAGGTAACAGTGGATAATTGTAGTACTTTATTTAACTGCCTCATCTACCCTAATAGCCTGCACAGAGCAAGTGCTGATGAAAGGGACTGCAGATTCCTGGGATGGTGAACTTTCTCTCCTGCAATTAACTTAGAGCTGCTCACCTGTATGCTTGATGTCCCTTGTGCCTCCAGCTTCATGTGAAATGAACAGAAAACATTTTTGATTTTCCCTGCAAGTACCACTCCATAGAAGGGGCCTTCCAGGGTCTGTTTTCCAGAGAACACCCTTTTTTGTCATTCCTTGTGATTACCATTTGCATGGATATTTTACGAATCAAGATCATACACATCAGAGGCTGTTCTTACTTTCTATGTACTCAACTTGGTACCTCTTTAAAATGTCTGGAGTATTTCATTCCTACCCAGGTCTATTTCATCTGCTGCATAATTAAAATCTTACTGCTCCAGCCTGAAAATCAAAGAGAAAGCTGCAAAGTTTGTATAGAATAAGGACAATCAAGGGGTTATTTTTCCCTTAGTGGCCCCAGTTTGTAGCTATTCCTGTATGAACTTGCATTTGCAGCACACTTTGTGCAATTGTACACACAGCAAAATTCACATTTAGCACAACTACTTCAGATTGGTGAAAGTCTAGCTAGAGCAAACTGCATGGAACAACTTGTAATTTTCAGACTGAAAACTGCCCTAAAACACTGTACAATGTGTGAAAAGGTGACAAATATCTGAGTTTAAATATACACAATATGAAGGTTGGAAAGAATTTTTTACTTCTCAGGCTAAGGTAACACTATCACAAACTGTTATCAGCCACAGGAATGAACTTGTACAGGTTTTTCAATTATTTTGAAAATCCTTCTTTATCCCCAGGACAGTGTGTGCATTTTTAGCATGACAAAGGCACACTTGATAAAGTACTGTAAAAAAACATCAAGAAACCCAAACAGTGTCTTACTACTTTTCTCAGTGTAATTGTTAAATCCTTCTCATCCCAAACAACCCTCAACTCTACCAGTGCCCATTACTGTGGTGCTCCTCAAGCACTCAAGTTTTGAGTGTATTGGTTATTTTGAAGCAGGAAACAAGGTTTTAAAATAAAATAGAAAGAGTTTTTGCTGCAATACAGTACCAAGGCAAAATTACAGGAGACAAGGAAAGGCTGCTTGGTGTTTTCCAATTTAAGCTGTACCATGGTTGGGACATGAAGAGAAATATGTGTGGTACCTGCAGGGAGACTTGGGGCATCCCCAAAATCCCAAAGCTGGCAAGGCCCAACAGGGTTCACCAACACCTGCAGCTGGGAGAAGGCTTTTGGGGTGACCTTGGGGGTCTCAGGGGGACAGGAGGATGGGGAAGGCAAATGTAAATGCTCCCATTAGTGTAGTTCTGAGTCACCTCCATCCCCAGAATTAAAGAAGAAAGGGCAGAAAGTTCAGAATCTGACTGAAAAGGGCATCTTAAAACTGCCCACTGGTCTCAGAATCCTTGTAACCCGCATTTCATTCCAGAGATGGGAATATTTTGCACAGGCAACCCTCCCCCATGCACTTTTTAGGCTGTTGCTTTTGGCTGAGGCTGCTGCTACAACAGGAAATAAAAATTATATTACTCAGGAAGGAAGCTAATGAGTTTCCCCTCCCCCAACACCATTAGACACTTCCTGAATAAAGGAGAAGCACATTAATATAAAGAACAGCCCTACGTGAGCAACCAGGGGCTGAACAGCTCCGGGATTAAAGCTGAATTCCATCTCTGGATGGACCAGGAATACCAGGTCAGCTGCCCTGAGGCGCCACCTCACTGCCTGTGCCTCGTTCATCCTGTGCTCAAACCACCCAAAATCAGCCACAATTTCATCACTTCCTCTGGGAGAACATGCCAGCAGATAAAACAGCTCCTTGTAAGGAGTGTTTTCCATGTGCTTACTCTCTTCATTTTGCTTTATTGTTCTGAATTTAAGAGGCTGTTTCATAAAACCCCAAATCTGGGCTTTTATTGTTCGGTTTGTTTTGGGAGTTCTTTAGGCTGAGGATTTCTCAATCTGGGAAGTATCCAGAGGCCAAAAAATAAACAAAATATCCAGCGCCAGATTCATGGGAGCTTAGTGACTGGCCCTGCCATGTTATTAACATTCAGCACTATTTTAAAGATGCAGCAGCTTCTTCAGTGATCAGAATGTAAATGTTTTTGTGTCAATATTAAGACTTGTGTCATCAAGTTTTCAACGCAGTTCATCTGTATTAGGTACTCTGGACTGTAGTTACCTCAATTAATTCTTGGCATGTTATTTTGGTTTTTTTTAAATCAAGTTATAGTAAGTAACTTAACTCTTTTGCAACTCTGCAAAAAGGTAAGTGAGGACCATCTGAAATTAAAAAAAAATACAGAGGAGGGAAGTTTTGCACCTGTTTTTAATCTTCACAGGAGCAAACCTTTCCAGCAAAGGAGCACCAGACAAAGTAACTGAGTTCAGAGCTATTCAGCATGAGCTTCTTTGACCATGCCAGCATGACCAACAGTGACTGCTGCAGCACTTGGAAAATCTACTTTTTGGCTTTGGCTTATCCTGTTCTTACTCCCTTTTCTTTCCTGGCTAACAAATATCTAGTTTTCTTGCCTTCCTTAGGCTCCTCCCAATTCCTCGATCCACCAGTACTTTTTACCTCTTTTCATTTACTTTAGTTGCTAAGACTTAATGGGAGCCTGGAAAAACAAACCACATTTTTGAGTTTCACTGGCAAAAACAAATGGGGAATAAAAGTGCCCCAACTGGTACCCTGTCTCTGCCACAGGCACAAAAAGATAAAACTAATGAGAACAGAAGGATTTCCTGCCACAGTTTCTCCAGCTTCTGTACTCTGTAACATCTTCTGTATCAAAACTATGGCTCATAGAATTATTTTATGCACCAATCAGAGAGTTTTAATTTCAGACAAGACCTAACAGTGTGGAAAACAAAATAACTAAAAGTGTAACTGATATAATTTTACCTTTACACGTGCTCTTCCTAGTGTTACAATACATCAGGTGTTTTATTGTGCTTATATGCTAAACAAGGACCATTTCCTTATCACACTGAGACCCTTGAGAGTGTGTCTGACAGTGGATGTTCTCTTTCCACCAGGAGCTTGGATTTTTGTGCTTCGAGGAAATCGAGATGCATCAAGAAGCCATCGTGACACTGGGCATGTGGAGCCTCAGGATTTAATTACAGGATCCTGTTTTCTAAAGAGAAGCCACACAAAACCACGTTTAGAAGCAACAGGAATGTGTGATTTAACCCATGTGGATTGAATTCCTTTGTTTCTCACTGCGGACAAACACCGTGTTACCTATGCCCATGAACAACACCTAAAAGGCAAAAAGATGGGGGGAAAAAAAAGAAAATAAAGAACCCCAAATATTTCTTTTTAATTTGTTTACCCATTTAAGAAGAACAGCTATTATTTGCAGCCAGAACTAGCAGTCTTTGGCCACGGTTCTGAACATACCTAGGGAGTGTTGTGAACAACAAAACAAGTTTAAATTATTAAAGAGGAATTCTCCAGGAAGCAGGAGGATGAGCTGGGCAGAGGCCAGCACTACCAGCCAGGTTTTATCATGGGGACCCTACCTAAACTGGAGACCTACACAACACAACTCTTGGACAAAAACAATGCATCACTCACAGCAAAATAAAAAGTACACACGTGCACAAAACCTTCCACATCTCTTCCTCCCTGAAACTAAATGTTAGTGAAAGGTTAAATTTCAGCTTGTGTTAATTCCACAGAAAAGCAGGATAACTCTGCAAGAAATTTAATGCTAAATGAACCAAAATTCTCCCTAAAAAGAAAAGATTATGGTTTTTTGAATTGTTTGCCACATTGAAAATGTTACATGCTCTAAATTTGAGCACAAATATATCTGTTTGAGCATGTTTTTTCACCCTCCTCACAGAGCCTGTCGTTAATCACCTGCCAAACAGGCAACAGTTCCCAGCTTCTCCCAGCACAGCCCCTCTGCATCTGTGGCTCCTGATACCAGCACACTGTCCCAAGACCAGGCCAAACTGTAAACTCACAGAACGTTTACCCACAGCTTTTCTTATCAGTTGCAGCTAAGCAAGAACAAATCTAACCTTCACACAACCTCCCAAATTGCTGCCCTACTACTCAACAACCACTTTTTCCTTCATTTAGAAAGCAATAATCATTACATTTAGAAATGAAGGCACTAAACCTTTAGTTTGATTTATTTGGGAGACTTTTTTCTGATAACATGTTGCAAACACTGCAAAAGGGACTAAAGATCACGCCGAGATAAAAAAGGGTTTTTAAGTAGCACAGGAATTTTTAAACTTTGGCATTACTCTGGGCACAGCCCTTTATCTAGCCTGCAGGTGATGCTCCGAGCCTGCCAGCCCCAGACCAAAACACACACACTGCATCCTTAGATACAGATAAAATGTAAGTATTCTAAAAGGTGAGGACAAAGACAACAAGAAAACTTTATTCTTGGGGTTTGTTCCCTCCCTGGAAGGAAAGGACTTCCAAATAATGAAGCAGTAATTACTCTCACACCCTTACATTATCATTCATTTCACACGCCCTGTCATGCTTTTTGTTCAGAGAATTGCTCCAGTAGGCTTAAAAAAAAAAAAGAAAAATCATAACTGCTTCATATCCATTTGTAATTCAGTAAGGTTTTTCATTTTTGGTCTATCACACTGACACTGTCACTTAATATCCATATGAAGAGCAAGCTTCCTTTCACCTGGAGATCCCCGAAGTGCTAGGCACAGAAATCTGTTTATCTTGATGGTATTCAACGTCTCTGAAATTAAGATACGAATATTCAAAGAATGCCTCCCACACCAAGCCTAAAGATAGAAATTTTTCATTCCCATTGTATATTCTGAACTCCAGAGCTGGCAGTTTCAGAGTTCAGAATTTCTGAGTGCACCGTTTTTGCTTCACAAGAGAGAAAATACTGAACAATGACTTCATCAGAGCTCAGAAAATATTTTAACCCTTGTTTAAAATGAGGTTCATTTTGTCCTCATACTTTTCCTGGGGGAGAAACCCACCTGTTCTGCACCACTTTGACTCGTTCATGGGGCATAAGCACAGCATTTATGTAGCACTAAGTCCCCACTTGAGAGCCACATGATACAGCAAAAACCTCCTGAACTGAATTTCCAGAAGTAAGACATCTCAGTACTGACAAATTGAGTTGTGCTTCACTGCTGCAGTTAAGACTTCAAATAATACCACTGAAACAGAAATTTTAATATTTACAGGTAATAAAGGCATTGCACAGGGCTGTTTTGAAGTTAAATCTAACACTTTGAGGCACTGGAACTGTACCAACTTTCAGATAGTAATGGCTATCCAAAATTTAAATAATTAACTAAATAAGGAGGGGAAGGAAACTATCATAGAAGTAAAACTAAAGCCTTTCTTGATATAGATTTTCAAAAAGAGTAAATAAAGCTTCCCTGAAAAGTCACCTTGTTATTTAATGGCTCCTAACATTTTCCTGCAATCTTGCACATCCATTATATATTTAAATAAATAACAGTTTCTTTGGTGTAGTAATAACAATGAGGAGTATCTTAATAGAAATCAGCATTCTGTACTTGGAGGGGCAAAAAAACTCCAGACCAAGCAGGATATAACTTCTCTGGGGACTGAGGAAACCTTGTGTGTAAACTGTCAACTCCTTCCTCTTCCCTCAGCAGCAGGAAAGGAAACATTAAGGGTGGGACATCACTTGCTTCTCTTACAAAGAAATCCCAGGGATCACAGATACCACAGAAAAAATACCTGTATCACTAACAGAAATGATTAATTTTATTCAGCAGGGAGAAAAACAAAAGCCCTGTAATTACAGTATTGCTAGCTTACACCGGAGGAGAGAGGTGGAGTAAATATAAAATAAGTACAGCTGGACTCTTTTTACTTGCCTGGTAGCAAAGAGGGAAATAAACCCCTAGGATAAAGGTCTTCTTAAGAAATGGAGCAAGTTGAATTGTTAAAACCTTCCCAGAATTTAAGGGAAGAGAGTGCACTTACAGCCATCTACAGTGCTTGCATCTGTCCCAGCTAAATCTCACTTAATGAGATTCATGTCAATTTCATTCAAAATTAAGTTACGTTGGAAGAAGAACTTCTTACTCCAAAATTATTTAATTTATGACTTACAAGCAGGTACTGAGGTCAGACAAAACGGAGGGCAGGGAGCATCTGATCCTTTTCACTGCAGTGAGTGACTGAAATGAAGAGGTTTGAGGGATGATTTTAGAAAGGTCCGAGGTCCAAACCAATTTCTTGGTTTGTCTCCTGGTGCAACCTTCTCCTTTGTTTTTCACAGATGTCAACCAGCCTGTGACAGAGCCCCAGGGGCACCAGCAGCAGCTCCTGCCTGCAGTGGTTTCAAACCCATTTCAGAGACTCCCTCTCACAATGGGGTCTCGAGAAGAGCTTTAAAGAACTCATTTGTTTCAAACATGTGCTGTGTTGGTGGGAGGAATGGAAGGGGCCCATGAAAAGCCCCTCCAGCTGACCCCCGTGGCCACACCCAGCACTGCAGGCCCTGAGGGGCTCTCTGCAAAATCAGGGACCACATGAGGGTCTTGGTCAGCATTAGAAGATGCTACACCTCCCACTGACGCACCTCTAGATTTCTTTTTTTGTTCCAGAAACTTGGAAGTAGCCTCATTTGAGGGGATTAAAGGATAAACCTCAAGGATTATGATGAAAAGATAGAAAGACAAGGTAGGGTTTTACCCACACTTGGCTCTGGTTGATCACCACATCCAGAGGAAGGTTCTACTTCTCTTCTGGGAGTAGCAGCTAGAGTCACATTTAATTTTTACTGCTGCCACAGTAAAACAGCTTTCTGTGATGCCTAAATGGAATTATCTGTATGTCAGTCTCTGCATAGTGCATTAACTCATCTCAGTTAGCAAGATCTTGTATTCATTTTGTTCAATATTCAGTTTACAATAAACACACCTTAAAAGGAATTAAGCACTGTACAAGACTCCTACTAGTTTCAAAAGGTATTTCCAATTAAATACATTGTAACACCTTTAACAAAAGAAAAACCAGTAAATCTACATGAATAGCTGTCATCTGATACAGAAGAGTAAAACTGTGGCAAATATTCATAAAATAAACAGTCCTTAAAGAGCTTCCTTGGGTAATGGGCACAATCCAAGCAGAGTTTTGAAAAGAGATGGTTTTCCACCAGACTTGGAGCAGAAATATAACAAGTAGATATATTTGCTGCCCTCACAAAGACATTCTAGGGCTGGTCATACAGCTCAGAAGTCTGTGAAGCCAAGCTCAAAAACAAAGTGAGGCTCTTTGTTTGACAAAGAATATTTTTCACGTTGCTTCCTAAAGACTCTCTTATTTCAATATTTCTTTTTTGAAAGAATTCACTGAAACTCCACTCACTTCAAACTTCGAAGACACCAAGACGACCAGGGCTCAAAACTTAAATCATTAAATACTAATCAGTCCATTTTTAAGAAGAATCCTACTGAGCAGAGTTCCAATTTAATGGTATGATGTGTTCTGAGCATCTAAACACAGAGGAAAGAAAGCTGGTAAATAAAAGTATTTTTTCAGGAAAGTATTATGAAGGTATGAAGTTTATATAGGCTTGAAAAGAACATGAAATTATAAGTTCTTCTCCAATTCCAAAGAGAAGAAGGCAAAAATTCCCTGGAAATGTGAAATACAAAGGAAAGTATAAACATGTCCATGATTATTAAATTATCAATAGCGCCTCTTCTTCATAATTAAACCTAATTCATTGAAGACATGTTTAAGTCTTTAACTGAACAGGTATGAATGTGAAGTTATACAAAGCAAGTCCTAAAAACAAAAGTATAAAACATTATATTATTTTTAGATGGTTTTTTAAAATAAGCTTTTAATTATCACCTACTTTTTGGATTTCTCAAAGGTTGCAGAACTATTTGAGAGCACATAAATGTCTGATAAATAACTGAAGTCAGAGTCTCATCTGATGCTAAAACATTATCATATTCTGCCAAGGTGCTGTGCTGATGGCTGTATGGGAAAAGTACAAAAAAATCAATGAAAATCTATTAAATCTAAACGGTGCTCTTTTTTTTTCATCTGAAGTAGCAATATTAAAAGCATGTCTGCAAGTCACACCCTCCATGATTGGATTAAAAAATGAAAAGAAACTGAAATCTTACAACCTGTGACAACATCTGAAGAGCCTTCATAATGAGAAGGGATACACCCCAAAAAATTGGATTTTACAAAAAACCTTGCACAGTGGAAGTCTGCAGAATCATAGGTGGTGAACATTTTCTGCAGCTGTAGAAATTATAGATTTTTAACAAAACTAAAGCAGGTGGAAATGTTCTTCTGAAATATGGCAAATCAGTTATCCACCTCTGAAATGATTTAGAAAATTAGCATCCTCCTCTCATCAAACGAGGTCACTTGCATAGTTGTATTTAATTTATTTTACAGCTATAAAGAAAAAACTTAATGTCATTATATTATATATGGGAACCTCATTAACAACATCAGAAATTTCAGAACCATGGGGAGAAATAAATCAATGGAGTCAGGAGGATTTGGGAGAACTCATTGTGGGACCTTCTGTTTTTGCAATAGTGTGTGTGTGTGCACAGGATATGACAACAATTTACAGCAGATTAGCAAAGATTAAAAAAAAATTAGAAGGCCAAAGATTACAAATAAGTGTGGGTCATTAGGATATTAAAAAGGAGAAGCCCAGGCTCACAGTGCTTTAAGGCACCCACAGCACTCAAAGCACCTTGAACTTGACTGCTGCATTGGAAAGATTGATTAGAGGAGCACAAAACTGGAAAAAGAAAGATTATCCATTTGTTTCCACGAAGAACAATGATCATTGTAAAACAATTGCCACTATTTAGTCAATTCCCTTTAGGATTGGGCCCTTCCAATCTATTTCTCTGCTGCAGCCAGGTTACATGGAGGCCACAAGAGAAGTAATTTTGGGTATTCTGGCATCGTTTAATTAACCAAAACCAAAGACTGACCTAACCACTGCTGAATAAAACAGCTTCTGCCCATCATTTCTAGCCTAAAAAAATACAAAAGAAAATGTTGTCATGGAAACCAGTCTATCCCAAAGGTATACTGCATTTTTCTAAATCCAAATTATACCAGTACCCATATTTCCCTTATTAGCAGAGATAAAATCTTTGTCACATTACACTGAGCATGGTCTCCACTCAGCACAACTAAAACCAGCCTAATTTTTAAACCAAATTATTAAGTAATGATAAGAAGTATATATAAACTATGAGTTTTGCTACTATGCAAAGTTATAAAATCTCTAGACAAATATGACAATGAATGGCAAGTCACACAAGAAGACTGGAAACAGCAAGTAACTGAAAATAAAAAAATTAAAATCACAAAGTCTCAAAAAATTAAGAAGGATCTGAGTGTTGATGTCAGCTTTTGGCTAATTTTCCAGGACTTTCAAATGCACACATTACCCTGATTCATGTCTGGACCTCAATGCTTATATTTATTCCATTTATTTGCTGTACTAAGGTCAAAATCTTTACAACCTGAAGAGTGTCCAGTATGTTTTGCCCAAACACCGCTGAAGATTAATTCAAAATGGCAAAAATCTTGCTCAAATCCTGCAGATTTAAAGCAAAATTAAAGTTTTTTTGTTTTTGTTTTTTTTTTTTTTTTTTTTTGCACTTTAAGAGACACTGTGATAGAAACCACCCAGATCCAAGTCAGTCATGGAGCAGCAGGAATCCAGGCAGATGCAAAGGAACACCAGCCTCACTTCTGAGCAGATAAAATAGGAGCTGCTCAAGGGTTTCAGCTACAGACTGTCTCAACAGCATTCCTGCAAAAATGTGTTTATAAAGAACCTGGGGAAAATGGGAAATGGAAGATGTCTGCTTGCTGGACTCCCAACTCCAGTAGACACAAGCTCAAGAAGTCTTTCTCTGAAGGACCAGGACTTTCAGCCTGCACAAAGCAGGAGCAGAGGTACAAAAAATTGCCAAACACCCAAAATAAAAAGAGAGGGAGAAGAAGACTCTCAGGTCCCAGTTTCAACTCTTTCCAGTGACCACGTTGGCTTATTGACTCTAGGACACTCAAAAAATACACTTGGACTTGGTCAACCTTTGCATGGCATGGCCCAATGAAGAGAGTTTCTCAAAACCCGCCAAAATCCAGGAGGATTTGGTACAATAGAACTTTCTTGCTGCTAAAGGAGCAGTGGTGATGGGACTGGGGATCCATTCAAGACTCTGACGGTGGTGGAGAAATACTTATCAACTGCTGTGAAATACATGGGTAGACAAGCCTAGAAATTGATTTGTTTTAAAATTCAGCAGATAATATGTTTAAATGCAATTTTTTCTGGTGACCCATGGTATAATCTGGAGCTGTTCACAAGAGCTTGAATCTCTGCTGAAAGTGAGGCAGAGAGGGAAATCGACCTGGTGTTCACGACATCTCTGTTCCCACGGCCACACAGAACCTTTCCTGTCTCACAAAAATAAAGCTACCAGGGAGTACAACTAGGGGGAAATCCAGGCTCTCTCCTAGGGCATGAACATTTCACTCTGCTTTCCCATCAGAGTGCAGGCAGTCAGTGGTTTTGCTGCACTGACAGTTATTTTAGCCAGAAACAAATAATCCAAAGGTGATAACAAAGCTGCTGCTAACCTGGGGATTATTTGGACCCCCATCTCAAACTTTAAATTCCTATACCTGGCTGGCAATCCAAGCCTGTGATTATTTCAAGTGCATCTCTTTCAAAACCACATTGAAGTGGCCCATGAGGCTGCCCATGGTTTTGGGAGGCTGTCTCTTCTGAGCTTCACTTCTAAGACCAGAGAAAAACCACAATATATGGAAGGGGCTCATGAGACACAGACATTCAGTACTTTTTTTTTTTTACAATGACTGTAATTATCAAAATGAATAACCATAATGGTGGTTTTCTGCTCCACAATCTTCTCCTTTCTACAGACTTCCAAGAAACCCTGAGTGATATTAAATATGCAATAGCAGACTTCTGTGGGCACAGTTTAACTTTTTTGTTAAATAGCATTTTGGTTGCTCAGTGAGAACATGAACAGAAATGTAATTTTAAATAACTTAAAAGATGAAAACCTGACACAGGTCACTGTCAACAGCTGACTTTTGTGAGCCTAATAAAAATTTTAAAGTGTAAGATATATCATGGCCAAATAACACAGATTCTATCTGAGTCTTGCTCACAGTTCTTCAAAATTAGCAAACTAAAACTTTAATTTCTTTGTAATTTCACAAGCTTGTCATGGAGTAAATTGAAACTGGAGAACATTTTACTTGAGATTTTTATTGAGATTTATAAAGTCTACAAAATTCACTCATGGGAATTTCCGCCCAAAGACTCCAAGTGATACTGCAACTAACAAAACATCATGTATTTGTTGTTGCTAATCATCCAAACTGGATGTTCTTTAGATTATACTTAAGCAAAGTACATCTTTTTCTAAGCCCTCATCATAATCTTTCAAGCATTTCTAATTAATGGCAACTAACATAACTAAAATAACTCACACTCTGAAGTTTTTGGAGTTGTGGAAAATAAAGTTCCAACCTGGGCCTTCCCAGCAGTTATAAATCACTACAATCTTTCCCAAAAGGAGAAGATAGATAACCTTGTTGGGTTTTTTTTTTTTTTTTTTTTCTGAGTTTCAGCATGCACACTCTGAGGCACAAGAAACCATTAATCATGTATGGAAAATCCATTTCTTTATTCACACAAGACTTGAACACAATCAGTGTGTGGGACTTGTTACACGGATTAGAACCTACAAATTGATGGTATTTAAGGTTCTACGTGCACACCACTGGAAAAAGGTGTGATTGGGGAATTCAGAGTCTATGTTGCTGCCAAACCAAAACCAGTGTCATTAACTGCTCAACAATACCCAAAACTCTTCAACAGCTCCACACTGAGCGCTGCAATATGACAGGGAATGGAGAACTCTGACATTTCCCCACAATCCAGCAGAAGCAGTGAATAAAAGAGAGCTACAGTGAGAAAAGAAGCCAATTATCTGGAGCAAAGGAGTGTTGATGGCAATCAGGTACACCAAGATTCCTCTGACTCCATCCTTACTTTTATTTAAACAGTTGAAGCTTCTCAGCCTATATTCATTTTTCTGCCTTCTCAATTTAACTCCATCTATATTTTCAGCCTTCTTCCCAGCACTTTGTTTTTGGTTCCACTCTAACTGTGTCTTCAGACACCATTGCCTAGTGTATTCCTTGTACAATTTTAATCATTAAGGCAAAATTTCATTGTTTTATGCAAATATTAAAACCAAATCTTCTTTTGCCTTTACCCAACAATCAAAAGAACAAATTTAAGCCCAAAATCCAGTATCTAAACCTCTTTTTGTCAGATGCTTTGTGATCGCTTTTTTCCATACTGGTAAAGCCACAGCTGTTGCTGAGTATTTTTAAACACAGGAGTATTTCTTTTTGTGCTGCTGCATAAGATAGCCAAAATTTAAAGTGACAATAAATTAAAGCTCGTTATTGTCATAGTAATGGCAGCATAATTTGTTTAAATGGTACTTAGAGATTGTGCCTTCTGAAGTCGAAATTAATTACACCTGCGCCACCTATCACTGATTTACTCGAAAAATTACAGCCTGTGGTGAGGCTTGAGAAAATCTTGACTTGATCTCATCTGTAACCTCTGTATTTTTAAATAAAGGACATATCTAGAGACAAAATATAATGAATATAATATAAACCATCACCCAAAATTACAGAACGTGTGACAGGATGGCAGCACACAACATTACAGCAACTCACTTTACAACTCCTGTTTTCGGGGAATTGGGTTTATTTCTGTAATGAGTGATTACCTGGAAGATTTATAACTCTGTTCCAAGGTAAGTACAGTAGGAGTAGTTTCCCTCAGGAAGGACTGCAAGATTACATCAATAAGCAGGTCCCTGCTGATTCTTTTAACCACTGAGGACTTGATGTTCTGATATCCAAGATGATTTCATATCAAACTCAGCAAATACCCTTTTTGGTGTGACCTCAGAGAGATTTCAGCAGCCAGGCAGCAGAGCAGGGAGCACAGAGGCAGAAATGTCTGAGTCCTGCTCATACAAACAGCATTTGGATGCTGTTGCTTCTGCTCCCCCTAAATTTTCATGGATTTCATTTGGAGGAAAACTCTCCAACAGTAGCAAAATATAAGATTCTCACAATTACACACACTTCCAAGGACTGTAAAAAAATTCTACTACCCAAACTCAATAAAGTAGCTGTACTTTTACAGGAGTACAGGAGAACATTTCATGGTTACAATCCTGCAGATCCACCACATACTGATATTTTCCCTGAAGTGTGCTACCTAAGTAGATGAAACACCACTGAATTTTTATTTTTTTTTTAAAGCCATGAATCTTTCATGCAACCAAGGTGTCCTAGTACTTTTGTCACTCTCTGCCAAATTTCAGATTCGTATAAATAGCTATCTTGAGTTGATGAAATGGTTGAGGTTTTTAATCACGACAGTGCTTTATGTCTTTCACATTTAAAGAAAAGTTGAACCTAAGAATCATAACTGTGTAGAACACAGGTGAGCAGAATCACAAGTAAAGCAGAATGGTTTAGAGAGATGGAGATTAAGATCAAAGAAGGACTAATGCAAATATTTGCAGCAATCTCAGTTAGGAGTTGTCATTCTGACACAAAGCATTACTGTGTGAATGGTGTGGTTTTCATTCAATCCATCTGTGATTTATGATGCATACCTTTACATTTGTATTTTCATTTGTATATTCATTTTAAAATTCACATATAATTGCACTTATATCTGTGTGTAACACACTATTCAACATGCCATTGTGCTTTATTCCCAGTAACACACTACAGTGAAAACTTCAGTAATTGCCTGTAAATTTTTTCAGAGGTACAATTTTACTGTACTACTTGTTCTTAATGCCCAAGATGAACTGTAAAAGTGTCCACCTCAAAAGCTACCACTTTCAACTCTTGCTACTGCCCAGACAGAGCTTTTCTTACATATGTAAAATCATGTAAAATCCCTCAAAATCAGGCAAGTTATCCTAGAATCAACAGTTCGGTCATTGTGGGGCAGCCTGAGATAACAGGACAAAATGCAGTAAACGAAAAGTAATTCTTTCAAGGTGTCCACAGAAGGAAATAAGCCAAATAAAGCTAATATTACATGGATTCCTCTTAAAAAGTAGAAGAAGGAAAAATTTGTAGCTACTTCCCTTTGCTTCCATAAATTCTGTATGGCTTGGAACCAAGTCCTCAGTTTCTTCCAATTAACTTTGTTGTTATCTTTAATGTCTTTAATATCTGTCATTTTTGATCCCTGCAAAGCTTGCAGTCCTTGTCAGCATTACTGCCACTGAGAACAAGTATCTCCATTTTTAGGAAGTACTATAGGATCACCAAGTAATTTAAGTTGGAGGAGACTACTAGAATTCCTCTACTCCAGCCTTCCCAAAGCCGGCTTAGCTGAGCAGCGACTTGACCAGAAAAGCTCTGAGTATCCCAAAAAATGACACCACAACTTCTCTGGCCAACCTGTGCCAGAGTTTTGTCAAAGTTGATGTAAAAAAGGTTTTCCTTATTTTTACCTGGAATTTCCTTTGTTCTACTCAAACCTTGTTTAGGTCAAATCACCTGGTAGAATGGACTTCTGAAATAATTTGCCCATTTAATTTGCACTATTCATACAACCTGAAAACATACAAAACATTCTTTGTGCATTTAATTGACACTGTCATTTTCTTTTTAAATTAGAGAGGGAATGAATTGTTATATGGGAATCATTAGATCCACTGAGCACTGCATTTGAGAGGCAAGAACATGATCAAAGACCTGGAGGGAGAGTTCCAGACTGCAAAGTGTAAATAAACTTTCATATGTTTCAGCTTTTTCATGGAACTAACAGAGAGCTTCAACTGCACCCAAGGTACAGCAAGTGGAATTTAAAATCCCATCCCACTGGGAGAAAAGAACAAGATATAAACATTGGAATAAAATTCATAGCTACAAATTAAATAATTAACAGATATTATTTCTTAGGATAACTTACTCTTGAAACAAAGATTATTTTCTTTTACAAAACATAAAGAAGTAAAATTAATGGCTATTTTACGTGGTGGAAAAAATTTTGACGCATGAAGAAGTATATATAAGCTATGAATTTGCTAACATGTAAAGATATAAAATCTCTAGACAATATGACAATGAATGGCCAATCACACAAGAAGACAAGAAAACACCAAGTAACTGAAAATCAAAGAACAAAAATCACAAAGTCTCAAAAGATTGAGAAGGATCTGAGTGTTGATGTTTTGGCTAATTTTGTGTAAGCTGAAAATGATGCAGAAAATTGAAGTGCACAGCAGAATCCCCCATGGTTCTGCTCCATAATGACCCCTCTTGTCCCACCATAAGCCAGTTTTGTCAGTGCAGCTGTTCTGACCCAGGACCTCAGTGGCCATTCCACCCCAAGAGCAACTGGAATTTTATCTGTGGAATTTTGCCCCTGACAGCAGCAAGTGGAATTTTCTTTTTATCCTCTTCAAAGGCTTGTTTACAGGTTGTTTTTGTGGTTTGGGGTGGTTTTTTTGTTTTTTGTTTTGAGATCATTAAATGAAAGGAACAGATTCAATGGCTCTGACATGAAAACATCTCATAAAGGAAGAGCTTTAAAACCTTATCTCACTGGATTTAAGGACTTTGATACTCAAGGACAGAGCTGTAAGAATTCAGTACAAAAATCCTTGTAAAATCTGAACTTAGGGATGTAAATAGAAGTTTGGACATGAGCCTGGCCAAGATTTTCTCTCTTGATTTTGTGCTGAAAACTACTTTGAGTGAAGAACTTGTAGGTGGACACATAAACCAGACTGAAGTACAGTATAAGCATGTGCACAGATGGACAGATGTCAGAACTGCAAATGTTACCATTTGAGTAGGACTAAAACGAAATTAATTAATTGTGGCACCCTTATTTTGTTGTCATCTATAAATATGAGGCAAAACTTTAATTAAATTAAAAATAAAATTCCCATTAATAATCTTTTTTTCTGGCAACAGATATAATATGTAATTATTAAGGCCTTACTATTCAGACACTCTTAGTATATAAACCAAACTATTTATTATTTATTATTATTAAGAAAATAAATAACTTATGCTTTGAAATCCACCATTTACTGAGGTACCAGGAGCCAGCCTGATTTATGGCTGAGGCTTTTAAAGGAGTAGGGTGTCAGCAATTTTAGAGCAAGAAAAACTTTTGCCTCTGTCAGAATGATATTCCCTTTTATTTGTGACACCTTTCAGCTTTGGAAGACACTGAACATTTTCTCTTCTCTGCTCGTTTTTAAGTTATTTTCTAACTAAAAGCTCAAAAAACTGTCACAGCTCTTCCAACCCAAGCCTGTCTGTGACCTAAGGAGGTCAATCCCATGACAAACCCTTCATGGAACATTTGGAAACACAGGGAAGGTGAAATGTATTTGTACATTCATGGGCATTGAAGGAGAGTTCAATAAAATTTGGCAATTTCATGAAGTTGGGAGGTATCAGCAGTGAAGGAACAGAATATCACTAATGAGGAATCAGCTGGAAAGGATGACCCTCAAAGGGATAAAATTTATCAAGTGTTAACTTCAAAATGGATAGCACACCTACAAATTAACAGAATATGTATTTTAATCAATCTTGGCAGAATAAATATATAACAATAAAGAGTGATTATGAGACCATGAAAGCAAACATAAATGTGGAATTTGAAGTAATTTTGGTAAAGCACAGGAAACCACTGATGTCAGTCCAGAAATGATCTGTGAGATCCCAGCTGGGACATGGAAAACTGTGACCATTAACTAAAATTAATTTGGACTGTAACAGAATTAAAGAAACACAGAGGCAAGAGGTTTGATCATTAATGGTGGTAGAGAGCTAATCAGGCTTATATGGCTATTTATGAACGAGAAGTAATTTCACAATGGACATTCATAAAACTGGCAGAACCAATTGAAGACAGAGTATTTTCATATTGAGAATATTCTTTTGATTCTGACATCTTCTGAAGCAATGTTTTATACATCTGTATAAGATTAACCAAAAACTAACAAATTCAACCCCCTTCATGGTTTTGGATGGGAGGGGTGGGGTTGTGACAACTGGTTTACCCAAATTATAATACAAAATCATCAATTACAACTAAAATATGTATATATTAATAGAAAGTTTGTTCCAGCTCCTGGGTTTTTTTGCACAAAAGTCTCCTTTACATCTGCCACTCTCCTAAAAGTTGAAAAAAATGGTAAAGATGCTTATGCCTGTGTTCCCACACCACAGTATTTTGCAATACTCTTGTGCAACATGGTCAAAGGCTCTTGTGACCAAAATAACTCCAGATAAATTCCTAGCAAACAGAACTGTAAATATTGCTGTACTCCTTTGGACTTTGATCAGGCTACACTCTGTTACCCTGGCTGAAAACCTGCCCCAAAATATTAATGTCAAACTCTGATTCCAGCAGCACAGAACGGGGCAGGGGGGAACAGAAGACCGAGAAAACTAAGGCAAAGTGTTTTTTGAATATTTGATCACAGCAAAGTTAGTACTCAGATTGTTTCCATTACTTCCTCTTTATAGTACTAATAATGTATGTTCTTTAATATTCAAGACCATTAAAAAATTTTGGAGATGGCAATATTCACTTCCCCCATTTTACAGGACAGCAGGTTTGGGGAAAAAATGTTAACAGGATAAGACAATGGCAACAGGGGGTGCAGGCAGCCCCACATCCAACCCTTTTTATCACATTTTTTCTTCCTTAAACCACGTGTTGTACTCATGATTGCATGTAACTGCAGCAGGCCTCTGTGTGAGAATGCTTATTATTTTTAAGGTCCCAGAAGGCTGCTCCTTCGGATTTAAGGATCTAAGAAAAAACACTTGAGGAAAAGTGGAAAGGAAGTGGGGGGAACTAGGGAAAAGGCAAATGTGTTCAGAAATAAACAAACATTTTCTTGACATCTTGTTTCATCCACAAGGTGAGGAGAATATCTTACCCTGCCCACTTGTGGTGCAGGTTAGGGGAAGGTGCTCAAGACAAAATGGCTTTTCTAATCCCCACCTAGGGAAGTGGAAAATTCCATTTCAGCAAGAGACACTTAAGAACTGCCCAAAATCAAGATAATATCCTTGAATTTCAATACACATCTATGATGCTGTTTTCTAAAATAAACAAATACAGCTGATGTGATGCCAGTACCTAACTGATTCTGTGTTAAATAGAATTATCTTAAGAATCTTTAAGGGAGACTCCCATAAGCTTCAAAAGCTACTGATGCACAGGAGCAAGAGACCAAGGAGCAGGGACCTGCTGTCCCAGACCTGACAGCCCAGACCATGAGCAGCCCAGACCATGCCAGCGGGCTCAGGGACCCTGGCACAGAGCCCAAAATGCCCCTGTGGGTTTGGTTATGACCCGTGGAGCAAGTTACCAACCTTAGATGAAAATCTGCAAGCCATGACAAATTAAGCAGAATGACAGTGAAATTATCACAGGATGAAAAAGTAGAGTTTGGGGTTTTTAAAATGGGGGTTCAGGGGGCAAGATGGAGGGATCTGGGCATGTCCAGCCTTTCTCCTTCTTCTTCTTGGCCTCCATCTTCTGGGTGATGTTGGCACTTTTAGATTGGTTTAGAGTAGAAGCTCACTGTCTAACATAGGTGACAGGTATTGGGAAGTAACTGTAAATATTGTACAGGTAGTTTTTAGTATAAAAAGATAACACTGCCCTGGGGGCAGCCAGTGTGCTGGGCAGACCTGGGCAGGACAGGAGAAACAATTTTATAGATAAGATACAATAAACAACCTCGAGACCGAGAACTGAAGAGCTCTGACTCCTTCTTCAAGCACCGGGCTGGGAAAAGAGACTTTCTGACTTATCTTGGGGTCACTGTGAGCAGCTGGAGACCCCGACACTGCTGGACACAGGAAAGGGACAGAAGGAAATGCACAGGCAGTGGGAAAGGAGGGGTGACCTTGGAAGAGTCTGGAGGTGAGTGTGGGTTGTGTAGGAATTGCGCTGAGGAAGGACAAGGCAGAGCTGGAGCTGAGCCTCTCAAGGGACACACAGAATAACAGAAAAGCCTTCTACAGGTCTGTCGGACAGGAGGTCAGAGTTGCCAAGCCACTCTCCAGCGTACTGGAAATGTCCTGGCAGTCAGGTGAAGTCCCAGGTGACTGGAAAAAGGGAAACATTGCCCCCTTCTTTAGAAAGGGTGGAAAGGAGTATCCTGGAACCCTGCCCTGTCAGCCTCCCTCTGTGCAGGGAAGGTCCTGGACAGTCTCTCCTGGAAGCTTTACTGAGGTGGGGAGGACCTGGGACATGGCCTCACCACAGGCCAGCCCTGCCTGGCCAAGCCTGTGTGTCACCATGATATTTTCTGAAAAATCCTCTTTGCCCAGGATTTTCTCCTGGGAAGCTGAGAAGCCTCAGAGAGGAATGAAAACAATGATTATCTGATTGCTTCTCCTGTGTTTGCTGCTTTGGAATGTGGCTTGGACATTGTTTATCCAACAGGTGAATGTTTGATTGGTTCCATGTGAATTGTTTTAATTTAATGACCAATCATGGTCCTGCTGTGTCAAGGCTCTGAGGAGTCAAGGGTTTTTCTTCATCATTCTTGCTAAGCCTTTTGATGTATCCTCTCTCTTTCTTTAATATAGTTTTAGTATATCATTCTTTAATATAATAACATAAAATAATAAATCCGCCTTCTGAGAACATAGAGTCAAATTCTCATCTTCACCTGGTCCTGGGGACCTCACAAACACCACACCTGTAGCCTTCTCTGATGGGGTGGCTCCTTCAGTGGACGAGGGAGGGCTGCAGATGGCATTTACCTGGACCCTGCAAAGCCTTTGGCACAGACCCCCACAACATCCTGCTCCCTGCATTGGACAGAGATGGATTTTTTGGCTGCTATGTGGATTAGGAATTGGCTGGATGGGCACATCCACAGGGGACTGGAAAAAAAGTCAAAATCCTGATGGACACCAGTGACCACTGATGTCCCTCAGGGGTCTGTGCTGGCATCAGTGATATTTAATATCAGTGACACAGACAGAGGCATCCAGGCACCCCAGGTGGTGACACCAAGCTCAGTGAGCAGGGACACCCCTGAGGGACAGGATGGCATCCAGAGGGACCTGGACATCCCAGGAGTGGCCCATGGGGATCTCAGAAGGTTTAACCAAGCCAGGGCTGGTGCTGAGACCCTGGCACAGGTGCCCAGAGCAGCTGTGGCTGCCCCTGCATCCCTGGCAGTGCCCAAGGCCAGGCTGGACACTGGGACAGGGGAAGGTGTCCCTGCCATGGCTGGGGTGGCACTAGGTGGGCTTTAAATCCCCTTCCCACCCCAACCACTTGGTGTGTGATTCTGTGATTCTATTTTACATAACAACTGTACATAAAGTCTAGTGAAATAGCTACTTGTTTCTCAAAGATAGGACACAAAACACAAAATTATGCTGCTTATGTTCTTCTTGGGAAAAAAACACCCAAACAAACAAACCCCAAAAACTAAAATTACTGTACGATGGGTAAAGCAACAGCAAAAATTCCTGCTATAAAATGCTGGTGAACTAATGTACTTAAACTCATACTGAATTACATTTTCCCATAAATGATCCAAACATCAATACTCAGAGATATTTGCCTTCTCTTCACTCTCACTGCATCACCTCACGTTTATTCTTGAACAGACTCTGTCTTGAAGACACTGTCTGCAGTTGCCTTAAATATTACTTTATACAAGGGGTTTTGTGCATTAATACTGCCTGAAAGAAAAACCAAAAAAGTCCTTTCTCTGTCTAGAAATCTCACAATTTCTTTCCCACCAAAAGACATCTGCAAGTATCGAATAAAAAAAGAATATTTTAAAATGTAAAAATATCTTAAACTAAGGACACTTTGATGTGAAAACAAAGTGATCAGACCCTACTTTGGATAGTGCAGAAAAGTGTCCTCTTCACAGGAGTGCTGCTACACAGGAGTAATGGAATGACTGAAAATATTTCTGTATTTTATCTTTTTAGAAGACAGATTTCAAGAGGCATCAGCTGATGGAGCAAGCAACTCATCAGTGAAGGGTTAAATGAAAAACTGTGTCAGAGCAAAGCTATAAAATTTGTTTTCTTACATTAAAAATGAATCTTATGCTAAGATTATTTAATCCTGCCCCAGTTCAGAAGGTTTGCACACCTTCTGTGAGTTTGGGCTCTGCACTGAAGAGCTTCCCATGGTGTGTACACAGGAACCCTGAACACACCCCAGCCCTCCAACAGCAATAATTTAATGATGTGAGCCACCACCAGCAACAGGCACTGCATGCACAGTTTCGAGAACATTAACCTCCTCCCTCACCATTCAAAATCCAATTACCCACCCAGCCTATGAGCATCACAATTACTCTTCATCAAAAAAAAATCTGTAGCATCCAATATTATAAATCCAGCTCATTGTGCAATTATTTCCCATAACAAATGTACCACTTGAAATAATTGTTCCGAATCCTTTCTGGAAAGCAATCCCAAACCAAAGCTGGTTCTGTGTGTCCCAAAAAGCACTTTTATCCTCGGAGTATGGGCAAGAGGTTGGAAAGAAGAAAACCTCTGGTGGTTGCAGTGAACATTATTGCACACAGAAGCCAGATGAGGCCCTAACACACATTCTTCATGATGAGTTTATAAAATTTTCCATACTTATTCCCACTGTTTATTATGCAAGCCTTACACAAGCTTATTTTCCTGTGTTATCATAAATAAACTGAAACTGAGAGATATGGTGTTTTTTTATAACTAAGGAGAGAACTTCCTCAAATTGCAGTTTCAGAAATACTTTTTGCAAAAAGAAAGTGAAAAAAAAATCTCACAAATACAACAAGAGAATGTTAAATACAAGAGGTTTGTGTGAGAAAAACTGGTTAGTTTGAGCCCTGGATTTATACATCACATGTACAATTAAGCAGCGTTTTTTACAGATGGTGTATTTTGTCAAAACTTTTAAACAATTATTTTCTGCACATATTAATTTATATAGCAATTATATTATTATGTATAAGCAGGATTAAACATTTCAGTGGCAGGAGTGCAAACCAGACAGCAGTATGCCAACAATTAGAACACTTCACTAAGCTCTGGAAATAGTGGAATTTTTCAAGGACAATTCTAAGAAGTGTGTAAGATGCTGAACCACACAAGTTTTGAACCGAATATTTATGATACTCACCACCCACTTCCTAACAGAGATTGTTTAAAATTATTCCATCTGTGGATACAGGCACTAAAATAGACTAAAGTCTTTGATCATAAAGGGCTCACCAACCTTACTGGAGCATCACACAATCCAATAGCCAGAGGTTACAGTTAGATTGTTAAAACTGAGAATTATTCAGCATTTAAGTGTTGTTTCCAAGAAGTCAGGATTATGAAACACAGACCTCACTCACCGGAAGAGGTTGTGGGCTTAATATTGCCTGGCAGTTGTTCAGGTAAGCCTTTTTGTAATGTTCCTACCCACTTTGAGAAAAGATTTTCTGCTGTGCCCAGAGCCCCACTCTCTCTGCTTATTTCCTTCTTTTGCCCCAGGGAGAAAGGAGATGCTTCCTCTGCCCCAGTGTGCTTGGAACAGTTGTGACCCTGTGTGGTGGCACCAGTCAGGGCAAAATATCCTCCCCAGTGAACCTGCAGTGCTCCAGACTCTCTCCCCTATGGTTACACCTGCTCTGTGCTGCACTTCAGGGGTTGGTCCTGACTTTTAAAGAACAGACTGCTTATTTTTCAGGCTGTTTTTGATAAACTTAGAAAATTAGTTTAGTCCTCTTTTCCCTTCTCATTTTCCCTTGAACACTCCTTGCTGAAATTTACATTCTTTACTATTCACCTCATGAAAATTCAGAATTCCCTGTGTTTTTTCCTTTGAAGAGCATTTTTCACTCTTCTAGTTAAGCATCCCATCTTACCTGTCCTTGCTGTTCCGTGCAACACTGACCTTTAAGAAACTGCTGGTTTTTCTCAGACCATGCCTCCACTAGATCTTTTTAGCTTTTAACCTCAGTGTCTGTCTGATTAATTATCTGATTTTACTTCCTCTAAAGTTTAGTCTCCCCTGTGTTGCCTCTTGGTTCTCTGTCTCCCCCTAGGATGTTGATTTTAATGATACTGTAAATATTATTAAATTGGTTGCTCAGCCATTCCATCTGAAATTAACTTCAGTTAGGTATTTAATATTAAATTGAGAATAATGTTGGCTCTCCAACTAACTGTTCTGGAGAAGTTCTTTAATGTGCTGAAAAAACACACCTTAAGTTTTGTGCTATTCACCCACTTCATTCCAAACTGAAGTCCTCCATTATTGTAACAATTTAGACAAGATTGCACAGACTCTCCATCCCTCTCTGCTGGGCCACCAGTATCCTTTCCTTCGCTTGTGTCTGAATTATGCAGTTTATTTCGTTTCTTTCACTCAGGAATGGAACTCTGAGAGGCTCTAAATCTGCCAGCTGACAGTGGCTGTGTAAAGAAATAAGTGAAACTTGAATAAAATAAGCATTACTTGAGCTATAGACTGACTGCCACTCCTCACTTCTCACTTCCACACACAAATACACAGCACATCTGAAAATATGCCCCAAAACATCTATACTCTATTTAACCTTTTCAGGCGTTAATAATAAATTTCAGACTGTCTTAAGGCTTTTTTTTTTTTATTTGCAATGAGCTCCCCATGCCTATTATCACCCACCATTTGCAGTTTGATTAAAAAAAAGACCCAGGCAAATCATAATGGATGATGGGGGAGGTTGTATAAATAAAAAGGAGGTAATTTTTACTACAGATAATTTATGCTTTAAACAGAGACAGGAGATCTGAGAAAAGGACAGTTATGCCCAGTTTACAGGTAAGAACCTGAGGCAGAGAAATTATCTTCATACAGAATTCTGCCTCAGAGGTGGGCATTTTCCTCAGTCCTCCCCACCTGACTCCCATGTGGAGATAAAGATGTGTAAGTAATTACAAGGTTATCCTTCCCTTCTGCATTGTAAGGGAAGGAATAAAAGGAAACCACTTGAAGTCCTCCCTCTACCTCTGAACCAGCTGATGGAAAAGGAGTTAATCAAAATACACAAAACCTGAAAACCATACTCAACAACTTCTGAGTGCTCTCTTTTATGGCTTTTAACATTCACCATTTTGCCATTTCAAGAACTTACTGAAATTCTTATACCCAGACTACTTGAAAAGACCAGGAACAACATTCACTGTCTGTGTTTACTGTCTGAACTTATTCCCACATTCTTTGATTAAATAAACGTTCTAAGTGCAATCATACCTGTTCTTTATTCTGTGTGCTGCCTGAAAAATATAATTTCTGCAATATATGAAACACAGTGATTCTGATACTTAAAAGTCTGATGGTGAATTATGAAAGAAATCAGTCACACACACCAAAGAGGCTGACTTTGAAACTGGAAAATTCTGTGTCATTGGCAGTGCCAGGAATAGCTTCCCAGAGGACTTTTAAAATTCCTGTATCATCTGGCTTTATCACTGCTTTTTCTTCTGCGGCAGAACAATAATTAGAATTATATTAGAATAAATAGAAGTTTACTTCCCTCTCCAGTGTAGCAACAGAAAACTTTTGTTGCTAGTGGGGTGGGTCTCTCATTTGGAGAGCAAAGAGACAGAAAGCAATGCCCGCAGAGTAAGAAAAATCTAAAAATGTCTCATCTAAAATACATCGATAATAAGATATTACCTGAGATCTAATCTTCCAGAGCTGAACCTGTGGGCAAGAGCTCACTTTCAGGCTGTATCATGGCTAACTGAAAAGGTTATAGCTGTGTTCAAACAATCTTCTCTACCATTATTATTATTATTATTATGTTTGGATTTTCTATTATGGAGTCCCTATTTTACTCAGACAAGATCTTCCAAATATGCATGGAGAGGGCAACAGCTCTTTTTTTTCAATGATGCTGAGTGGAAAATATTTTCTCCTTTGTTTATTCTATTTTTCCTGTGCTGTACACGAGGATGAACATCCAGAGTATTAAAATAACTCAATCATTGTTTTAAAAAACAAACATGTGCACCCGAGGGGAATAATCCTTCCTGAATTTCTTCCTCAGATCTACCCAGATCCAATTCAGAGAGCTCTTTTTCTCTTACAGATGAGAGAGGAAGAGATGCATGCGCTCTTGCTTCTTCATGTTTAAGGTTTTCTTCTTAATTTCTCTTTGATATTTCAAACTATGTGATGAGTTTCAACTACAAACTCTAAAAAATAGGCTTCTAATAGGCTTTTCTTTTCTCAGCAAGGGGGGTTACTCTTCCTGCTGGGAAGGGCAGAAAACAAGCTAATAATGTTAAGGTTTTGTGGAACCTCTCCAAAGTCTGGGATGCATTGAAGTTGCACTTGAACAGGGACATTGAGGGCTGGTTGCTTGGAGGTTTGCACCCTTGGGAGATACGGGATCACCTCACTTCCTCTGCATGGAATAGGTATAAGTGGCAGAATTAGTACAAGAAGTGGCAGGCAAAGACTTGGAGAGGGGGAAAAAAGGAGGAAACCAGTTTTTCCTTCTATAGTCAGAGCAATGGATTCATAGCCAGGACACTTGAAGCTGCAAAGCATGAACTGAGAGAAAACTGCAGAATAAAAATGCAATCCATTTCAGGGGAAAAAAAACCCTAATACATTTAATAGTACCCTTTGTATTCTATAATGTTGTTAACAACACTAACATGACTTCCTTGAGAAATAAGACTACTTGACAGTTTTAAGAAAAGTTTCTAAATCTTGAACAGATATCAACGTAAAATTCCTAATCAACCCCATTACCATATCTGAATCCACAGCACACAGCACTGAACTGGTAAGCAAGTTCCTTACACAAATAAACATACTAAGGAACAGCTAAAATTCTTCAAACTTCAGTTACATTAGTATTTGGTAATTTGGTGATTTTTTCAAAAAACTTACTAATATAATAGGGCATGTCTTTGACTCCTCTGATCTATTTAATTCAGCTTCCTGGTTTAAACATTTTCCATGTACAATTTTTGGTCATAAGGTCTTATTCATTGTCCAGCCTAAGATGTGGCTGCCCCTGGATCCCTGGCAGTGCCCAAGGCCAGGCTGGACATTGGGGCTGGGAGCAGCCTGGGACAGGGGAAGGTGTCCCTGCCAGGGCAGGGTGGCTTTGAGGTACCTCCCACCCCAACTATTCCCAAATTCTGTGATTCTAAGGAGTTGCAACATTAAACTCCAAAAAATCTCCCTTTGAGGATAATGGGTTTTTCCTCCCCATTTACTACCTATGACATTTACATCCCTTACAAAGCCTGAATATTTGACACTAACAGAACTATGAATATCTGGAAAAATAAATTATCTTCTGCAAAAACTGGAAATGGTCTGTACTCCTATGGTTTAAATATAAGCAGAGATTTTATTACTTACAATTATGTGCAATGGCTTTGGTCTTGCTATTGATTTATTTGGTAACTGATAAGTATGAAGGAAAATTAACATTTTTTAAAGACTGATGTGACTGAAGGTAGAAGTGTCTGTACAAGGCCTGTCCCCAGGGTACAGAGGGGCAGCAGCTGATGTGGAACAGATCCTACTTAGATGGGAAACTCTGGGAAGAGAGGTTGTCCAAGCTCTGCAAGTCAAGATATCCTTGTGTCATGTTAAGACCAGAATTATTTTTTGTTCTGCCAGATATAATGAGGACTACATTGCACCAAACTGAACATATTCTTCTTAATGACTCCAAGCAGGACTGTTTCTGAAGAAATCCCCAATTGGTCTTCCTAAGACAAGGCAAAAACAATTACTATGTCTCAGATAAATACCCTGAATATTTCAGCTACCAGAACATCCAAGACTACAAACAGAAGGACACAGAGAAACAGGACAAATGAAGAAAGAGAAAATACTGACCACCACACAGGCAGCAGACAAAACATATTAACAGTGAATTTCCCTAACTTTTAATGTATAAAAAATACTGAAAACAAACAAAAACCCCAATCAAGATATTAAAGTCAAGTTCAAGGATTTATCTGGAGAATGGTAACAAGTGAAGCCTGAGAATATTGAGAGAGCTTCTCTTTAACAGAAAAGAAAAAGCACAAGACTGGAATGATAGTTTTAAATCTATGCAGGAAGGGCAAAAATAGCATTATGGCAGGTTATTAACTTTTTATTGGTAACTGCTAAGTGTAGAGTGTGATCTCTCAAGCACAGAATCAACAACCAGCAGTGGAAAGTGCAAGGAAAGCAAGTACCAAGTTAGAGGCAGGATTTCTATAGAGGTGCCCTATTTTTGGGGTATTCTATATTTGGGGTGCTATAGCAACCCCCGATTTTTGAGGGCCAGAGAAAAGCACAACTCTGTAATGAATATATGGGTCAAGCACAGAGACAGTAATTTCAGATCTACAGAAAGACTTGCATGAAAATAGATATATATTGTGACTGGGAAATACCTGCACATCTCAAAGGATTCCTGGCTGTGGTAAGAACAAGGGAAAGGAGATACCAAGTTTAAAAGGCTGAGGGCCAGGCAGTCAAAGAAGAAAACAGGAATCTTAATTATCCCAATCTCCTCAAACGGAAAGGTGCAAGAGAAAGGCGAGGATACTGAATTGGAGAAAATAAATTTCTGAAGATGTGAATAGATATGAGTTATGAAGACAGGAGCTGTGTTTGTGTTTGGAAAATACCAAAGAGTGAATATACCCAGAGGAAAAGGGGCAGAAAGATGAGAGAGGCTAAAAGGTGAGGAAAAGTCACTGTAGGAAACAATGTAGGAACATCTGGCAAGTCAGGAGGTGGACAGCCAAGCCATCAATGGCACTGAAGGAAGCACAGGATGAATGAAGTCAAGGATGGATCAGATTTCTCATGTGAATAAAACAGGTGAAGTCTGAGCTGGAGAAGGTCCCTCATGCCTGTGAAGGAGAGGTGCCCCAAACACACACAGCAAGGGGTGAAAAGCTGATGACAGGCAGTGATGTGACTCAAGGAAAAGGAAATCAGAATTCTTTGTGTGTGTGTATGTGCGTGCGTGTTCTTATAGAAAAGAAGGATTAAAAGTTATAAATTAGGAGGGAATAGCAATTAATAAGAGAAAGGTGAAGAACTATGCAAAGAATGCAAGAGAAGGAAGCTGAACAACTGCAACAAGCAGCAGGAGAGCTACAACCCCTTCCTGAACCTGTGACCAAACAAAACTAAGCAGGGAGAGGGGAGAAGGCAGACCAAAAGAGGGGAAAGGTCACACTGAGTGTTACAGTGCTGTGATTTTATTATTTGTAAGATATCAGTGAAATCATACAGAGAGGAGGATGGGGAGGGCAATGGCCAAGAGTTCAGTGGGGATCCAGAACCAGAGGAGAGAGAGCCAAGGGAGCTGTTGGGGGATGTGGAGATGTGAAGCTGCTGGGTACAGGGATGGCAGAGCTGGAGAGAGAGGGAGAGAGAGAGAGAGAGAGGGGAGCTGGATCTGTGTCCAGAGGAAGCGGGGCTGGCCGCAGGATTTCCGCAGGGATCCGGCGCTGCCGCAGCCCGCGGGAGGAAGCGGATGCTGGGAGCCTGCCAGGGACAGCAGTTGGTAGGGGGGAAAAAAGACAGAGGACAGCACAGTTTACCCAAGAGCTCTGTTCAAATATGTGGTTAGAGGAGGACAAACCCAGGAGTCAGAGCAAACAGGGTGAGGACCTGCAGTGTTTGCTCCTGCAGAGCTGGGCTGGCTGGGGATTTCACGTCTTGCTGTCAGACAGCGCAGCGGGGAAAAGCAAATGATGGATGTGCAAGCTGAAAACCACAATGTTAATTACCTTAAAATATCAATTATCTCCAGAAAATCTCCCCTTTGATCTGGGGAATTCCAGTTTCTCAGTGGTATAAACATGCAGAACTGGAGGCTCCTGAGCTATTCCTGCACATCTGAGCCACCTTGATCTAGAAGTGGTTTTGATCCCACACTCAAAACCACAAGTTCTCAACTAGAACAGAGAATTTTCCATCTTCAGCTTCACATTCCAGCAGGTCAACATTCAAGCAGTTCCTGTTCCCATCCACCACACAGCTGAAGGCTTAAATACCCTCTTCCTCCTCCAGTCCCTGTGAGAAGCAGCAATATTAATTCTGGAACATGGGATTGCTTTCAGCACCAGTGCTGCTGAAAGACATGGGTGGGCCTGACATTATTTCACCAACTGAAAACTGAAATTAGGGACAGTTCTGTTGTGAGACATATGGATTATAATGCCTGCATTCATCAGATATATTTATATATGTACGTTTATATATCTCACAGACATAATTTCAGCTCCACTGTAGTGCAATCCAGCAATAAATACTATCTTTATTTGGGACCAAAAAAATTTTAAAAATAAGAAAAGGTTCTCTAAAGCTACCTAAAAAAATTACTTATTCAATAATCACCTGGGAAATTCAACTCCAGGTGCAACAACACTGATTTTTTTAAAGGGCTCCATACATTACCCTGTGGAAAATATTATCTTGGGTCTTGATCGGTTATTCTGGGAGTTTAAATTGCAGTTTTTTTAAGCGCTTCAAATCCTAAACAACCTTGCAGCAGACTTTCCAAATATCCAATAAAGTGGCAGTGAAGCAGCAGACTTACAAATCAGGACCTGACAATTTAGGCCCTTGTTCTTTCCCCAGTCCTCCTGAAATTAGCAGGAGGAAATCAGATTTTGCTGGAGAGCAATGAATTTACGAATTTTCATGTATTAGACTTCATGCTGGGAGCAGTGTTTGAGGACCACGTACAGACACAGTGCAACTTAATACGAAAAAAGGGGTTTTATACTTATCAGCAAATGAAAGCTTGCTTCCAGCACACCAGTACAAAAGTACCACAGCACATGAATTACTCAACACAATTCAGCATTTCGCTTTGCATCTACAAAAATAAAAGTACTACAGTGACACAGCGTGTGCTGATTGCGTATCTTCAGAAATAAAAGGGAAAGAAAACCCCACTGGAAAAACTGAAATACAGAAAAGAATGTCTGCTACTTTAGGCAGCAGATTTAATTTTCTGGATATAATAATGAACTCTTAATTTTGCGGGTGCTGCTTAATTAAAAATCTACCAAGAAGATCACAGATACAAGCAATATTGGGTGGTTTTGATCAATACCTAGTGCAGCAATTAAAATAATAGCCTTTTCCACAGTTTGACACTGGATAGGGAGCCCATTTCTAAATTTCTTCCATTCCATAACAAGTTCTGACTTCAGTAGCTGCTTCAGTACAAAAACCCCTTGACAATATTAAGCTGCAAACTGCTGAGCAACTGGAACAAAGAATATTGACAGCACTGCTTGGGTCCCCAAAGAGAACATTTAGAAACCAAGTAACTGGAAATGAGACTTGAACCAATTCTATGGTTCATCAAACATCTGCAATAATATTTGATTCTAGTGCAGTTACAGGGAGTGAATCGGAATGTCTTTCAGGATGGGATTGAAAATTAAAGCAGAGGCCTTGGTTTGTCAAGAATTCATGTTGTTAAGAAAAAAAAAAAAGGAGAACCATATATTTTAAAAGCAAAATCACCGATCAGTGGAGGATAACCACCACAATGTGTGGGTTGAAAAAAGGAGAAAATGTGTGTATTTTGTCAAGGCTGATAGCTAGTCTGGTCTGACATGTCAGCATACTTGAAAGCAATACTTGAGACTTTTTTGACTGTTCTTATAAAGATACAAGTGGTTTGTTACATCACAAAACTGTATGATGGGATATCTGCCTGCACATAGTAAAGCTGACATGAAATAAAAACATCAACTAACTTACCTTAACACAGCTTCAGAGAAGTCAGGACTGAGCTCTCAAACAAAGGGACATAGAGCACAGGTCTGGAATGGTGAGTTATGCAAGGAAAACACAGCTAAAAGAAGAATCTGTGCCTTGGGTTATTTACCGCAGTGTTTAGAATGTTCACCTCATCTGTGTGAGTACTATCTAAGTTTAAAATATTTATTATCTGATTTTAAAATAACAATTAAGAAGTAGTTTAAATAATGTTTTTCCCAATCTGTAAAGGAAGTCATGGTGTTTCAGTACTTCAGGGGAGTGGGGGGAAGGTGTGACCAAAAGCAACTCCCACAACTTGTGCCCATTAGTCAAATCAGAATTAAAGCTCAATTCTGGCAATTGGTGCAGAACCAATTAACCAGTATGGAAATGCCTTTTTATGTAGCAGCCAAATGCCTGCCAGAGTTTGTGAGCCACAGCACTACCAGGAGCAGTAGGTTCAAAACCTCCTTCTCCTTCATACTACGGAAATGCCCCCAAATGCAAGAAGCACTCCAATTTCAGATAAAATTATGGGAAAAACTTGAGGAGGCTCTAGGACACATCCTCTGTGTCATGAAAAGAAACTTGTAAGAAACTCTTGTATTTTTAATTCTTTATAAATAAATATGTTTGAAGTTTTCCAAGTTTACTATAGGCTGGTCTCTGGAAAACAGGACAAATCATCAATGGCACTTTAAAAACATTGTCCTGTGACTGTTTTTGCTTTTGTACTGACCTTCACTCTGTTTCATGGCCAGCTCTATTAATTATAATAATTTACAAAGAGTCTAGAATACCAAGTATTTCTGCACTACTTCTACCCTCATGTAATGTAATTTCTGAATCAGCACCAGTAAGGGTTTCCTAAGCCTTTTTATTTCCATGGAAATCACACTTTAGGATTAACAACTCTAACAGCATTTTGTGTTTTGGTGCATCTGAAGTTTCCCTGAAGACAACCAGAGGAACCAAATGTCACCACCATGACTTCAAAAAAATTAAATCAAGTTTAGAAGCCCCAGGATGAAATAAAGCACCAAGCAATGGCACAAGAGTTAAAATGTTCAAGGAAATGTATTGTCCACAAGACAAAAATGGACACATTCTACTTCTGCAGCTCCAACAGCTCCATGGGTTTGCTTACTGAGCAAAAGTGCAACACAGAAATTACTACCCAAAAAAGGCAATTCTAACTTACAGAATTCTTCTCCTGTTTAGGCAATGGTTGTGCAGAAGTGCTTACACCACCACAAACAATAATTCAGTTTCTGCTACCAGGCAGTATCTTAACAACTGCAGCATTTTCCAGGCAGTGTTTAATAAAGCTGGAACACATTTTCTAAGGTGGCTTCTAGTCACTAATAAATCTAGAATGTAAATGCATGTTTACTTCTTGAAGTACTTCCTTTGACCTCAACCTGAAATTCTGAAAATTGCAAGCAATCTAATTTGAATTGCTGTGTTTTACTGTAACTTTTCTAAACTGAGAAGCTCCTGACAAAACCAGGATACACCACCACTTTTATGTGACTGGTTTACAGAGTTTAGTTAATCCAGTATCAGGCCTGTATTAAAAAAAAAAGGCTCTTAGTTAAGAAAAGAGATTATTACTACAGATAAATACCCTAACTCAGCCTCTTGAACAGGCAGCTTGATTTATGGCAGCTGAAGCACCTCTGGAGTTCATCTCATGTCAGGAACAGCTGCTGCAGACTCCACATTTTTGTGTTAAAAGAAGGAAAGAAAAAAAGAACCACCAACAGGGTACTTATATTAACATGTACCAGTAGCTAAAATGTGAGCAGGCATAGCTGAGATTTAATTCACGATGTCAGAATCATCAGAACACAAATTACTACCTGTTTCAGCTCCTGCTCTCATTAAATGTGTTTTTAAGGCACAGAACAAACCCAGAGGTTTTACCACCTTTCAAACCTTATACCTGATGTTAATAATGTTAACAGGGCCATTTCCAGTTGACACTATTAACAAATCATCACTGCTTTGCATTTGGGGAGTGGGAAAATTGAGAAGAAAGAAGAAAATAAACATACCAAGGTGATAATTTTTTCTCTTATATTTTTTTAAGCCAGAGGCTGCTCAAAAGTGAATAATACACTGTTTCTTGAGAGCTTTCTAACCCAGAAGCATGAACTAACCAAAAAATTGTCACTGACAAACACTGCAGAGACGGAGGTGGGATCTGAGAGACTCTTCTGGAAGTATGTGAAAGTTCTGCACAACAAAATTTGTGTGTCTATGTGGGACAGAGGCACAGCACAGCTGAACACAGGTATTGAATAAAAAACCACTTCCACAAAGCTCCAGTTCTGTCACTAGGTAGCTTGAGAGGTGCCTGAGTGCCACAGCAGCATCACTGAGACATTTAATGAACAGGTATCTTGGAAAGACAACTCAGCTACAACTGCTGAAGTTTAGGAAAACATAAAGCAACCAAAAATAGCCTTTTAAAAAGAATCTTAAACTACAGGTTACCCTTTGTAAACTTATTACCCATATTGCACCAAAATGGAAAGTTACATGTGTTTGTGTGTTCTAGCGGTAACACAAAAAAGTAGATTTATTAATGATCAATGTTCAAGAACTACCCCTGTGGGGTGAAACAGCAACTGGTAACAGGGTAGAACAAGAAAAAACTATTAAAGCCCTCTTCTGCAATCACCCTCTTGGATACCTTAGCCTTCAATACCATTTTCTTGTGCTAATTTGGAATTCAGGAAACTGAATAGAAGCAATGTCAGCTTTACTGAGGAAATTTCTTTCTTTTGGTACCTAATTATTTTCCACCATTCACTCAGATCATGTTTTCTAAACAATCAAGCTAAAAAAGATTTTTTTTTTTTCAGTAATGAAAGCTTAGTTCCTTGTACAATTTAAGGAACATGATTTAGGGAACAGGAGCTTCGCTAAAACCTTAACACACTATTGTGCTGCAACAATAAGTAACAATATCCATCTTGTTCCAGGAAGAAGAAATCCTGCACATTATCAGGATAAGACAGCAAGGATGTCAAGTAGCAACACTTTTTCCTATTAAGAGGAAATCTAACACATGTTCTCCATACAGCAAAGGGGGGACAGCAGCTGGAGCAATAAAAATAAAGCAATTGGAAGTGGGATTCATAAAACACCTTGTGTGTACAGAGTAACACAAAATTATGAAAATACAGGGAAAATAAATAAAATACTATAAATTAGATTACAAGATGGAGCAAAAAGCTTTCTGCAGGGATATCTAAGGGTTGTCCAGCAGCCACTCTTTAACAATTTTGTCCTTGTAAACAGAAAATTTGAGATTTTCTTCACAATAGAGATAACTGGAAAAAGGTGTCTTTGCCTCAAATACATAGAAAAAATCCACATGAAATAAATTAATAGTTTTGGTACAGAGAAGTACCTCCAAAACTGAATAGTAAACAGGAATGACCCACTGCATTTGTACTGCTTTCTGTGACCCTGCTACTGCAAACATGTGTGACTCTAATCAGAGTATTCACACATAAAATGCTACTCAACCATGAAATTGTTTGCCAGGCGAGGGCCAGTCCCTGATCCTGCTGTTGGACCTGTCCAGGCAGATCCCAACATCTGCGTACAGCTGGGACCAAGCCAACGGGGTCGTGCTCCACGGGGACTCACTGCCTGCCTTTACAAATCTCACTGAAATCCTACTCGTGTAAAACTGATTTATTAAGTGAAATGTCGCACTCAACTCTATACACAGTCTGTGCATTTTTCTGCCACTCTTTTAACAGAAAAGACATTAAAATTCACCTCAGGGGTTAAATTATTCCCTTAATTATTCTACTACTTAAGATCTCAGTACATTTCAGACTAAAATTTAGGTTTGCAATATGGAAATCAGATCTGAAAGCAGAACTGGAAAATGTTTTCCAGATCCTTTATGTCTCAGAACATAATATTTATTATCTACGTTATAGAGAACTTTGTCTTCCACTTCCTATGTCAGAGGAAACCAGACAGGTCATGCACCTCTTCTGGTGTGAATTATGCACAGAACTACTTTCTTCGGTAAATGAGCCTCTGATGGGTTACAGACTGCTGCATCTGAATTTTGTTACAGGTATCCTCCCTAAGTGGCATAAATCCAGTCTGTGGATGTTGCTGTGACAGCACTTTGAAGATGTACACTGAAGTTAAGTTTTATTGTGGAGTCACAATAAAACAGGCTACAAGGACAAAGTGCAGTGCAGACTTTCACCTTAAGTCAAGTTAAATATTTTTGGTCTCTTTGATTATGCCACAACCTCCATTTTTCTCCAGAGGGGAGAAAATGGAGATGAAATGCTGTACTTCATCTATCTGTATGTACTACAGGTTTACTGTTTTCAGGGGTTATCATGTTTAGAATGCAGAGATCTCAAAATAAGAAACAAGATTTCCAAGCTTTCCTCTAAATGTACCCCAGTCTCCAGAGCTTCACATTTCTTCCCAAGCACCACATCCTGTGCAGGCCCAAGGAAACACAAGTGCCTGTAGCACCCAGGCCTTAATTTTGCAGAAAATTCAAAAAGACCATTATCTGCTCCCTGTGACTCGTGTTATGTAATGTGCATCTCATATTTAGTGTGGTGTTTGGATGTGACAGTTCTAGTCAGCCATGGATATCTGTGTTCCCTCCAGAGGCCTCCCTGCCCTGCCTCCTCATTACTTCACTTTTCACCACCTCTCATAAGGCATTTGTTGTTCAGCTGTTCTTATTAAGAGCCGCACGTCTCCTGCAATTTGTGATCTTCAGGATTCATCTTTCATCATATTAGAGAGCAGATGGAAGTTGTAAGTCCTTGGATTTTCCAGAAATGTGCTAAGCAAGTCTGAAATGAGTCACTTAGAAGTATTAACGGAGCAGTCGAGCTGATAACAAAATCTGTGTTTGGCATATTGTGCAGACATAAGACTCTCGCTTTCACTTTTGCTTTTCATGAGGCTAAGATTGCATTTAGGTGAACTGCCTCCAGCCTGGGCAGACAGGAAAAGGAAAATGCTTCCCATCAGTGCAGCTGTGCTTAACCTGGGGCAGACAAAGGCATGGCCACACACCAGAGGCAGCTCTGCTGTTGCCTTTCTCCCAAATTGGAAATGAAACTCAAAACAATTTTAGTAAGCAGGTATTATAAAAGTCTTTATTTGGAGGCCTTCAGGGGGAAGTTATGGAAAGATGTCTACACAAGCCCACCCCACAGGGGTGAGCACATTTTATAGGTGTCAGGAAATCAGTGTAATTGATAAAAGCACCAATTAGGAGGACAAGTGGTGATGGAATTCCCCACCCCCAGGTCCAGCCCCTTCTCTTGGCACTGGCTGCACTTTGTCCATGAAATTATCTCCAAGAGCTGCTCTCAACCTTGGGAGCCAGGAAAGAGCCAAGAAAGCACAGGGGCTCTGTACCCCTGGGGCTTGGAGCTCTGGAATTTTTCTTTTTGTTTTGGGAAAGGCCATGGAAAATTACTGTGAAAACTAGTCACTAATACAATAAGCTACAGAGCTACAAATAAATGTGCAAAGAATACAGAGAACACAGAAATGAAAAAAGGCAAAATTCAAATGGCATCAGTGCAGAGCCACAAAACGCCCTTGTCCTCAGCCCAAGGAGATCTGACCAGCTGGAGTGGGACTGTGCAAACCCTGAACCATAAACATCAGGAGGGGACCCTCTGTGGAGGATGAACCATCAAGAGGAAGAGCACGAGGGGGAGGAAGAGTCAGCAGAGGGAGCGGGCCCGGGCAAGGCTGAACCCAGCGCCTGCTCCCTATTGATCAAGTATTTCTGCTCTGTTGATGTAAGGCATTATGTACAAGCAATGTTAAATATTAATGCCAGAAAATGTCCAGCTCTAAATTCAGAGTTAGTCCATTTAACATTCCCAGTGTTACTAAGCTACAGCTTGACATCCTTTAGTGATGTTCTGGAGTTCTGTAAGAACATATTGTGTGCACTCTACCATGAGTAAGGATGATCTGTATGTCAACAGTGACAAATAAAAGGTTTTTTAACTACAACTACTAAAACAAAACTTTGGAAACAGGACATTTCTCAGTGCTACTTAAACTTACAGTAGACTGTATCTTATCAATATTAAAGGTGAAATAAATTAAAAATAAGTGAGGCTTCTACAGCTTTTGACACAATGCCTAAAATCCAGAAGGTTTGCACTTCTGTATATTGAATTATTTGAGAATTAAACACATCCAATGAAATGTGTATATGCATAAGTGCTTTCATTTGTAAAAGAAAAAATATACTCTCTCCTCTGAAACCTTGATTTTAAGTTCACTCCAAATGGTAAAGTTTAAAATTTAAACTGCAATACAGCTTTCACTATGGTAGCATAAATAATCCATTTGAGCAAATGAAAAAATTAAAATTTGAATGAGCAGAGTTCATTCAATTGCAAGACATTTTACACAGGATACATTTAACAACATTACTCTAAGAAATGGCTGAAGTTGAAAGTTCTTCATCAGGACAACCACACAGGAAAAGAAATTGCAGTACCCTGGGACTTCCATTGAACTGGTCAGAAATTTCCTGTGGAGCCTTCTTCCAGGCAATGACAAATCACATCTTTAGAGCAGAAGGACCTCAGCTTTATTTTAATTATAAAGAAAGCCCTTGACTTCAGAACGCAGAGAAATGAATCCATGGGGAAACCTGTCATGAACTAAGTATCTATTAAGTTAACAGTCTGTCTATCCATGTTTAAAAAAAAAGACAAAAAAACTTACAACCAGATTTTACCTGTGTTTTTGAAAAAAATTAAGGTACTCTAGAAGGCTGTGAAGCAGCCTGAGCATTCCAGCCACCTCCCTCTGCCTTTCAGCCTCTACCTCATCCTGTGAATTCCACATTATCTCTTCAACCACTCACTTCTCCCTTAACTTCCTCTCCTCCTGTCCTCCAAGCAAAAGAAAACCAAATCTTGTCCCCTTTCATGGATTTGGCATGGTTCTACATACAGTGTATATAAATGTTTTTGGTGCTCCACTCTAAATAAATACTATTTTTCACATAGAATGTTCCCAAAGCCTGCCCTCATTAAAATGGCTGTTATCGCCCATTGTTTTCAATGAGAGTTAAGCTAAAATGGTTGTTAGAGAAGAGGAAAGAGAAAGAAATGTGTCCACTGCCTCCCTCTGGGAACCATGAAAGAGGAGCTAAATTACCTTTGGGGAAATGGTGGTTCCTTATCCTGTCTGAGGCTTCCACTGAGCTAAAACTAATTAACTGTTTTACTTCTAAATTCCAAGGAAATTAAATACTCACTCGGAGAAGAGCAATTGGAATTTGGGGAGGAAATGCTGCTTGTGCTCTCTGAAACAAGTGGCTGAATTCTCACATTAAAAGAGAAGCAATGCACAAAATTACCTGGGAAATTACCTCTATAAAGAGAAAAATTATGTTGGCTGTGAGAAGCAACACATTTCTGTATCAGAGCTTACAATTAACACTTGCGACACACAGCAGTTCAAATCCAACCATTATATTTTCTACTAATTTATGGGAAGGAATGATGAAGAAGCATGGTATGAGCAGTACAAGCACATCTTCCCCCTTCATGAAAATCTAAGAACAAGAATTCAACTGGGGAATTTCTTAGCAGGAAACAGGAAATTAATCCTGATCTTCCTGCAAAAAGAGTCTCTGCAATTCAAGGGGAGTACCAATTGCTCAACTGTGAAAAATTTCTGGTGAGCCAAAAAAAAACTTCATACTCTTGGAGATCCAGTGCACTATTCTGATATTTACTCATAAACACCTGACACCAGGCAATGCTGTTTGCAGGCTTTGGGAGCTGGAGCATGCTTTTAACTAATCCTTTCTACACTATTAATGAACAGCTACTGAACAATAAAATTAAGGAGATGGGAGACTGAGGCAGCCCAGCTCGCCTGTGTAATTTCTATATAAGACCCTCAGGTGGTGACCCACCCTGTCCTCCCCAAACCTCCGTGAGCACTGCAGATAAAACAGTGTCCTACACCAAGGACAAGAATCCTAAACATTCATCCACTTTTCACATTCACTGCATTTTTGGCTGCACACGTGAGAAAGTCAAGGATGCACCACCTTGGAAGATTACACCAAACAGTATTCTGCAAAAAATATGTTTTGTTAATTGTTTACTGTTGTGCAAACTTTAACCATATAGATTTACTTAATGTGTTTAGGTATGGAATTTCAAAGCAAAAGCAAAATCTTTGTTTTCTCCTGGATTCCATATCTAAGAACACATTTTACTGCACATATACCTGAACACTGTGAGACATGATGTCCACAGAATGAAAAGAGCAGCAAAGAAAGCCACTTCATTCTAAATTAAATATGAGTGCTACTTACACAAAAAGAAAGAATACAATTTTAACAATGAATGTATGAGAGGAAATTCTTTTCACTTCCCTATTAACTACAAAAAGAATGCTACAGCCACTTGATAAATTTCTTCTACTTTTAAGAAATAACCTGTTCTCTACCTGGACACAGGAACTATCTTACAGAGTAGACAAATCAATTGTCTGAAGAACATATTCTGAGGGTGAAATCACTGACTTAGCAATGATCAGTAAACCTGCAAAGGGCCTTCCAGAACTTTGTGGAACTCAGGTAAGGAACTAACAGGTAACTCAGATCTGCAGCATTGCCTCTGGAACAAAAGCCCTTGCCCTTCTATGGGAGGATAAGGATGATGGGGAGTTTTTTTCCTTAATTTCTGTTTTAAGCAGAAGGAGTTTAAAATGCATTCTCCACAGAAACTGACAGCTGGAAACCAGACCTAGAATTCCATTTTCAGAAATAAAGCTAGAAGCAAGAGCTGCCCTAGCTAGGCTGCCTGAAGAAGGTCGCAGTAGCAAGAGATGGGTCAGGCAATCAAGAATGAAAACAAGTTCCTCCACCCCTGATGCACAAAAGGCAGAGAATGCGGGACAGCAGTTTAATGAAACCAGAAACAAAACAGCTCTTTTGGGAGAACAGTCTCACAGGCTTTTCATGGTAATCTGTAGTCCGAAATAGACATAGAAGTATTCACAACTCCTCAAATACTGAGTATTGATAATGATTAGTTAAGGAGACTTGGGGCATTTAGGGTGCGCAAGTGCCTCCTAGTTCTACTGAAGGGAGATGGGTGCAGAGAATAAAGTAGTAATTTTTCTCCCCATAAAACACAGAAATAAATGCACAGACCCAACTTTTCTGGAGAGAGGTGCACGCAGATTGAGCAGCGACCTCAAATGTCCAAACACTCTGCTCAGTAACTTCTAGGAAAATTCTATTTCTCTACTTATGACCTTTAAAAGGAATAATCTGGACAAAACCAATGACAGCATTATCTTTCGTACACCCCACAACCCTCTGTCACAGAGCTCAGCACTGAACTGTGCCAACAGGGCAGACGGGATGTGGGCCCAGCTCATTTAAGTCTCCTGTCTCTGGTTTGTTACCCTGGGCATTACCTGGACTTCTTCTGGCAGAAACAAACACAAACCAGATACCTTTACCCATAGCAGAAGTGATCTTTCAAAGAGCTGGGGAGAATTAATCAAACCGTAACTGGAAAATAATCAAGATTTTTAATACAGCTACATGTGAGAAACAGTGTACCCCTTCTTTGCACCAGCACCACATGGAAAAACTTCCACTGCCAGGAGTGTGAGAAAACAGGAGCACAGAAATTTCTGGAGAGTAAAAATATCTTAACTGCTACGTACAGAAACCATCTTGTAAGGAAGGATTTTCAGGTACCACCCCTTTCAAACCCAGAGATGGGGATGAATGGCCAGGCCTGAGGAAGAGCAGGATGGTCATTTGTGGCCATCAGAAGATGGGGTACTGCTAAAAATCCAGTTTTTATTTCCCCTTTTGGACACAGTTTTCGGCTTGGAAAGAAGTGGAAAGAGCTGCATGTTGGAACTTGCTTCTCTCAGCAGATCTCAAAATGTGGAAAAATGAGCTCTTAAGTAGAGAGGTGAAGAAATCTCCTCAGGACATCGTGAAGAAACACAAACCATTCTACACTGAAGACTGAATTTTGCCTCAGACCATCCATGTACATGAGTTCTCACAAGACTTCAAAGTGTGCAGAAGTTTTCCTCCAGGAAAAAAGTAAAAGTAACAGGTACCTGGAAAAAAATGATGGGGATTTTTCTGCTTCAAATGAAGCTACTCCTACTGAAATGCCTGCAGTATTAACAGGCTGGGTGAGCAAGCAACAGTTTTCTTTCCTGAGTCACCTGAAACAATTTCCAAATCTCCATGATATATCTTAAAACTTCCAGGCCAGGAACTATCTCCCTGATCGAGCACATGCACATTCATGACATGCATCTTTTCAAGCCTAAAAAAATGATAAAAATGTACGTAATCAGTTCAGAACCCTGTTCACTCAGAAGGAAATGTATCCAGTGGCAGATCTTGACAGAAAATAAACATAAAATCTGTTTTAAATACAGGGGAGCTGCAAATATCTAAACTCAGGATGAGCATGGAATATCTTCTCTATAAAGCCAGAATTGGGCTTTACTTCTCTTTTTCTATTCAGTGGACTTTTAGTAAGATGAGCATTGTAGTGCTACAAGCCACAACACACTGTCTGAGGGGGAAGAGAAATCAAACAGCATTGATCTTACAGTTGCATTTCAGATAATGTAAAGCTTGTGAGTAAACTTGAAGAAACTCAGTCTTTCTGCGCAGTCATTTCATGAGTCAACCTGTGTGTTCCTGCCTGACTCGCAGCTATGTCGAGTGAGGCAGCAATATTTCCAAATCATTAAATCATCTGCAAGTGCTTTCCTCCTCCATCAAGCACTCCTAAGCCTTTCTCTCTCCACAAAAGCAAAGACAAGATTATTTCCTCTCCAAACACAGCCCACTCAGCTACAGCTGCCATGTCTGCAGCAGCCAGACCACGCACCCCTTCAGCAGGAACGGTTTTTCTTAGGTCAAGTGGAACACATGCCTAATAAAAAATTCTGAATTGCTTGCATGAATTAATAAACAAGCCTTCTGTGCTGTTTTGTACGTACAATAACAGTTTTCAGATACGACAGCACAGCTACAAATGCCCTGCTACTTGACCTGCAACGCAGCAGCAGAGTTTTGATTT
>CM032382.1:5949027-6036979 GCA_019023105.1 Diglossa brunneiventris | reverse complement strand
CTCCTACATGGAGCAGATATTCATATACGTACAGTGCTAATCTGAAAAATAAACAGAAAGGACAATATTTAGTATTGTGCATTTGTTTGCTCCTCTTCTTCAGAAATAAAGGATTATCGCAAGTTTGAGATATGCCCCACTGCCTTCCACAAACCACAAAGTAATGAAGTGCCAAATCTATTACCTCTACCAGAATTTTCAACTAGACATGCAGGTCAATCTGACCAGAGGTGTTTAAATAGTCATTAATTAAAACATTATTAAGCCCCCAAATTACTTAATGTCAACATTTTTAATATTTGGACAAGTGCCCAGTGAGCTAACAAGTGACCCAGTGCTGCTCTGAGTGAGCATGCTTACTGTAAATACAATATATTCATACAGCGTCACTGATTGCTTTCCCAGGTCAGCATTTTTAGCATGTGGAATGTGTCAAGCTGTTAGTACACTTGAAAAATAGCCCTGTGGTTTTTCCAAAAAACATGGAAAGTTCAGGCTGCATCAGGAGAAGCCATGGCAGCCTCGATGCACGGCATGGCTGAACAACCACAGCTCTGCAGCGAAGGGAAAACAGATGCTGAAATTCAACCAGATCTGGGCTCTGGTGGCAGCAGAGCTACAAACGACTGCCACAGCTTCAGCTGACTCCCCAGAGCCTCCTGTTTGTCTGTCTGCGAGCCTCCAGGCTGTCCAGAAGGAAAAGGAGGAGAAGGAGAAGGAGAAGGAGAAGGAGAAGGAGAAGGAGAAGGAGAAGGAGAAGGAGGAGAAGGAGAAGGAGAAGGAGAAGGAGAAGGAGAAGGAGAAGGAGAAGGAGAAGGAGAAGGAGAAGGAGAAGGAGAAGGAGAAGGAAGGAGAAGGGAGAAGGAGAAGGAGAAGGAGAAGGAGAAGGAGAAGGAGAAGGAGAAGGAGAAGGAGAAGGAGAAGGAGAAGGAGAAGGAGAAGGAGAAGGAGAAGGAGAAGGAGAAGGAGAAGGAGAAGGAGGAGAAAGAGAATGTCTTTTATATTTGCTACCTGCACTGCTTCTAAGAAGTTAAATGTATTTGAATGCACGTAGTAATACACAGCAATTCTTATTTGAAATATTCTCCCTATTAATTTTCAAAAACTTGTAGAAGTTTTACACAAAGAAGATGGGGAGAGGATCTGTCTTCCTGCTCAAAACCCTATGCCATGTTCTCTGTGATCACTGTCATCAAGGCTCTGCTGGAGCAGTAATTATTGCAGTGACCTATCAGGTGTGAAATTTTAAACTCTCAGAGAGACTTTCCCCAAAAAATGGTTTTCACTAGTTGTTTGTACTTTGTACATGCAATACATACACATATTACTTTACAATCTGTCCAACTTCAAAAGCAAATATATACTTTTTTCTCAAATTAAATATATATAATTCAAATATGTGACTAGTTTTAGTTTGAACTCTCTAAGTACTGTGGGGAGAGAGGATTTCTTAAGAGTTGACTTAATTCTTACCAGTTCAACTACCATGCAAATTTTAAGCAATAAATGTTGTAGACTAAATCTAAGACAGATGTAAGAGACAGAGAAGAAACACTTTTCTGCCACAGCCCATACATCTTGAATATCCAGTAATGCTTTAAAGCACCTCATTTGTCTTAAGAGAGTCCCTTTTTTGTTCTTATCCAAACATGAAGCCTGCAGCCCAGATAAAAGGGTTTGTGTGATCACATCCTTCCTGCCCCACAAAGGAAGGCGGAGCAGCACAAAGCCCGGTTTGCTGTGGGGAATTACAGCACCCCCACGGCTCTGCCATCGACTGAAAGCTTTGGCAGACAGGGCACCTTGATGCCCACACTGACAGCACAAGGCTTTAATGCCCAGAGAGGTTTGTGCCTCCTCTCCGGATTCTGGGGTGCCTCCAGAGTGCTCCCGCACAGCCCAACATCCCTGCCTGTCCCCACTGTCTCCGCTCCAAAAACACAAGATATTTCAACATTGCAACAACAAGACAACCCTAAAACTTTTGACCTAAACACACAGAATGTGCTAATTAAGCACGATGCTAACTGTTAACATCTCCAGCTCTGTGTAAATGCTGTTACCTCTTGGGCTGAACAAACCAGCAGAGTGATGAAATGGTGCTTAATGAGCGCGTGGAGGGTACATGTGGCAGATTTCAGTAGAAGGCTTTAGGCTTCTGGGTTGATCCAGCTGTGGTGAACCCCAGACTGCCAAGGGTTGTGCTAGGAGAGCTGGGACCACCTCTCACCAACAGATGTGGGACAGCAGAACAGCACAGAATAACCCCACAGGGTCTCACTAGGTCTGTATGGCTGCCCCAGCCCTCAGGAAGCCTTTACAAAACGTAACAACGTTATGGGATCATTCGGAAATAAATGCATTCACCACAAAGATCAAAAGGGACATACTAAGGTTTCACTGTGTCACAAGGAAGGATCAATGGGAAACTGATGCTCTGGGGAAAGACAGCAGAGATGCCCAGAAAGGTGCAACACTGTTCAACAAGGAGGAATACCAAAATTACAAACTGTAACGACAGGCGAGGAACAGAAAAGACAAAAACCAAACTACAGTTCAAGTGTGTACAATGAACAAATTAATGAACTATTTCACATCCTGTCACAAGACTAAGAAAGTATTAGTGAGGTGGTCTTCAACACCAAAAGACTTGAGTTTGAAGTGACATTTTAGAAAAAGACAGTTTTTACTCATTAAACTGGTGTGAGAAACCGTGCAGAAGCAGCAAGCAGACATATGTTGAATTTTCACATTTGCATACTTGTTGACATCCCATGAGTAATGTGAGGAAAAAATATTTCCAATCAATTTATGACAATGCTGCAGTAATTTCTGTTAAAGACATGACACAGGCCAGAACTCCCCCCTCCCTGCCAAGACAATTAGAGCACACATTCATCTGTACCCTGATGATACATTCACTCCATTAACAAACAAAAAAGGTTACTGTCTGACTCATGTTGCTAACCTGGTGCACTTTGCCTGAAGTTCCTGCTCTAATTGGACAAGGCATTCCTACATCCCACAAGCAGCTACTGAATTCCACAGAAAAGAACCATTTAAGTGGTTCAAGTCAAGCATTTATCAGAATACTACCAGGAAATAAACAGTAATTCCTCTAACTGTGCTGTGGAAATTACATGCCTACATTTTAAAGATGGGGAGATGCAATTAGCTTAATGAGAACTTACAACTCAAGCCTTGCAGTGCTGTTTCCATTGATGGAAAACATGGTGAACTCACCCAATTCCAAACCAAAAGACTAAGACTGCACATCACACAAGTGTTCCCACCACTTCCTCTGTCACCAAGAGCCTTTATGCTGCTAACATCTGATGCTGGATGTAAAAAAATAAAGTATCTATAATGGGAATGTTCCAGATCTGAGCATCACCAAGATATATTTATAGCATTTTTAGATTGTTAAGACGTAATTTTTTGAAAACTCTTCCTGTATGGAGAGTTTAGCATATGGCACACCATCCATTTAACTTTTGGTGGGTTCAAAACAGTAATTAAAGAACTAGAAAATCAATATCCATACATAATTGTAAGTCTGAGTGAAGCAGCTGAGCAAGAATGAAAAGCAACTTCATAGAAGAGATCTTAAATGTTACTCTCCATGTTTCAGAAGACCTCATGTATTCCCAAATTACCAGCCTGTTCAGAGAAGTAGCTTTTCTGTTGTTTTCAAGAATGTTTATAGACTTCAGTTCAAATCCATATTTCATTTCAAATCCTAGGAATCTCACTCATCTCACATTCAAATTACAAATCCCATTCTCTAAAACAAGAGCAAGTAGCACTGAATCCTAGTATGTGTTTTAAGTGGGGATTTTCTGAACAAATTTTCTTGACTCCACTAATTCAGTACTTTAAAACCTGCTCCAAAGCTGCTGAAGGCAAGCTGGTTTTACCAAATTTCAACAAAGGCCGGTAATCAATCCTTCTAAGGAAATTTATTTAATATGCCACACCACCCTTTCTGGCCTACTTGGTCATGATGACAGTAATTTTTTGCTCCTTCTCTCTCCCTGTTTTTAGCATATTTATATGGTAATATAATTTGTTCCAAAGTGTTTATTTTTAATATATTCTTGATATAGATATATGTGTATGTATATTTATTTTTATTTATATGTCTATTTTTATATAATATGTATTGATATAGTATATATAATAATATATATATTATATATATATATATATATATATATATATATATATATATATATATATATATATATATAAAAAATATTTTTCTACTCATCTCACCTGAGATTTACGTGACTCTGTCTGCTGTCCACCACTCGCCTGAGAAAGGACTGGACAAGAGACCAGATAAGCCATGGTTTTGGATCAAATTCAAGCACTACCTGAGGAGTCCATGAAACCTTTTCCCTGTGCTTAGGCAGCTCCACGATGGGTCTGGAGGCTGCAGGGATTTCCCTGCACACCCCAGGGTTACCTGCACATCCCACACAGCACGGAGATTTTGGGCTGTTCAGCCTGAGCCAGCAGGCTGCCCTTGCCAAGAGGCTCTGCTTAGGCCACTCACTGCTCCCTCTCACAGCTCAGGAATGATCTGTGTCGCTGTGAGTGCCCTGTGTCCCATCAGCAGTCTGAGTGCTGCTCTTAGGAACACCCAGGTGTTGAATGGAACACAAGCTCTGGTTGAAGAAACAGTTCTGGGGGAGATCCTCAGTGTTTTCCTGGCACTGGAGAGTCCTGAGAGCTCCTGCACTGCCTCGCAAACACAGCCAGTGTCAAATGTGATCAACATGATCCACACCCAGCTATTTCTCCCTCTCTCTGCACATAGCAGAAAACACTTTCTTTGCATTCATCCAAGCAACGCCCAGTGCTGTGAGGAACGGGGGACTGGTGGTGCTTCCCAAAAAAGCTGATCCCTCTCTTTTTTCACCCCAGTTTCACACACAGGGAGAGCCTTCACCCAGCACAGATCTCTGCCAGCAGGCAGACCCACCTCTGGTCCCTTTCCCACTTGACCCCCTACAAGCTATCCCAAAAACTGGCCTCCTGAAGTGAGGCCACCCTCCCCTTGGTTACTGCTCTGACAGCACAATAAAACAACAGCAGGGTTTTTCAGTTTACCCACATACTTGCAGCTCACCTTTTTTTGTGTATGTATGTCCTCATTTCACACACTTTTGCTACTTGAACTCCTGCAGACTTCAAACACTGGCACAGCCATTTCCAACCACGTGTTAAGTTGAGCACCAGTGTGTAAGTAAACACTGAATAGATATTTGGTATGCACTGATCTTTTGGGAAAGATCAGAGATGTGTGCCGTGGTAGTGTCTGCAGTCTCCCCCACAAGCACTTAATTGCATGGTTTTACATATTTTCATCAGTTAAGGATGCCTTGGTTTGTGCTGTCACACTGCAGCCTCCCTCACATTGCTTTCATCTCACTCTGGCTGAATTTCGTATTTGTTTTTTGTCTCAGGTCTCAGCTCGTAGAAATTACTACAGATCCAGATTACTGAAGAATCAAAACACTCTTCTGAAGGCTCTAACTTGACTGGGACAATTTCCATTGATTCCCAAATACTTCATCAAAAGGCAAGTCTTCTTGACGACCTCCAGAATTTTGAATTTATAAACTGTCATTTTTACACCAATGTTTGGCATATATATTCCTCAAGATTTCCAGTAGTTTCACAGGCTTCCTAGTCCATGGTTAGGGAAAAGAAGTAATACATTTTATGAAAACATATTGATTTTTAAAGTCTCTAAGTAGTTTCTTTGGCTCAACCCGTATAAACTACACAACTTACCATAATTATAAAATATTCCAAATGGCAGTTAAAAAATAGCTACCTGAAAAAATACATTTTAAAGTGTAAGCTGAGACTTCAGTAAAAATACTTGAGGTTACACCTCTTCCTGATAGTAAAGGTGGTAGCCTTGGTCTTCCCTGCTGTTTTCAATGGGATAGTTATGGGGATTTTACACGGTATTTTGTCCCTGGTATAAAATTTCCTGTATTTAATGAGTTTAATGTCATGACCTGGCAGTAAGCAAAGGCAGCAGCACAGAGCTGGCATGGAGAGAATCACAATCAGAGAGCAAAGCAGAGACATGGTCCTAACCAAAATGCAAACCTTAAAGCTTTAAAAATCACAGAATTACTCATTGATATATGACATCTTAAAATATTACAGCTGTTCCTGAAGCAGCTGCTTGCTCTGAGTAGAAAAAAAACCGTCTACAGCATCCCCTGGAGAAGGCTGAGGAAGAGGAGGGAGCAGGAATGCACAGAGCAGCTCCCCAAGGACGAGCTGGATCAGCACTGCCTGGACATGCAGCACCCACCAGCCTCACTGAGCAAGCAGCACCTAATTTGATTTTCATTCATACAAAGAAATCAGTGTTTCTGAGCATCTGGCTCCTACAAGGACATGGTTTTCCTGGTAGCCTTCCCAGCCCTTCTCAGAGAATGTACATTTAATATCCTGTCCAAAGAACCCCAGGATATTTAGGGTTGGACCGCTGGTCTCCCTTGTAAGTGTCATCAATAATGTTGGGCAAAAGAATTTATTCCTCTTTTACAGCAGATCCTGGGAAAAACCCAGATGCAGATGTTAAATGCAGACTGTGCCATTCCCCCTACTCACTGCATGCTCCAGTTATGTGTTCAGACTCTGTAAAATGCAAACTCTGCACTGAGAGCTTGGTAGGGCGCCCTGAAGAGACAGTAACGAGTCACCTCATGAATTTTATGGGAATCATATGGGATAGTGACACACAAGATGAAATTCCCTGAGTATCTACCTAAAAAGTAATGGTGGAAAGTAATTTGTATGACTTATTACGAAGCAGTAAAAGTTTCTTCTGCAGAGAGTATCATAATGAAATTATAAGAGTGAAGCTATCAGACCTCAAAAGTCAAAGAAATTCAGGGAACTGGAGGACAGACTTTCTTCAGAAAAACACATAACCTGGAGAAAAGAAGTGCAAGACAAGCATCAGGTGCCTCAGACTAAATTTAAAAAACTGATTGCAAATATCAATGGAAGACAAATAGTAAGAGGTTACTCTGGCTGCATCCAAAAATTCATCAGTGATCCAAGACTACAGCATTCCAACAGCAATGAAGAAAATAAAATCATGTAGCAATATTAACACCCTCAAGTATGTGCATCGGTAGATGACACCTGACCCTCTGCCTGAACTTAAAGTTTCCTCCCCAAAACAGGGAGCTGTGATGCTGCTCATGGGAACAAACCATTACCCGTGGCTTTGAGACTGCCACCTGTGCTGGGTGGCAAGTTCTGCACCGGGGACTGAGGTGGAGGAACTCAAGGCATTTCCCTACAAAGCAAAAGCAAAACAGCAGCCACCCCAGACAGCAGAAGCTGTGTGTGAGTGCACACCTGTGGAGGTTCGCAGCACACCTGAACTAGAGGTGCAATGCTTGAAGTGCAGATTTCTCCTCAAATCACCGTGGCTTGCACCCACAGGAGAGCTGCACACAGCCTGCTCGGGCCAGACCCACACGTGCCTGCTGAGCTCCCACACATCTGGCTGAGCTCTCACCTGCTGAGCTCCCACACATCTGGCTGGGCTCTCACCTGCTGAGCTCCCACACATCTGGCTGGGCTCTCACCTGCTGAGCCCCTGCACATCTGGCTGGGCTCTCACCTGCTGAGCTCCCGCACATCCAGCCACCCTGCTCCAGGGATTTACACCCTTGCCTGCTCCTCGTGCCCACCCCTGGCTGACAGAGGGAGCCACAGGGAGTTCCCTTGCTGCTCCTCCAGACTGGACCATGGCCCAGAAGGATCAGCCAAGACCCCCAATTAGTCAATGTTTCCACTCAGCAACATCTCCAGATAAACTGGAGCACACAACCTGAGCTACAGCTCACACATGATGACTTTGCTGAGCCTCCTGTCCTCTCAGACTGCCCAGGGGATGGTTTAATACCCAAATATGTGTATTTTACAACTTTACAGATAATTTTCTTAGACTCTGAACTGAAAGTTACCAGAAACACCTTCCTTTTGAAATGCAAGTCATAAAAAAGCCATGGTGGTTTTCTATATCCTCCCACAATGTTTTTATAGTAAGAATACTTTCCAAATAAAGAATCCCAGCAACAGGAGGAAGGTATTTGAAAATCAGACTCACAAAGAGTTTATCCACACATTAGGAACCCCCAAACTTTAAAAAATCTCAGCAATAATAAAGCCTTGCAGTACTGAACTTCTACTACCAAATGTTTGACTAACAGTCTATAAAATTTGAATGCTAGCTCTCCAAATTGCTACCACTGGCTAGTGTTTGAAAGGAAGAAACCAGATACAAAAGAAAATGGATGGCAAGTATTTGATTCTGCACTGACAGCTGATGTTTGGTAGAAGAACTGACACAGAGGTTTTTTTTATGAAACAGGAAAAAGAGGCAAAACATTTGTCACACAGTCTCAGGCTGTGCACTTATTCTAAATCAAAATTTAAAGGGCATAAGCATGCAAAAGACTCCAGTTCTACCATGTGCAGGACCCAATTCAGACAGGTAGTTCTACTTTTAATAGTTAGAAATGCATTTCTGTACACGACATACTCAGTTCAAAAAAGGGTTGCCTTACACTTGGTTTACAGGGGAAAACAGAAAATTCTTTATTTTCTTAAGTATGTATTACTAGAACACTGTAATCAAACTGGATTCAATTATTAGTTAACTTCATGGATAACTTCACAGGCAGGCAGGACAAGAAATGCAGGATATAAGTCAATGTCAGGTTGCCAAAATGCAATTTTTGCAGCAGGTAGACAGGCAAATAGGAGATTTCAACAGGGCATGGACAGGTTTTAGGATGCCAGAAGTTGGCACTGAAAAGTATTAATAAGCATATAAATAAATTAAGTTAAAAAAAAAAGGGGGGGGGGGAAGCAGAACAAAAATGAGAGGAAGGAAAAAAATGGTAAAAAAAATTAAGGAAAAAAATCCAGATGGGCTCTTCACAGCCAGACAATTTAAGGTTCTAGAAGTGTACACTTCAGTGAGCTGATGTGCCCCAACACTACAGCCCAATTAATGTACCTGACTGAGCCAATACCTGGCCACAGCCACTGCACAACAATTCCAAGCACCACAACCCCTGGGGATCACCATCCGTGCCACTCCAGGCATAGGCAAAGAAGTACTTAAAACTCTCAGCTTGTGATCAAAAGGAAAAAGATAGCGAAGATGTCTTAATGGAATCAAAGGTTTACAGATTAAAAATACTGGTGAGCTCCATGCAAGAGCTTTGGTCAGTTTTTCTAAGGAGAGTTTCAGAAATATTTTCCAATATACCATGAGTGATGAACCATTTAATGTGAAAATCCTCTGTAACAATAGTGCAAAAATAATATACCTTCAAAATGAACTCAAAGATGTTTTATTAAATAAAAACACCAGTTTGCTTTCTGTTCATGAGCAAACTCCTGCCTGAGCACAATTTTTCATTTCTTCTCAGTGACATTTTAAAGAATTCTGATTGAACTGCTTGAGGACACAGAAAAGTTCATTAGAAAAAAAAAAACTTAGACAACTTCCATGTGTTTTCCACTTCTCAGTTAAATATGAATAGAACATTAAGATTCAGCAAATATTTGTATTTAGGATGCTGTTTACACACCACCTGAAATTGACTTGAGATATTTATGTGGTATTAAAGAGATTCTGCTCTTAAGCCAGAAAAGTACACACAGAGAATACCAGATTCATGGAATGGTTTGGGTTGAAAGAGACCTTAAAACTCATCCTGTTCCCCCCTGCTATGGGCAGGGTCACTTTCCACTGTCCCAGGTTATTCCAACCCCTGTCCAACCTGGCCTTGCACACTTCCAAGCACATTGCAATAATTACGCTGCTATTCCACGCTTCATTTATTGCCTTTATCCTCCTTTCTTCATTTTCCCTGTTTCTTAGCAGTAAAAGAGAAACTAATCTTAAATTGCTCTGGAAACTCTCAAAAGCAGATTTGGGTGTAAGAAGTCGGCACAAGGGAATTACAAACAGCAGAGAACGGGGATTTGCTTTGCTGATCCTTATCTTCAACAAGACTCTTACCTGCAGAAGGAAGGGGAAAGAGAGTTTCTGCTTTTTCTGCAGCCTGCCAGCATTACCTCTGCTGCGTTGTGCTGCAGTGCTGGTACTGCCAGGGGTGGGAGAGGGGAGGCAGATGTTCCAAGGCTCCACCAAAGATTTTGCACAACCCACCTCCAGCACCAACTGATGAACTAAAGCCTGTTAAGAACCCTTTCCTCTTTCTACCAACTATATATTTTTATCAGCATACACAAATAAATCCATTTATGCCTCCCCGTTTCATCTTTTATACACAGAAAGGAAGATGATAGAATTTTTCAGGCACGACCACTTCAGTTTTACAATGCATAATGTTCCAATCTCAGTGAAACTATGTTTATGCTATATAAAGCTTTGATGAAGAAAAATTGTGAATCAAACTGTAATATGCTCTTTTTCAAAAAGAAGTATTGATGCAGGATTCTAAACAACTGCAAAAACTCTGAGTGAAGAAAAAGGTATTAAACTTGCAGTGAATAGCATTAAAGTGAAAAGGAAATCAACACTTATGATTTACTAAGGAACTCTCCTGTTTCTGCATTAACTGTTCACTTGATATTGAACAGAGTAAAAAAAACACAAAAATTTCAGCTCTCAGCTAAGTGGTGAATATCCTTCAGTCCTGTCTCACATCTAGTGGAGACAGACTGAAACAGAAAAAAACAGACTGTACCTGAAATGAAGAAAACCAACCAGCTACCATCAAAGATAAAAGGACAAGGAAAGGCATACCACAAAGACCTATGACTAAAAAAAGAGCTTCACAATATATCTCTCATATTAATTCAGTACTATGTATAATGTATCTACAAAAGTTTCTCCCCTCAAAAGGTAAAACCAGAAACAGATCTCACAATAAATTGTACTTACATACAGAAATCTGCATTAAATGCAACATTTTTATTTGCATCAGCAGATGGCTGCATTAAAACCAAAAATAAAGAAAATGTAACTTTCTCTTTAAAGTCAGAAATTATTTTCTGTTAGGAATACCATTTTTTACTCTCAACATGACTCAAACTGAGACTTGCTGAAGCTGGACTTGGTCCTGTGTCTATTTAGAAAACACACATTAGTTATTTTAAATATTATTTTATTAGTATATGACAAGAAGACAGCTTTTCAGCACAGCACCAGGCATTCACAGCTCTGAGTTTCTATTTAACCTCAAAAAGCCATTCCTCCTCAGCAGGGTTTTACTAGAAGGCTGGAGTCAAGTCCTGGAATTATATTTAGTACTAACTATAAAGTATTTATAAATCTGCATTGAGTAAATCAAGTGTTTAATATATATTTTAACAAAGGGTCATTTGTTATGGATTTTAGGGCGGCAGTTAGACAAAACACTGTCTTTAACACCTTCTACTGTGTGCTTATTGCCATACATAATACACACTCTTCATGCCTGTAACCTGTTTAATAACAGACATTAATTATTTATTAGCCCTCTATAAACAATTTATAAATGTACTCCTACTATAAAGCATGACTGGACTGGCCTTTACTCCCACAACGAAGGCGTCTGCAGAATTTTCACTGCTGCATTAAGAAGCAAACCCCACTTATAAAGAACTTAACAGTAATACACATTTTGGGATATAAAAATGTAGCCAAACAGGACAGCTCATCATTTATCTCAGAATCCAGTACTATGTAGGGAATTTCCCATAAATTTATGTGAAGTGGTTATAATAGCACTGCTAACAAAACTGAAGTCATGTTTAGGTGCAACAGAAGAAGTTTTTTCATAGCTTTGTCATGCATCTGTTGAAGAAGTTTAATTTTTCACCTTAGGTGGGCTGGAGTGTCCTACAAATACTCTTTTTAGCAAGATCACTCCACACACAGCTGCCTAGGGTGCCTTGTTTGCCCACGAGAGAGTGAAAATTTCAGGAGAACTGTGTGTTTTGCCACTCAAGTTTTCAACAGCTTTGGAAATAATGTTGTACATTAACTGAGGGTCAGTCTTCTCTTTCAGACCAGCTGACGCTCTTTATATTTTTAGGATTAAAATCAGTTAATAGTTTAAGCATGTACAACGCATTTTGTGGCTCCTTCTGGCACTGCACTGGTTTGATTTTTTTTCTATAAATGTTAATTCTTCTTGCGTGAGAACTGCATTAAATTTAAAGCAAATCCTTACACCACAGCAAAACACAAGGAAAGTTCCTTAATGGCAAGACACAGGGAACAACACTTCCCTCTAAGTTTTCAAGTCTGCTGTTTGCACCTCTCCTCTCTGGGATTTTTCTCCAGCTCAGTGAGTAATCAACCACAGCTTTGTAACACTGCTAAAACTTGTGGCATTTTCTGATTAAACTCAGAATTTTTCTTATGGAATTTTCCTTATGGGACACGTCTTTTCTGAGCAGCACAAGATCTGAGCAAACTGGTGGAACATCAACCCCAAAAATATCAGTGGCACTACATGGGTTGCCTGTGTTGTTCATCTCTGAGAGTACGTTCAGGAGAACCAACTGCAAGCAAGACCACATGCAAAAAAAAATCCTAATCAAGAATAAAACAGCACAGGCTGTTTAACTCCTTGCTCCCAGTGGTCTGGATTCCTTCAGGAAAGAAATGCTGCACCAGGGAAACATAAAATACAAATAACACAAAGGCTCACAGTGTAAGATTAACTCATGCAGCTCAAAACTACTCATCTATTTAAAGTCAATGAGAAATATAAATCATGGTCAAGGCTGCTCTTTGTGCATGTGAAAAATACCTGTCCTTAGCAATAAAATGTCCTCTTCAGATCTAAATTATGCCTTCTATGTATCATCTCACTTAACATGGATGCACAAACAGGAAAACAAACCAAACAACTTCATGCCCATATGAAGCCCACAAGAGAAGAACTGTGTAATTTGAATAAAAGAGAAAAGAAGCTTTGAGTTCACAAATGAAGACAAGACTAGTCGTTGTTTTTAAGATGTGTAAGGAAAAAGTAAGCAGAGCTAACACAGAACATTCAGGTAAAAGAAAACATTAGGAAAGATACAGAAGAAAAACCACAGGATGGCACACATTACGTGGCATTTAAGATCCTTGGTAAGGCAGCTCAGAGCTGGATGGACAGAGGTACCAGGTGAGAATTCAAGGAGCAGAGCTGGGGGTGAGAGCAGCAGGAAAGAACACAGCTGTAGTGACAACACTGGGGTGCAAGAACTTCAACATCCCCTACGAGCGGCCTCTGGTCTCCTAGCAAGGAAATCAAAGTGCCAACACAGCAGAGAATCTCCTGGGGTTTACATCATGCCCGTACATGTGATGCAGTCTTCCCACTGCCTGGTCAACAAGACAAGCCCACACAGGATTTGCAGTCACTGAAAAGGTCTTAAGCACCCTCCAGGGTGATGAAAACCACACTTCCAGGACTCCCATGCAGCTATCCAATCTTTTAGAGTCCCTTTAGATGCACAGCTTTGAAGGTGTCCTCGGACTACAAAGCAACAATCTAAGTGGGGGGAAAAATACATGTATGGGAATAAGAACTGAACAAGCAAACCTGAGATAAAGATCTGTAAAGTCCAACGGGAGCCTCAAGACAGCGCTGGCAAGATCAGCACAGTTAAAAACTGCTCATTATTTCACAATGTGCTCCTTTCCCACTGCTTCTGACCTAAATAATGACCTTGCTTTTCAGGAGGTGGGCACTCTGTGGCTCCTCACTGCCCCCTCTCTCCAGGAGAGCACAAGCATTACTGTGACTGAAACCTAAACCCAGGGACTCTGCTTCTTGAGCCCTAACTGAAATGTGAAAACCCCAAAATGAAATGCCCTTGAAAAGGGACAAGATGTGGGTAAACATTGAACTGTATCAACCATGAGACTGCAAGAGATGGAGATGCACTTGGAATTGTTAATCTCTATGGTGTCTGTCGGATTCTCTTCATCCCTAGAAATGTGGGACTGCAGGAAAAAGGGAGCAGCACGAGGAGGAAAGGGAGTATCTGGAGGTACATGAGTCTTGCTACAGTGAAAGTAACATAAACCTGAGTGCCATGCAGCCTACCTTTAGAAATTATTTCTATTGGGAATTCCTGCAATTTCTCCAATCCTCCCTGAAGGCGCAACAGCCATGGAGAGATAATTTTTAATAAAATCTATCTTCCAAAGGTAGCTTGTAATGGGGCATCAACCATCAGAACAAACTGAAGCCCTGTGAGAGCTCTGTTGCTGACCCAGGAACATGTCCAGGTGGCTTTGCAATGTCTCCAGAGAGGGGAATTCCAGGCCCTCCCTGGGCAGTATTCCAGGGCTCTGCCATCCCAAAAGAGAAGCCGGACAGACCCTGCTGCATTTCCTTCCAGACCTGTGGGGACATTTGGGACCAGCTGCTCACCAGGAAACCCAGCTTTGCCCTTCATGTCAACTCTCAATGCCACACTAAAAATCTAAGTCAAAATTTTGAGTCACTGCCACGTCCTCACTTCCCCGGAAGGCCACTCACTGAAACAGAGGAAACTTTTCTCAGTACCTTTCACTGTTTTAGTAATCTTACCCGTCCACTTTAATAAATGTGAGCCATTGCCTGCCTGTTTGTGAAAACCTCACATGGAATTAATGAAAGCAACAATTTGCTGCTTGTTCATGAGCTTGATCACACTTCTACAGTCATTATCTCATTAAGCCATCCAAATATTAAGAGTTTTGGGCAGGTTTTTGGAAGGAAAATACATGGAGTAACCATGATTTCTTATTATATTCATCCTTAGCCAACATCACTGAAATAATTGCAAGGAATTGTTGTAGATGAGTAATGAGCTAGTTGGCTCTCACAATTAAGGGGTGAACATTTTATGTAGGTTAGGAGAAGTTTTTGTAGATGTATAGTCATATTACTGTAATATGTCCTCACCGCCCCAGCATCGTTATCACAGGATGGCCTGGGGCTCCCAGTGCTGTAATCTTTCCTTATTTAGTGTTTTTCTTGTATATTTTGTTAAAGTTTAATAAACCTTCAGATTTTTAAAAAAGCGAGCAGTTGTTTCTCACAGAAATGCAGGAGTAAAGTTAATGAAAAATTACAGCCTCTCAATATTTGCCTCAGACCTGAATGTGCTTTCCTGCTTTCTTCACTCAAAAGCCTATAAAACTATTTCGTTTAAAACAGCAGAAGAAAAATACTGCTGTCATCTAAATATGTGTCAGCTGTTCCCACAACAAATGTTGATAAAGTATGTGATGTTTTGATTCAGAAAGTTACTAATCTCTGTTAGAGACTTCATATACCTGCACAATTCATACATGGAAGCACCAAACGCCTGGATAGAGTATAAAACTAATGTGGATTTGACCATGGCATGGAGAGATCCTGAGGTGGTATCACCCTCCTCAAAACAAACTAACACATGCACCCCAAAAACCCCACAAAAACACTCAAAACAAATCAAAAGACCCTCAAACCAATACCCCTCCCAAAGAAAACAAACAAAAAACCCCAACCCAAACAAAACCAACCAACAAAAAGAACTCAAACCAACACAACAACAACAACAACAAAAAAAAAAAAAAAAAAAAAACACAAACAACAAAAAATCCTCACAAAACCCAAAAAACCCACCCAAACTAAACCTAAACCACAACAAAAAAAATATTCCATCCTCGAACTCCCAAACCAGGGCTTGTGACTTCCAATCTCGAGCTGAAGCACTCAGTACACACTACCCTAAACTAAGAATACGTTCCCCTGATGCTTCCATTCCAAGTATTTGTGTGTTAATTCTAAAAACAGCTTTTCAGAGCAGCTCCTGAGGCTGGTGCCTTTCCCTTTCTCATGCAACCTGTGACCTTTGCAGGTGAGAGGGGGAACATCAGCCCCCTGGGGTGCTTTTCACACTTCCCTCAAGGTGAACAGTGGGCGGGTGCAAACTTTACAACAGCAGGACTAAATTTCAAAACCAGTAACCTGGAGATAGAAGATTAGCAGGAGACACTCGATAACGACTGGTTTGACAAAGCACTCGGAGTTCCCCACATTCCAGTGCATCTTGCTCCACCTGGCCCCTGGGAGGGTGATTGTCTCCCATTCATCCCACCTGGTCTAAAGGATTTTGCTGATGCCCGCGTTTTGTACGCGCTCTACATAAATACATATTTATCTGTTGAAATCTCTGATGTTTTCTGCGGCCAAGTTGCTCTGGAGGAGGGCACAGCTTCATTCCTGCTCCAGTTATTTCCCTCCCCAGGGCTGCCATGAAAACAAATGAAATCACATGGATGATGATCTTGTCAGGTCTCATCAGCAAAGCAAGACCCAGCCCTGGTCATTATCAGAATAAGAGATTTAAAATATAAGCTTAAAACAAGACTACCGAACTTTTATACACCGAGCTGAAGTCACTCACTGCAGCTTTTCTGTAACAAATCCCTTTCCTGAACGGATTTTGCAAAACTTTACATATTCATGAAGGACCGCTGGAAAAAAAGTGGTACAAATGGCAAAAATAATGAGTCAACTGCTCAGTTTATTTAAGATCCCTTCGACTTGCACGGCACTTTAAAACAAAGTTTTAAAGCACAGGAAATTCAGTCAGCAAAATATATTTTAAAAAAAGTTTTAGAACTTTATTAGGACTGGATTTGCAAAGGGAAAGAAATTTCCAACCAAGATGCCAACATCTATTAGCCTGGCACAAAACAATTAAAAGTAATGAAATTTCGACTTCTCAGTAAGTGTTAAGAAGCTTAAGATTAGTATTTGGTTAATCCTTCAGTCCCACGGTGAAGCCCTCACACAGACCAGACAGCGTTCTGGAGGCGGCAGTGCTGCCCCACAGCTTCTCAGCAGCATCACTCATCATGGAGCAGGAGACTGACACTCCAAACAACAGCAGTTCGCCTAAAACCACTTTGTATAATGCATATATGCACTCAAAGGTGCACAGAGACCCTCTGTGCCAAAAGGCTGAGGTGACAGCATGTAATATGAACCTGTCTTGAAAAACAAAACTGGTGCACCTACAGCGAGCAGCTGTACCCTCTAGCAGAGACTTGTGTCAGAGGAGGGACTTGTGACTGCGCACTCTCAGGGTGGAGCAGGGCAGGAAGGACTACACAAATATTATTAATTTTTCTTTTTAAAAATATATTCAAACACTTTAAAAGCCCTTGGGCACACACCCCCAAAAATAACTGATTTTAGGTGCCAACTTTAAGGCTACATTCAGCTTTGCCAGTGGCTCCTGGAAGGCTCAGGGTCCCGAAGGGAATCGCTGGGGGAGGAGCTGCTGCAGGCTTGCCATGCAGATGTGTGCCCAGCTGGCCCCAGGTAACGGGACCCATCCTGGTGGCCACAGCAGCCTTGGGGCAGCTCCAGCTCCTGCCACGCAGCAGACTGGGACCAGAGCACTCGGACAAAGCCTCAGCAGAGAAGGCAGAGTCATCTCCTCACCCGGCAGAGCAGGGGCCATGGCATGTATTGCCCAGTATAGACAAACACCTTGGAAGGGACACAGAAAAAAGGCACCGTGGTCCATTTACATACAACAGCAAATGTCATTTAATTCTCATTAAACTGAGCATGATTCCCACCACCTGCCCCTCTCAGCCCCACCTCCCAGGCCCCACAGGGACAATGCTGGAGCAGCTGATGGGAACACTACACTGTGGCAAATCTACAGATTTTCATCTTAAGTCTGAAACTTTGCTGGGAAAAGGGAAAGAACTGATGACAGTAAGATCTGTGAAATTATGGTTAAACAGGCCGAAGTGGATCTTAAAGGCAAAAGGTCAATGTGAGTGACTTTTAATATTTTCTTTCAAAACAGTGTTCATGTGGGTTTCAGGGAAGGGTAAGGTTATTCTGAAACTTGAAAATGCTGTTTGTAAGATGTGCAATCAAGTACTATATCTGCAATATTGAAGAACTCCATCAGACCACAGAACAGACAACCAATAAAACAGTAACATTAGTAATGAGACTGAGGATTCTGCTGCTTGGAAAAAGAAAAAAAAAAGATTAAAAAAAAAAAAGAAAAAAAGAGAAGGAAGATATTTCCAAAGAAATCATCTTTTTTTAATGCAATATCCCATTTTATAATTCTTGACTTTTTAGTTTATTTACTTCTTTGTGTTTTTAGGCAAATCAATTAGGTCTGTTTCTTTATACAAACACCACCTCTTAAAATAAAAAGGAAGCTTCAGTGAGAACATAGCTATGGCAGCATCAGTCAGAGAATGGAGTAATGAAGCTGATGCAAATACTTCAGACCAAGACTCAAACTTCCCCCCAACTCTGAAGTGTTCAGTTTCCTGGGAGTCAGTGTGGGCAATTTGGCAGGCATGCTCATGAATATATTAAGTGACAAGAACCATCCTCCCCCTCCAGTTAATATATATCAGGAGGAAAACATGTAGAGAGGCTCAAATAGCTAAATATCTCAGGCTAAAAATACCAAGAACTCCCTCAGCTGGAAGTTGTTAGCAAGAGCTCTGATAAAAATAAGGAACCAGGACAGCATAAATTCTTTCCTTTCCCTGCAGAAAATAAACTACATTTGGGAGGAAAGTATTCAAAACATAATAAAAGAGGTGACTCACCCCTTTCAACATGCAGCACACAGTGCATGGAAAGGAGAGGAGGGGGAACAGGGATGCAAACCCAGTGCAGGAGTCCTGCTGGGAGAGCAGCAATTCCCAGCTCCAGCTCAGCTCCTGGAAGGACCAACAGCTCTGTCTCTCATACACACACACACAGACACACACCCTGCCCCGAGGGACCCCTGAAGGGCTCCAGAGACCCCAGAGACAGTAAATGACCACACTGAGTGAATGACTGCTCCTGGATCCTTCTCCTGAGGTTAGTGGGATGCCCCTCCAGAAAGCTCCCAGCATCTACAGCAGGACATTTTAAATTCACCTCTTAGCCAACAATATTTCCAGACATAGGCTGCATTCTTTATTTCTTACATATTTCTCAAACTTACCTTGACGCAGTCCAATGAGAAAACCCAGAACCAGCAGAGCCAGCTTGGCTTTGGTTTGCAAGCAGACACATGCACATCACCCAGTTCTTTCATTTCTGGGCAGGCAGGGTATCAAAAAGCAAGCCCAAACCACCTACATTTAACAGCCTTCCACACTCAGAGGAAAAAGGAGCTGAGCAGGATGGGCTTGTCTCAGCCATAGAGGAAACACAGCAAACGTGGTGTCTGAGGACTACTAAAATATAAAGTAATTTACAATAGCATCCCACTCCTTCATTCTGGATGGAGCATCCCACATACAGAGAAATGATCTGTCTAAAGCACATCACAAGTGCTCATCTCACCATTTCATAATCACGTAATTGACATTTGTACATCACATTGGGTCACACGCCAGAGACACTCAAAAAGGAGCGGACCTTTGGACTTTTCAGAGTCATCTCCAGCGCCTCCTTCCCTGCAGTATCCCATGGCAGGGAAGTATGCTTCTGCACACCAATATCTCCATTTCTTGTAGAAATAAAAACTCAGGAAAGAAAGAGAATACTGTATGTGAACATCATTTGAATGCCCAAGAGATTGATGAAATTTACTTAATTTTACAAACTGAGTGATGTAAGTAAAAAAATATAACTCTGCCACTAGGAAATACTCAGATCCCAGCCACCTCAGAAAGAAATATTCTTGGACTCTAGAATACAAATACAGAATAGTAGGAATGGGCTGAAAAATTATTGTTTACCAAACTTGAATCTTTGAACAGAAAGGGAAAAAACCTTGACTCTGATGTAAGGACACCTCAACATCTTCACAGAGGATTGTCACAGCATAACTCATGGATTGTATCACATCCCTGAAAGAACTTTTTCTCACAGTTTGTCACAGTAATTTTTCAATTTTACATGTTGGATGAAGACACACAGAGAGTTCTGGGAAGCTTCTTGTGCTGAACGGTGGGTTGAGGGAAGAGACAGGAAGGTTTGTCCCAGCAGCACATCTGAGTACCCAGGCACATTGTGTATAAGCTTAAAATGTTTATCTGTTACCATTGCAGCCATAAGGCTGTGGGGCAAAGAGGGCTCAAACACACTTTGATCCTTGAGATGGCTTCTGTATTGTTTCAAACAGTGGTACACCTGTCCTGTACACTTCAAATGCTCATGTTCAGCTAAATTATCTGCCAGTTGGCTTAAGAGCACCAATTTTCCACCCATCTGAGATCCCTCCACGACTCCAGAATAGAACCCTTCATCCTGGTTTTCATGCTGCTTTCAGAGTTCCCCCAAGCCCTGGAATCAGAGTGTGAGGTTCTGTCACACACCTAGGCAGAATCAATAGAGCTGAAGGGAAAAAACCCCCACAAACTAAAATGTGGGCAAACAAGACAGAATAAACTTTTGAAGCACAAAAGCTTCTTCAGGTCACTTGGCCTGTCAAAAGGTTGAGAAAAAAACTCTTTTCTCTTTCGGATAAATTTGTGTCCATTGCTGGGGGTGCTGTCCAGAGAGAAACATGGATGGAAGCTTGATGGGGGAATTAGAAGCTCCTTGTACCAGATTTGCATTAGGGGAGTAGGGCATTCCCAGGGAGAAAACAAGTTACACATATGGTCTGCTCTTGTGTTTCCAGAAGCTTTCATTCACACTGCTCTAAACCAATACCTTGCTTTAAGAAGCTGGGTTGCTGGGTCCTGAAGAGAAGCAAATACAGGTGTTGAATATTGGTCCTAAAGACAAGTAAATACAGGTGCTGAACATAAAATCAGCCTTGGTGAGGTAACTGCAGTCATTATACAACCAACGGGTAGGACACAGTAAAATTTGTTTCCACACCAGGCAACATGACATGGGTATAATAAGGCTGCCATTGAACCGGCTCAAAGGTGGGCCAAGAGTGCAGTTACTCTATTAACTCTGAAAATGCCTCTTTTAATTTTATTCCATATTTGAATCAAAACTGTCTTTTTTTCCCCACCAATCTGCTTTTGTCATTCAACACACGCAAGTGGTGCCCATTTGGCTGTTCTAAAAACAAAGATATCAGTCCTTGATCCATAAATATTATTATATAAATTCATACATACACCTTTTAACACACACAAACACAGGCAACACAGTGACAAAAACTGGTGCTGGGAGAACGCAATGGTCGTCTCTCTTTCAGCTATGTTAACTCTTTAAATATGGCCCTGGACTGGGAAATGAGAGACACCAAGAAAGCTATGAGCTTGTTATAAACTGCCTCACAGAGCTGGACTGAAGTTTAGCTGAAATCCACAACTGAATCACAAAGGCAGGAAGAACATGAAAACATTTCCATTTTCAGGCTGCAGAATACACAGCAACTACTTTGCCAAGCTGCACTGTTGGTCTCTTTAATCTCGTTTCTTGGTTCCTTTCACAACACCCTCGGAATGCCTCAGAATAAGGTGTCAGGAAGCCCGAGGCACATCTGACACTGCCGTGGGTTAGGTTTCCCTACACTTCCCTCAATTAGTTTTTCACTTGTGCCCTGAATTACTGAGGATTTCCAATGTTTGTGCTGAGCATTAAGTGCCTGTGTTCACTTCAGCCCACAACCATTTGCAGAAGGCAAAGCTCTCTGTAAAAACACACCACACCAGAGAGCCCCTCTAATTATGCCTTGCCCATTGAATGTGTACACTGTGCAAAGAGAAATTAAACAGAAACTAATACCAAAATACTTCCACAAGCTCTGTGTTTCCCCGTGGCTGCAGCTGATCCTCCCCAGTGCTGCTCTACCAGGGAGCCCCTTATGCACGACCTGCTCTCTGAAATATGGAACAGGTACTCCCACAAGCTGCTGCAGGCATGACCCTGCATTTTCAAATTCATTTATTTGGCTCACAGTCCAAGTACTGAAACCATAGAGTCCTTTTTTGACTTTTTGAAGTATTTTGTAAGAGCTTTACTAGCTAGTGATATGAGTGAAAAACTGCTCAATCCACTTACATTGTTTTACAGGAAAAAAGCTTCTGGTTCTATGTCAAGAAAAGCTTCTCTCTATTATTTGGGATTTTTTCCCTAAATGAGTAATCACACCCAGAATTGGAGAGTGACACTGGGCAACTTCTATCTTTCTCTTTTTTTTCCCTAGTTTGGAATTACTTACTACATACATATAGGTCTGTTTGGGGAATATGGGTAACATTTTATAAACAACTTTTTTTTAATTTCTGGATTTAATGGGAATACATCTGCATCCAATATTCCAGTTTGCTTTTGTTTCTAATCATCTTTTTAAGATAATCTGTGAAATTATTCAAAACAGGTATTTTTATTCACTTTTTCTATGATCCCCAACTATAGTTAGACAAATAATTTAGGTCTTGCATCTTTGAAGCATAAGATTGTTTTATTTGGGGTGGGGAGTTGTTTGTTTATTTGGGTTTTGCTACACTGCAATAGCTGACATTATTTCCAAAAATATTTTGATGTATATATAACTAGGTTTGTGGATGCCCATGTCTACACATAATGGTCTTGTAAAAGTAAATATCTTTCCTTCATAAAGAATTAGATGTACATTTAGCAAAATTAGAAGTGACACTGGATTTGAGGAGCTGCCTCAGAAGTCAGGAACACCAACGTGTTTTACCGTTCAGATCTGCTCGTCAAGCCCATCACCATCACCAGAGGCACATTTCCAAACTTCCAACACTGCTCTTCATCTCCTGATCAGATCTCCTTTATCTTTTCCAGCTTTGTATTTTTGTTAACCAACTGTCCTGTATGCAAGCTCTGTGTGTTTATTTGTTGATCATATACTTCTACTCCAACCCAAAAAATCAACTTATATTTGCATTATTTTACAATGTGCATACACACAGGAAAACCAAATTCCTCAGGCTGCAACAGATGCCTTTTAGTTTTTTAAACATCATCTCATGTACATGTATTCTCTACAAATTCACATTTCAAGGAATATTAAACAATAAACAATTAAAGGAGCCAAACAGTTCAAGAGACACACAATAGGAGTCATAACCTTCACTTCCAGGGCAAATTCAGATTTGGCAAGGGAGTTTCATTACTCATGATAGACCTGATGACATGTCAGTAACTCACCCTCACTCCAAACACTCAAAAAGCATCCGCACCTCCCCACCAGCACCTCCACTCAAAGGCTGACCCAAACAGGAGCCATCCAAGGCTGGCCCTCACTCCTGGAGAATTAGCTGGGAGAAGAACATAAATAACATATCTGGCATGGAGACATCAGGAGAGGCTTTGGGTTCTCAAATCCTGCTGCTGCTGCTCCAGGGATCTGATAAAGCACCTCAACTTCTGAGGAGCATCAGGTGGCAGCCTCACCTCCATCCTCACAAATCTCCCCATAATTATGACACAGTCACACGCCCTGTCAGCCACAAGATCCACTCTGTCCCAACGCTGTCAAGAACAACACAGTTATTAAGGAATTAATAACACTCCAGTATCTCACTCAGAAACCACAATCCCTCCCAAAAAAGGAACACAGGCTACTACAGTTTGCCACTGATGTTGCCAGAATTTTTTCCTAACCTCTAAAACAGGTTTTCGAGAGTAAAACCCAACACTTTCTTATAAGTATTCGGCTGTTTATCATAGAAAACACAGACAGTATTTTACTTTCTTCTACTATCTGTAAAAATGCTTAACTCCAGCAATGGAACATTCTTACTAACATTCCAAACTCAGTATATCAATATAAAAATGCACCTGCTAGTAACAAGACATTATCAATAGCAATATAAAAATAAAATTGCATGCACTGGAATTTACATATACTGCTAACTCCTTAGTACTGATTACTCATTGTTTCTGTATTTTCAAAACACTGGATTCTTCCTATGAATATTACAGGGTTTTGGTTTGGTTTGAAGGTGAAATCTCTCCCAAGACTCCGAGGCATTGGAAATAAAAATGGAAGGAATGTAAAGCACAGGACATCGTGTAATCAGTAATTTCTTAAATTTCTTTCAAATACAGTATTTTATTTAGGAATAGGAGAAAGGAGGAAAAGAAACAGTGAAGCCTAAGTAGGAAATTAGGAATTCACTGGCAATGTAGGCCTGATAAATCCCTTGAAGAGTTTGGGTTTAACATCAAGGGTTGTACCTCAACCAGACCCACACAAACTCCAAAAAACACCAAGGCATAAGCCCGAGGGCAAATTTAAAGCCTAGCAAGGGTGGGATAAAGCAGCCCATTAATTCAATGCATAGACGAGCTAAACAACCCTCACTACCCACAACCACAGCTGAAAAACTATACTTGCCATCAGAAATGTGATTTCTGAAATCTGGATTTCCTCAAATTGTAATTTTCAATTGATATTTGCACAGGAAAGAAGGTGGGGTGAAAAAGTGTGGTGTCACAGTGTTCTTCCACAGGCTCCAGCTTAAAATAAACCCTCAAAAACGCTGGTACTCTTGCTCAAAGAATGATTGAGAGAACTCTGGAAAGCCTAGAGAAAAAAATGGGCAAAATAAATTATTTTAATTTAAATTTTTGTTCTTTTATCACAAACTAGGCTGGCTTTCCTTGAGAGGAGATGTGTACGTCAAAGCTGTGTGCAGCTGGGGCTTGGAGGAGCCAAAAGCTTCTCCACAAGAGGCTCAGGTCATTCTGGGCACAGGGGAAAGGAGGGCCAAAGGGAGAGGAAAGGAAGAGCTTTAGGGATAGAAACACCTTCAAAACAGAAAGGCAAGAGGCCAACATTACCTGTCAAGAAAAAGAAACATCAGCTCGGTTTGGTTCACCCGGGAGAGTGGGCAGTGGGCGATGAGGAACAGGTGGAAAAGTTAAAATACTGACTTTTGACTCTTAGCCTATCACATGACACGTGCATCAGCAAACATCTTCGTGAAATTAAAAATCAGGGTACAATCACATAAAATAAATAATGGAAGAGTCACTAACAGCATGTTTCTACAGAAGAGAGAACGTTTCAGCAAAGCTCTTCCTACCCTAAGCCAACTCCACTAAAAGACTTTCATTAATGAGTGCTATGTAGAAATACACAAGTGTACATGACAAATCAGGAAAAATTACTAGCCCTTCTGGGGACAGGAAGAGAATAAGGAAAGTTAATAACAGAAAATTCAATACAGGCAAATGTGGAGTACCATGCTCAGGACTAAGAAATCAAACACACAAATATGAAATGGGGAATAATTGGCAAGGCAGCTATGATGCTAAAAGAACCTGGAGGGCATGTGACTGCAAAAATGGATTATTTAAAAAAACAAAATAAAACAAACCCCCCCTACAAACAAACAACTCCCCCAACAATGGCAACAATAAACAGGCAAGTGTTCCAGGGAGTATTAACAGCATTGTTTTATCTATATTATGTCAAAGGAAAGGTAATTATTTCATTCTGCTCTGGATACGCTACTAACAATATGGAGAAAAAACAAACAGTCCAGAGGCAAGAACCACAGAAGGTGTGAAAGGGAAAAAAAATAACCCACCACAAAAATGTTCAGTTTACTTTTAGATCTGATGGAAAATGAAAAGCTAGGACTCTATGGTCCTGACTACTGCCATATTTCAGTTTCTTAGAAAGGGACATTTTATGTTCTCACCTTCTCACTTCCTGGAACTGTAAGTGAGAAATACCTCAAAGACTAGAGAAGCACGGACAGAGGTCATCAAGATTTCTGGATTAACACATTTGTTGATATCTGAGGGTGATTCTCTCCCAGGAGCTGAAACAACACCTGCCCACTGCCTGAACAACCTGGTGTTAGGGGTCAGCGGCTCCACAGCACAGAAAAAAACCCTCAGCTGTGACTCAGCCTGGACCAGCAGTACTTCCTGGAATGTTTGTGCACCAAAGAAAGCAGGAAACAAGTGGTCCTAACCCCAAGCAACCCAGCTGGAAGGCCCTGCAGACGCAGCTCCTGAACCCTCATGGAGAAGAAAAGTAATCTGGTTTTGCCCAAAGGAGCCTTAGCAGAAAATTCTTTAAAACAAGGCGTTTTGAGCCACTGCTCATTACCTGCAGAGCACCACACAGGGCTGTGAGGGCAGGGACCCTTCCTCTGCTCAGCCACACCAAACCACAGAACCACGTATTTGGAGTCTCTCTCCCTGGGCACAGCAGCCTGGAGGGGCCCTGCTGCAGGTGAGTGTGCAACTCTCCAGCCTGGATCATTTCGAGTGCATTTCCCAGCTTGAAGGGCATCCACAAGAGAGACAGCATTTTCACAAAAATACTACATTTCTACAAGTTCCTTTGGCATCTCATCCTGTGGCAACAGAGACAGTGGAAGCTGTCTATATGCATTTCTGGTTTACGTGATACTCCAAGAAAGAAAAATAAAATAAAATTCAGGGCTACATAGCTCAAACGGGGGACCCAATAACCAATAAACATTTTTGTCTTTTGCTTTTCTGCATCTTAGTGCCACTTCCAAACTGGCTGTCGGTCAGGAGTGGCTTGATGCCTATTTTTAGAGGTGAAGCTCAGACACTGTGGAGCTGGGCACCAAAGAAACAACACAATCTTCCTGTAGGAACAGCCGTATTATGAAACAGCAAGGCAGCCATAAGGCACAAACCGCAAGACAGCAAAATAGCAAATTATCAAATAGCTGCTCATTACCAAAACAATGCTCTTCCCTGCACAACAAAAACCCCAGAGCTTTTTTTTTCCGGGGGGGGGGGGAATCAGTGAACATACAAATGAGGGCAAAGTGAGGCATATGCTCCGTGTATATCTGCATTTTCCAAGTTAAGAGAACATTTTTGGGAATGCAAGTACAGCGCCCAGACACTGCAGAGACACACTGTTCCAGCTGCTTCTGAATGGCAAATCGTACCCCTCCCTGCCGGGGCTCTGACATCCCTGAGACACAGCCCCAGGACTGCCACACACCCCTCGGTCTGCTGCCATCTCATAGGTGTCGGTCGGTTTTACCTTGGAGACAACAAGTACTGCACCCCTGCTCTTTCTTCCTGGCAGCAAAGGAATGGTCATTTCCCAGCACCTGGAGGGACAGAATGTTCCTCCTAGCTCAACAAAAGCCTCCCACTTCCTGACCTGCCTCCTGGCTGTCCTGGCTCTGCTCCCTCTCGCCAGGTCTGCGTCCAGATGCTGCAGCCTCCTCCCAGATCCCTGAGCCCCGATCCCAGGGCCAGTTCTCTTAGGGAGCAATTCCCTGTCTCCCCTCTCCAGACTGACCATTTCCATCCCGTTTCCTCTACACTCCCCGTCATCCCCGTGTCCTGGCACCTCACAGCTGCAGGCTCCAGCTGCTCACATCTCCGCTTTCCTTCCCACCCAGCCCCAATTTTCCTCCCCTCTGATCCCAGGATCTGCTGCCTCCCAGCGAAGATGAAATATTCAGCGATTACAGTCAGTAAGCCCTAAGCATATGCAAATGGATCTTTTTGAAAAGGCTTGTATCCTGGCTAAATTCAGATGCTTTGTCATGCAAATGGGAGAAAGACACATCTCTGGAATAAAATCCCTCATCCTTTTCTTTTTCAACCAGATTTCAAGTGTTTTGAAGGAGAGGGGTATCATTGGTCTTCCACGGTAAAAGTTGAGAAAACTTTTAAAACATTGGAAAACACCTATTGTCTTTGCCCAATTTTCAAAATGGGCCACATTTGAACTGAACTTTTACACACGAAAAAAAGTTACATGAATCGGCACAAGGCTTAAATATTGCACTGTAACTTTTCCACCCAAACAGTGGAAGTTTGGCAAAGTTATGAAATCTTGGCTGCTTTAATACTTGTGACAGCATCATATGCCCATAATTTAAGCAGAATTAATTTCTTCTGTTTAATCTGAATGGCAGCACATACATTACCTGAAACATTTTCATGTGCTCCCAAGACACCTGTGCAGAGTAAATGAGCACCTGAAGCACGTGGCCAGTAATAAATACTGATAAATAGCTACTATTTCCGGAGCCCTCCCTTCTGCACACTTTATTGAAATGTATATTCTTGTAAAATGCCTGATGTTCACAGACTCCCTGAGCAGCACAACCGCAACTTTTACAAGTTAGACCTGATGGATACATGTCAAACCTAAACTTTACAAAACAGGCAGGATTAAACTACCAGATTTGTCTTCAGAAGTGGGGGGAGAGAATTAATGCATCTTTTACCACCAAAATCTTAAGAAACTAGCTGGCCACTTCCCAGGGATGAGTAGCAAATTCATCACTGAAGCCAGTTAATTTTTGTCTGAATCTTATTTTTACACAGCTGACAAACACTGCAGTTGAAAAGGTGACTTAACTATGTAAACTCAGGCAATGCAGTCTTTTCAAATCTGAGGGGAAAAAAAAACATGAAAGAAGACAGCCAAAGAACTCCGAAGGAACTCTACATACAAACAGCCAACATCTCAAAACAGACCTGAAGAGAAGCAGTATTTTGATAAGGCATCCTTTTATAACAAATTAAGTCACAGTCTCTAGTCATCCAGTTAGTTTTTAACCAAAATCTGGGTGTCTGCCAAGCCCCAAGAAGGTTTGGGACTTCTTGGGAAGAGGACTAGTTTGGAAGATCACTGGAACATGAAGAAAACTGAACTCAAAACACATATTCCCACCAGAATTTCGTTTTCCTTATATGTTTGTTAGAACTGCTTTCCTACATATCTGTTTCCAACTTGAAGTATTATTTATATATAAACAGATAGATACATTTGCAAATGGAACTTGTATGGTCTGGTCCCTTTTTTCCTCAAAGATTAAAAGTTTAGAGAGTTTCACCATTCAGTGAAGTGTTGTCAGGTCCGAGCTCCTAATCTGAAATAGTTTTATTTTAAGGAATAAGGGGAGGAAAAAATGAAAAAAGATTGTTCACAGTTGCTGTGAAGAGGTAACAACAGAGGATGTGCGGATACTTTTTTGTCTTTTTTCCTTTGCCAGCGGAGTCGGGTCTGCGGTGGGTGCCGGCACAGCGGTGTGGTGAAGAGCTACTGCATAACACTGTTTTTCCATCCTCGAGCAACCGGGATGGACACAGCCCAAAATTAAGGCACAGCTCTTCCAGAGTGAGAGGAAGGGGCACAAAGACTCTTTCTTGTGATTTCTGTCCCTTCACCTTCCTCTCGCCTCACAGGTATCGTGCACCCTCACCTTCAGTGTTTTACCCAGCTGTGCTGTGCTGCACCTCTCTGGCACAAAATTGGGTGTTGCTGCCCCCAAATTCATCTACCCACACTTCACACGTGTTGTGAAGCTAAATAATGCAGCCAGTTTACCCCAGAGGTCAAGCAGAAGGGACGAAGAGAGGGACCATAAAACAAATGCCATCTTGGAACTGAACATTTGCCAAGGGCTATTACAAATGGCTGGCAAAACTTTGTTCGTTTTTATAGTAATTACATAACCTCAAAGGACACAAATACCGAATGCAGCACACAGCAAGACACCGTGCGACAAGACACACTTGGCACTGGGCTGTTCTGTAAAATACATCACAGCAAATATCACAAACAGCAGCTGAACAACACACCTCTTTTCCACACTTGGTAAATAAGCTTTTCACACCCTGGTCCTCTCACTGGCACACATCCTCATGGGGAACACACATGGTCCACATAATCAGGCCATTAAAAACTGAGGGAGTGTGATTTTTAAAAAAATTTATTTCCTCAATTATTACAGTGTATTTTGGAGATTGGTTACAGGCCACATATTTTAGGCACTTAAAATCTTGAGGAGACACGCCAGTGTTCAGTTGAATTTTCTGTTCGAAAAACTTTGGTATTAAACATAATTATAATTCCACTTTTCTTGATTAACTAAGTACTTATTGTATCAGTCAAACATATGTATTTTCCTCTGTGGTTTCCAAATTAACACAATCTCATGCAGAAGTCAGAGCTGTATTTTTGTAGATATTTAATTGGACAGCCACTTCTTTATGAGCGGAAAAAAACTCATGCATTACCTTGGGACAAGCATTTCATGGCTGTAAAGCAATGTCCTCAGAGGGGAAAAAATTGCAATCACGGTTTTTTGGAAGTCAGAAAGAAAGCAAATGAAAATGGCAAAGATGTCATCTCATCAGAAAGAAGAAATTTTAACGGATGAAATACCAAAAAAATCTGGAATGTAGACTATACATAATGGTATTCCACATGATAAAACAAGTCTCAAAGCTTTTATATATATGTGTACATATATATATTTTCCCCACTGGAGGAAGGAGAAAGAGGATGTTTGTAACTCCCAGCTGAGTCCATTTGTAAGGAGATGCAACCATGAAGCTTCTGACCTGTCAGGTCCACGATCTAAAAACAAACCATTTCAGTGTTTTGCACAAAATAATCTACACGTGAGGAGTCCACATTTCCAGCTGTTAGCTCGAAGTGAGAGACAACGTGTATTTAAATCGAACAGCACCATCTAGCAGGTCCTCACAACTTTACTCAGGAGGGCAGTTGCTACTTGACAATAAGTCAGTTTGGCAGACTTGCCCTGAAAATTATTAAGCATTTTCAGAGCAAACAAAATAATATGTGCTTTACAGCACCAAGAACCCCGCAGAAAAATCAGCTACAATGAAAAGAGGACGACTGAAAACTGTTTAAAGTTTCAGCCCCACGACCAGAGCACTTGTGTGCACGGCTTGCACTGGGTAGCTTTTGCAAAGCAGAATTAAAACAACATGATCTTCATCTGATCCGATGCACAGCAAGCCCTATGGATTTGTTTTCAGTCCCACTGTGAGATCCCACTGTGCCCTTCAGTGATTTACCGAGCGTATTGACAAACACCAGCAGCCGTGTAGCACGAGGAAATGGTTTAATTCCCTAATTTTGCTAAGACAAAACAAACACTGCTTCCACGAGCCGGCCAAGCAATTATTTTTAAAATTATCCCTCCGCTGGAACTAAGAAGTGCCACTAGTTGATCAGATTTCAGAGCCCAAGTTGTGCCTCCCGCTCCATCTCAGCAATTAACGCTTCCCGGCAGGGCTGCCTCTGTCTCCCTCCACTTTGCCGTGGCAAAGTTAGGCGTGAAATTGTCAAACGCCTTAAATCCCCCTTTTCCTGTCGAAACAGAGATGCCTGGCCTGCTGCTGTTGCAGGAAGCGTGCATGCCAGCCTCTGGAATTAGGCAGTCTTGAAAAAAGGAAAAAAAAAAAAAAACCAAAACAAAACCGAAAAAAACCCAAAAAAACAGCAACAACAAAAAAAACACAACTAAGCAAAACCAAAAAAAAAAACGCACGAAAAGAACTAACCCAACATTAACCAAAAAAAAAAAAAAAAAAGCAAAGAAACAAATAAAACCATCAAACCCAAAATTCCTAAACTCACACAGACGGGGAGGAAAAAAAAATAAAGAAAATAAAGAAAGAAAAACACCCAACAAACAAACAAAAAAAAACTTTTAGGTGAAGGTTCAAGACAAGCTGCCTGGAGGGAAACTCCTCGGCCGTGCCCGGAGCGCAGATCCCGGGCGCTGAACCCGCTCTGGAGCGATGCGATTTTTGGAACAGAGAGGCGCGAACCCGATCTCTGCCAGGCGCTCTCCGCCTCCGGACCCCTCAGCAGCCTTACCCCGACCTTCCCACCTCCGGTACACTTCGTCCCCCTCCTCCTCTTCCTCGCACGGGCTTTTCCTCCCCCTCCACCCCCACTGTGCCAAACCGGCCTCGGTCACGCCAAGTCGCGGCCGCTGCAGGACAACTTGAGGAGACGCCGTCCATTCCCCCCAAAACTGCGTTTTCCTTCCCGGTTCTCCCGGCGCTGCCCGTGCCGGGGGCATCCCCAGTCCTCCCCGTCGGGCAGCGGGCAGGAGAACGCCCGAGCGCGGCTCGCCCGGGCGCGTTATGCGCAATTAGGAATAAAAAAAAAAAATCATAAAACCCCAGCATGAGTTCGGGCAGGCAGCGGGAACCGGGGGGCGCGGTGCCCGCTCCCCTTTGTGCGGCGGGGCGGGCGCGGAGCCCCCCGAGAGCGAACAATGGGGGGCCGCGGCAAAAGTTGCGAGGCGCCCACTTGGGACGCGGCCCCGGCCCCCTGCCCGGGCTCTTTGTTACCGGAGAGGTCCCGGCACCTTGCAGGGCCGGGCTCTGAGGCGGGCACGGGCGGGTCTGAGGGGGGACACCCCGCCGCGACCCTGCCCGAGCTCGGACACCGCGTCCCGGCGCGGGGACCCGCGGAGCACGGCCGCTGCCCCCCCCCCGCGCCCCTCTCGCCCTCACAAACTTTGTGAGGGGGCCGCGCGCGCGGGGCCGGCGGGCGTGTGGGGCGGGCCGGGCCGGGGTGTGGGGAGCGAGCACTCACTTCTCGCGGGCCTGGCTGTCGGACGGGACGCTGCTGTTGCTCTTGCCTTTGCCGTACATGCCTGCGGAGAAGCTCCCGACTGTCACGCACCTGTCAACCCATCACCGCCTCCCCGGGACCGGCCCCGTCGCCACGGTGACGGGCGCCACACGCGCCCGCCATTGGCCGGGCCCGCCCCCCGCGCGGTGATGGACGGGGCGCGCATCCGGCCGGGCGCGGCCCCCCCCCCCCCCGCGCGAGGGGGAATTAGAAACGGTTCGAGAAGGATTTTAAACAAGCGGCTGTTCCCGGCGCTCGCCGCGCCCCCCGCCGCCGCGCCGCCGAGCGGGGAGCGCGCCGGAGAGACGCAAACTGCGGACCGGACTCGCGGCCGGCCCGGAACGGGCAGCGCCCGAGCGGCCGCTCCGTGTCCCCAGCCCGGCACCCGCAGCGAGCCCCCCGCCCCAAAAACACCCCCAAAAGCATCCCCGAAGGTCTCTCCGCACCCCTCACCCCCAGGGGAAGGGACCCCCCCCAGCGAGAGCCGGGACCGGGCTGGAGGTGGGGAGGAAACATTTCCTGAAGCGAAGCAGCGTGTCTTAGAGTAGCTTAAAAAATGATTTAAAAAAATAAAAATTAAGAAAAAAAAAAATAAAAACCACCCATGGTCTGAAGGAAATTCAAGGAAATGCATGATTTTATTTTTTTTTAAGTATATGGCAATAATTGCGTGCTCCGCAGAGACGGCAGAGAGAGAGAGAGCAGCCACTGGGGCCATTTGTTACTTGATTTCTCTTTTTTTTAAGTACCCGAAGCTCTGGAATTTTTCCGCTCTTCCTCCTCAACCACAGTCCCAAATTGTGCAGATATTGGCGCCCTGCTTGTGTGTGAACTGGGGCTAACCTTGTAAACCCACTCCCGTGTGCGACCCCTGGGAGGGGGCTTTTAGTATTTCGATGTTTTAAGTGAGCAATGCCAATCTCTCTCTTTCCTTTTTTTCTTTTTTTTTCTTTTTTTTTTTTTTTTTGTCAAATGCACCCAATATCTATCTCCCCGCCGTGTCAGGAACAACCAGGACCACGGGGGAAAAAAAAAAACCAAAAAACAAAAAACCAACAAAAACCCGACCAAAATTCGAGAGCAGGGAAGTTGTGCCAGAGCGTAGACCACCAGCATCTGTTTATCATTGTTGGAGCTGCAAAGGGGGAAAAAAAACATCCTCTGGATCCTGAGCCGCCGGAGCGGAGGGAATGGTTGGTGAGGTGAAGCTGGGGAGGGGGGATTAGGAGAGTATTAATGAGCGGCTGGAACAAATTAGCGAGGGAGTAGCAGAGACAACAGGAAAGGAGTGCGAGGGGCTGGAGAGCCCGAGGTGCTTGTGGCAGCTCCCTGCCCGGCGTGGGATGCGTGTGCTCTGGGAACCCACCCCAGAAATCCATCAGATTGAAACACGCGGCAGCAAAAGCCATTTTGTGCCAAAGTTGGCTGTCTTGGGCTTTCACCCCGTTACACGATTTTTTAGAACATATTTTTATGGACAGCGTGAGAGTGTGGTTGGAGTGGATGTAGGGAAAAGAAGTAAATTAGGCTGACATCATTCACCCTGGTTGGGACCGAGGCTCCTGCTCCCGAGTTACACCCAGGAAACCAGAGGAAGCGGGTTATGGTGTGAGGAGAAAGTGGGAAAGGAGAAAAAGAGGGAGGAAGGAGTGAGTGGAAGGGAAGGAGAAGCCGGCAGAGGAAACGAAGGACGCGAGGAAGAAAAAGCAAAGTAAAAGCACAATGCACGGTGAATTTAGGGGGAAAAGAGCAGGGAGAGAACCTGAGAAGTTGCTGCAGGGCGAACCTCAGGGAGGTGTTTTGCCCGCACTGGGGCAGAGGAATTGTCACACGTGTCCTGCCCGGGGCTGAGGTGGCGGCTGGTGGCACTCGGGGTGGCAGGACAGGGCACACAAACAGGCGGAGAGAGAGGGAATCAGGGCAGGGAACAAAGAAGGACTCGGGTTCTGGGTGAGATTTAAAAGCAGGTTGCTGAGGAAAGGCGAGGAGTGAGCGTGGACATCCTTGGCCAAGCCACGGGGGTGGCTGGAGCTTGGGCTCAGAGCGGAACTTTGATCCCGGCGCTTTGCTCGCCCTTGGGAAGGGCGGGATGGCCCATCGGGAGGGATGAGTAACTCCTGTGCGAGGCTCCTCTCTGCCGTGCCATCCGCGGGGCTCTCACACCAACTGATAAGGGTGGCGAAATCCTCCCCGGGCGGGCGAGACAATCCTCCGGGGCTGTGTTTGCCTCGATGGGTTTGGTTGATTTGTTTGTGGTTTAAGGGTGGGGGATATTTCGGGAAGGCGGCTGCGTCAGTGTTGTGTCAGCCCTGTGAGGGGAGAACTTTTCCTCTTGAAAAGGACAATGTTGAGGTGTTTCCCAAAAATGTGACAGCGAGATAGATGTCGTGTCCTTTGGATGCGCATCCCAAGACGGGACTTTCGCGGCTGAGAACGCTTTGTTCCCGTTTTCCCTGCTATTTATTTGCGTCCCTGTGGTTTATTTTGGCCTGGATGGGTTGTGCAGATCAAATCGTGCAGATCAAATTGTGCAGATCAAATTGTGATTTGGGGCAGAGCGGGATGAACTTCGGGAGGGGCCCTGCGACACGAGCAGGACGAACAAAAACGGCGAATGCAAACGTTTTAAATGTTCAAAATTCTCTTCACAGGTCTGCCTCCCAAGCTACCATTAACATTCAGGTGATGACTTGGTAATTTCGCTCGGAGATCCGTCAGCGGGAAGCGCAGGAATGGCCCCAACCCGCGTTTTGGGAGCGGGTTTTGGGAAGCGGAGCTGGGACCGCCGGGTGATGCTGCCCATGCCTGCCCCGGGAGGAGGAACCTGTGACCCATCAGCACCACGCATCCCCAACACCAGAGTGGGGACAAAACCACAAAACTCAGCTCAATGGCAGGGAAATAACCACGGAAACCCACCCGGGTCCGGTGTGCCAGGAATTCTCCCTTCGGTGTGCCAGGAATTCTCCCTCGGGGCAGATTTTTCGCCGGGTGCCCCTGCCCCTGCTCCAGGAATTCCGAGCACAAACTCCGCTCCCAGCAGGAGCAGTTGGATCTCATGAGGCCGGCGCTGTAATTAATGAGATTTGAGGCGAAATTCGAGTTTCCGATGTCAGGAACGAGGATCCAGCCTTTGTTACAAAAGGGGATGAGGGGTGGCGGTACTTTAAAGCTTCTCAGTCCGACACTGGGAAGGAATTCACAATGTATTTTTAGAGTGTTATAAAAATCTCTTACATAATGCTGATTAATTCTTCGGTTTTAGGGAAGAGCACTGGGCTTTGTGTGTAAGAGTGTTGACCAGCTAAGCCACTGAAAAGGGCTGGTTTGGGCTGGATTTTTTTTTTCCCCCCCTTTAACTTTTTCTTGGATACAGAAAGCTGCAATTATTCAATTATTACAGGATTTTGCTTTTTGTTTGGGCGTGTTATGAATATTATTCTGGAAACTGTGCCTTATTCTTGGAAGTCTTTATCATTTTAAAACATATGCTATGTTATATCACCCTGTCTGAGATATAGGATAGCTCCAAACTGGGTGGTTGGTTTTATTTTTTTCCCCCTCTCTCCTGCTGCAGCTAGTTAGAGTATGGATTAATGTTAAGGATATCTGCAGTGAAACGTTGCTTGTGTGGCTGACTTTAAACAATGTCACATCACAGGATCACACTTTTATCAATACGGTAATATGTACAATTCCTTTCATTTCTGCCCATTCTGTCGATCCCCAAAAAACCATTGATTAATCCAACTGGCAGGTCTCACACAGCCCTTAACAAAGGGCTGTTCAGGAAATTAAGTCAGTAAATGCTACTCCCTTTATTTTAATTCCAGTTATCTATACTTATTGCTGTGTAGCTGGGAAGATTTTTTGGGCAAGATATCATGGGAGAGAGAGGCTTTTGTTTAGTCTTTTTCAACAAATACGTGACCGAGGCAGCTTTGAAGCCTTTTCTGAGGAATCCTTCCTCCTTCTGTAGAATGTTTAATCTTCCTGTGGAGTGCCTAACTATGAGACTCCTTCTGCAGACTTTCATTCTGGTGCCATACAGATGAGCAGGGGTTGCTCAGGTGATTGAACGAGTCCTAAATCGTTGCTGGAGAGAGAGCAGGATGCTTAGGTCAGAACAAAATCTTTATTTACCCCTCTTTTCCACCCAGGAGGAGGAGGAAAAAAAAGTAATTGTAGCTCAGGGGTAGGGAGGGATAATCCTTGTGGGTCCCTTCCAGCTTGAGGTACTCTGTGATTCTGGATCTCAAAGAGAGGTTTACCAATAACCCAAAAACCCCTTGCACTTTCTGCTTCCAGCAGGAGCCACAATTCCCTCCTGTCTCTGCAGGAGGAGCCAGGGTGATTTGGCAGCCTCCAGTTCATCCACGAAGGGGCCAGGGACAGCACAAACACCATCAGCTGGGAGGCAAAACTTGCTAAGAACAAACCTTCCACCTCCATTTCTGGGTTTATTTCTCTCGCTGGCTGTGCTGGGGCTGTTCACACACAGTCCAGAATGGGGAAATTATCTGTACAAGGCACCCAGTGCCACACGGTCTGAACCTTGCAATGGAAAAAAAAAACCAAAACCACATTTGTGTGTACTGGTTTCCTCCACGGCTTCTTTTCCTGGTGTTTTATGTGGTTTCAGCCCTCCCTGGTGCTGTTTCCACTGGAGGGGCTGTCACAGCCTCTCCCTCTCACACAGGCACTCGTGTGTGCACCTTGGTGCTGGCTGAGGGTTCAGCTCGTGCTCATGAAGAAAAGTTCAAATCCAGTCTTCCTTTCTCCCCAGTCACATGTTTTGACTTCTAGAATGGGAATTGATATTTTCTTGGTGAAATGTATTTGATAATTGGGTTTAAATTATGTCTACATATATATAAACACCCTTAGTATGCGAGATCTCCCAGATTTCATTGGTTAGCTCGTTGTTTTAAGCCATTTGATGGAAATTGTATTTTACCAGACAACCTAGTCTGTGTGGGGGGGGAAATAGTATGAAAAAAAGTGCATTGCCTTAGTTATTACTCATTTGAAGGATAGCTGAAAGTCACCACTGCTGGCTCGGTGATGTGTCACATCAGGACTGTGGCTCCTCCCGCTGCAGGTGACAACAAACAGGAGAAAAACTTCATGAGCACAGGGGGTGCAGGTGGATGTGAGGCTGAATGGGACCCTGATCCTGCATGGAGCTCCACATGGGCAGATCTCTCTCTGCATGACGTGGGTGCAGGGATCTGTGGCAATGGACTTTGCTGCTCAAGTGCCTTAGCTGCCACTTTTAGCAGTTAGTGCTGTGCTTAAAAAAAAGGAAAAAAAAAAAAAAAAAAAGAAAAAAAAAGAAAAAAAAGCCCAGCCAGAAATCACATTAGCAGCATCAAAATTGCTTTTATTTTCAGGGTCAGTACCCTCAGCAATATGTTGCAGGAAAGGGTTGATCCTAGTATGGAGCTGCTGATAATTCCCGAGTTGGTTTGACATATGCAGGCTGCTGTCGACTTCAACAGGCTTATTCAACACATTTGTTTCTTTTGGGTTTAGGATTAGCCAAAATTCAATTCTGTGAGGCTGCACTGATGAGGGTTGCCTGCAGTGGGCTGAGGGCCTGGCAGGACTCAGGCTGCACAAGCATGACAGCAGAAGCTCTGTCCCTTTAGCCTGGGTTTAACCGTGGTTAAGCCCAGACTAAAGGGGCAGAAGGCTCAAGAATTTTACATTTCTTCTTCAGAAGCCTCAAGAATTTTACATTTATTAAAGTCTGCTCATAAAAAAGAGACTCCAGAGCAAGCAGTGGAGCTCAGAGTGAAGATCTGGGAAAATAAATGGCCCAGGCTATCAGGCTGTGACAGCTTTGGCAAACCTTTGCAGAGTTTTATAAAACAAACACGCGTGATGTTCTCTTCTCCGGGTCGGTCTTTGCATCAGAAGTTCATACCCAGCTCAGAGTACGGATGAAATGGTTCTCTCTCTCCCTCTCCACATATTTGCTGAGCACACAGTGGTGAATTAAGCGCCATCCCTGTGCTCAGCACACCCAGCCCCTCTGCAGCTCTCCTGCCTCCCTCCAGGTGTGGAAGCCACAGGAGATGGAGATCGTTCCAGCCTGCTCCCTGGGCTTCATATTCCAAGGAGATGACTTCTCTGGATCTCAGGAATCGCAGGAAATAAAACTGTCTGTGGGCTTGCTCTGCTTTTCAGCAAGCACAGAACGTGCCAGTGGACTCTGATAACCCAGCGTGCCTCCGCTGCTTTTCCACACCAAGATTTGAGTCCTTCTGCTTTTTATGAACCGTTCCAGGCTGTTGTTTCAGCTAAGAATATACAGAAAACTGAGCAAATTTCACTGTTTTGGACCCATGGCCCAAGGAGGGGGTGGTGATGATAAAAAGCAGTGGCACACATCAAATCCAAGTGGTACCAGGTCTGAGTGGTTGTTTAACAGCTGGCCCAGAGCAGTGTTAAAAGTAAGAAAGGAAATCACAGCATTATTCATTAATTTATACTTATGTATGTTTTGTTTCTCTCAACACACACGCACGTGATATTGCTCATATATACTGCTCATCTGGTAAGGAAGAAATAAAAAGAGAAATTGATACCAGTCTGCATATGTGTTCAAAAGCTTAGCAAATTCTCCAAGCTCTGCTGGGGATCAGGTTTCATGAAACTGCAATAAAAAAATCCTTTTTTACCTTGTCTTTGTGTGTTCTGAGGTGGGTTTGTAAGGTTTGAATTACTGGGTAATAACTAAGAAGTCTCCTTTTCACGAGCCTGCAGCTGGGAAATGGACAGTTTAATATTAATGGAAAAGAACAAATTCTTCTCCTTTCTCCCTCCTTTCTTCTCTGCACTTCTCCTTCATAATTTCCTTTTCTGAGATCCCTGTCCTGGAACTGCCTTTGTAGAAGTCCAGGATGAGCTACAAACCAGAGGAGTAGAGCCCAATTTTTCAATTTTTCACTTAATCACTGCAGTGAGAGTCAAATGGCACCAACTTGTGAACATTCAGGATAGAAAAGATCCACTTCATTGGCGTGTCTGCAATTATTTATTTAACTAAGGAACTAATATCACATGAATCTGCAGACTTCCCTTCTGAAACACCCAGTAAGTGCCCTGATATCAGCGTGCCAGGGGGAAATATGGAAATAATCACTCCTGGCTTCTAAGAGAAGGAAAATCCTCAATGTTTGTTGGGAATTACTTGGCACAAATGATTGAATGGAAGTAACCAGCACCACCAATCTGTATTTTGGTGTAAATCCACCTCAGGTCCATCCTGGCTTCACTTCCAGAGAAGTTTAGCGAGAAATTGAAGTTAAATACCAAGGTTGAGCACATTGCCACTTTTTTATCTTTACATTAAAGCACTTATTCCTGTCCTTTTCCCTTTAAGCCAATGTGATGGATAAGAGAGGACTACCCCAAATCAGGGTCTCCAGGGACTGCTGGGTCTAAGGTAAACATAAAGTTAACTCTGTTTTGGGGAATTCTGGCATGAAGGAGCTGTTGGCACCCAAGGGGCTGTGGGAGCTTGTTGAGAGAGGACATGGGACTGAACTGAGAGTTTAAAAAGGTTTTTATGGATGGAAATTCTCAATTTCTGAGAATAAATTATATACTTGAAAAAAAAAAATAAAACCAAACAAAAAAACCCCTTTGCTGATGACTCCTATGCTGGTTTTTGAGCTCTCCTTCCTGTGTCTAATCCTGTTCTTTTAGGGAGCTGAACACAACGAGCTCCTCTGGCCTTGCTGGGTCCCTGAGAAAATAAATGTGATGGAGCCCAGACCTGGCCCAGTGGGGACAGAACCAGAACCAGAACCAGAACCAGGGGGTGTCCCAGGGATGGGCAGGGACAGAACCAGAACCAGAACCAGAACAAGAAGCAGAAGCAGAACCAGAACCAGAACAAGAACCAGAACAAGAACCAGAACCAGAACCAGAACCAGAACCAGGGGTGTCCCAGGGATGGGGCAGGGACAGAAGCAGGTCCTGAGCACAGGAACAGGATGCCTTAGGGCTGTGAAACACACAGAGCCTTCTCCCATCTGTTCTCCCCTCAGCTCTCCACATTCTTGCTGCCTGGCGTGGTGTTTCCCTAGGATATCTGAGTAAGGAGGAGCCTGAAATCTAAGGTGAATTGTGTTATTTAAAATATCCTTCTTTTATGGTCAGAATTTACGGCCCAGCTCCATGAGGCTTGCCTGACCTGTGGCACCCTTCTCCCCGTGGTGATTTAGAAGTGGCCGTGAGAAGCAGAGAGGTTTTAACTCCTTCCATTTCCTTCCATGTTCTGGTTTCTTTTCCCCCCTTCATTTACTCCTTTGCTTAAAAAAAAAACCCCACAAACCCCAAAATATTCTTCCATCAGGCCAAGGTTTGTGTGCCCAGTGCATCCCAAGGTGTGGATTTTAGAGAGGGAGGATTTTCCCAGAGACAGGAGGTCAGGGCAGGGAGGCAGGGGTGGAAATCTCCTCCCTGGCCTGGGAGGGCACCCTGGTGACTGAATTCCAGACCCTGACCAGCAAACAGGGATGTGGGAAGGGAGGGATTTTCAACCTCCCTCCTTGGCCTCGGGGGTTTTGGCCCAGAAAGAGGCAGAAGTTATATAGAATTCCCAGAATACATCCCTAACTGCATTGTCTGTAATGGGATTTTTTACTGTGCAGGGAATGAAATATCAGGCTCTCATTGTTATCTTCCCTCGTGCAGCTGTAAAGAATTTATTTGTGAGTTTTACAATATCCAGAGGTGGTTCCTTTGTACCCTTTTTCCAATAAAGTTGAAATGCCAAAAGTTCTCCGGTTTGTTATTGCTCTCTTTGCCCAGCACAAAACCCTTGTGGCAACGCTGAGAGTGGCATCTCTGTCTGATCATGAGCCTCCTCTTGAGGAGACCATCCTGGCTTCCCTGCACAGCTGGGAAACCCTTAAAATGCCATTTTCCAGCCTGCCCCAATGCCCAGGCTCCTCCAGCATCTTGCCACGTGTCCTTCTGGCTTTGGGGACCTGCATTATTTGGTGTGTCCCAGGGTCATAATTTGGATTTTAGGCATTCTCTGCTCAGTGCATTCAAATTTCTCATAAGCCCCGAAGTGTCCCACCTTAGAATGGGGGGAAAAAATTAAAAAAAAGTTATTTAAGTTTGTGGGGGTAAAAATGCTTCACTAGGAGGAGTTTCCTGGAATACCAAGGACTCAGGGAGCCAGTTCATTTCCATCTGCCAGCTCGTGCTCCGTGGTCTCCTTTTGTACCAATCCTTAAAGAGTTTGGCCCTGATTGTTCTGGGCTTGACACCGTGGGCTGAGCACATTTAATCCTGACCAACACAGCCCTTGTTTTTTTAAAAAAAAACACATTAAAAATGATTTTAAAATGCTGTCAGTATTAAAGGTAACTTGCATATTGATGGAAAAGACAAATTAATCCAGCAAAGAAATACACAGTAATGAGGATATTCCATTTATATTACATTTATCTTTCTCCCTACATGCGGATTCTTTGAAATCAGTTTTAAGAAATACCTTTTTTTTTTTTTTAATAGAGTGGGACTTTTTTTTTCTCTGTTTTCAATGAATTTTATGAATCTCCTTTCACCTCCATAGGTGGTTGTCATGTCTGGGGAAACAACACAAGCTGAATTCAGCTGTGGCAGCTCTGATGGTGCTGTCTGCTGAGGAGGGACTTTCCCACTGAAACCAGGATGGTTTGGAACAGTGCAGGACTGGGAATTGCTGCTGAGGAATAAGGAAACAACAAACTCAATTAATTTTTTGAAGGCCACACGAGGGAAACAGTGAAGGAAATCTTTCGTTTAAACCCTTCCAGTAGAACCTGCCTCACAGATTTCTCTGGATTTTCAACAGGCACCACCCAGCCCTCTCCTCATTTGAGAAGCACTTGGACAGAGGGATGTCAGAACAGTAGGGGACTAATAAACTGTTTCAAGGTTCCCAGATTAGGTCTGCTTGGAAATTAAAAATAGATTTATAGATACCAGCATCCAATCTGAATGCTGTCCCAGATTTCCACGGTTCCAGCGGTATCTGGCTCCCAACACAAACAGAAATGCCATAATTTGTTTTCCATCCTCTCTGATGTCAATGTAAACAATCTTTTGGATGGGCCTGGATGTTTCTCTGCATGGGGACGAAGCTGAACTCTGCAGCATTGCGTGAGTTTATGAGAAACAGAAGGGGAATCTGACGAGCTTGGTGTCGTGGTCCAGGCTATCTGAAGCTCAGAGAATGTCTTACACAACCAGGAGCACATCAGAGTTAAAGGTGTGTGCTGTGCTCCCTGTTTCAGGCTCATTGGTGCACAACCATGTCAGGACTTGAGTTAAAATGACCAAAGGCCAGAGCAGAAGGCAGAGGAATGGCCAATGTTTCACGCAATTCACTATCTCCTGAAAATATTAGCATGTTCTGTGATGATATTCTCTTTATTTCAATATTTGTGAGGAAAGTCAGTTCACACAGGGCCGTGTAAAAACTCAGGGAAGGCAAGATTCACGCCATTCTCCCCTGTTTGTTTCTATTTCTTTCCCATCTATTCCCATTCCATTTAAAAATAACCTGGTGCATCTTTCCTGGAACACACAGATATATATACACGTGCCTATTTATATATATATACATGTATATATGTATCTACATATGTAGTCTTGGTTCTTGTCTTGCAATTTGAATTTGAATCCCATCAACCGCTTTTCCCAAGGAATTCTTGCATTCAGACCCAAGTTACCAGAATCATTTGTTTATTGCTTGCAAACAATCATTACCTGCTGACAGAGGGCTGGGAGCCCCTTGCTAAAAACTGACATATTGGAAATATTTTAGGGCTTATTCTTCAGAAGGAGCTCAGGTGGGTGAGTGAATGTGCCTGGGTACAGCCTGTCCTGCTTTTCCAAGAGCTGGGAGTGGGAGTTCAGGGGTGAGAACGGGGATGCTGGAGTTCACCACGGGCACTGAGGTGCTCCCACCCTTGCCTGCAGACCTGACTCTTCATGTGGATGGTGAAACATCAAAATGAAGCATCATTTGGAGGCCCAGTGACTCCCTGCTGGGCTCACAGAGCTGCTCACCACACAGGGCTCAGCACACACTGCTGCTGAAATTGCTCCGTGGTCAGTTGTGCTCCTGGGAACTCATTTCCAGGCTGCTGTGAGGAGGTTTGGGGCACCCTGTCTCTCCTCACCCCCAGAAGCTGCCCAGGACCTTTTCATGCACCAGCAGAGGGTTTTAAAATACGCACTTGCTTAGGCACATTATTATTCTAAACATCTCGAAGTTATGCTCTCCCTCCTTGTCACCATAGAAATGATTACACAATCACGCTCCCCTTCCTCCACACAAGGGCTGCCTGCCTGTCTGGGGGGGACACAGGGGCTCTCCAGGCACTGAGGCATTGCTCCACTGCCAGGCACTCCCCTCCACTTCCCAGGGCCTGGCAGGGAAGGAAGGGGCAGCTGCCATCCAGACCAGCTCTGGGAGGAGCAGGGCAGGCAGGCTGTGGGCACGTTCCCGTTCCCTCCTGCCTCATCTTTTGGGTGGCTCCTTCCTCAATGCATGACACACTTTGCATTCCCTCTTTTTAAACCTATTTCAGGTTAATTTTTTAAGCCTCTTTCAGAATTTTCTGTTTCTGCCCCACTCTTCTCTTTGGCAGCGCCTCTTCCCTATAGAAATGATCTTTTATGGATTTTGAGGTCAGGGCCCAAGCTCCCAACAAGTCCTAAGAATTCCCTTCTCTGAGCAGCACATTCTCCAAGAACTCTCTCCAAACAGAGCCCTTTTCAAATTCCAAACTCTGCTAAGGCTGGTTTTGTTCCTCCACGTCCAGAAAAAGTGACACTGAAGCATTACATAAAATATTCTGCTGCGGTTTGACATCTTGTTCTGGAGGCATCATCCTGAAAAAAGGTATTGACAAACAGAGGTAATTTTAGAGAAGGAGCAAAGCAGAATGTCCAGTGTGAGAGGATTTATGTTTTTATATATATACAGTAAAAATAGCCTGGTTAAAAGGCAACCATGAGGGTTTGGCAAGGTCCCAGTGTTTGGAGGCCATGAGAATACAAACACAAATGGCTTTTACCAGTCAATTCAGGGATATTGCAGCTGACTCCAGTAGGAGCTTCCTGAGGGAAAGACGGATCCTTGGGGCTTGCACAGAATAGCTGACTGCAGAGAAAATGGCATAACTAGGCAAACTGTGTGGAAATCAATAATATGCATAAGTCATTGAAATAGAGGGAAAACTCCTCACAGCGATCGTCCAACAATGTTCGCAAAGGAAATGGTGAATAGCTCATCCATCAGAACATTTACATCTCATTTGGATAAAAACTGGGATTTTTTCCACGTGGATTCCCCTGGCCTCTGCCAATTCCTTGAAAGCTCCTGGGAGCCTCAGTGGGGTTTGGTTACACCTCAGCAGAGGCCGAGCCCTCATCCACCCAGCAGAGAAATATTTCTCCTGGCCATCTGCCACCAGAAGCCAGACCTCAGAGCTCATCTTGGTCCTTTTCCTTGCATTTCTCGTGCTCTGTGTCTCCTCTGCCCGTGGTTCTGGTGCCTCTTGTGCTGCCCCACCAAAGCCCATCCCCTGCCCACTGCTCCAGCCTGCAGCAGCCACAGCTGGAACTGCTCCTGCTCCTGCATGGGACCCCCCTGCACAGGCTGAATGCACAAACTGGACCCTATTTTGGCTCATCTCACCTGGTCAGGGCAGATTTGCTCATGCAAGCTGCCAATTTGTTTATCTCTTGCTCAAGAGTTAAGCTTCAAATCTAAAATTCCCCAGTTTTCCTAAGACCTTTCAAGTCAACTTTCAAAGGCAGCCTTTTATTGCTGGGTTATAAAACCCTTTACAGAGAGAAAACTTCAAGTCTGAACATTGAAGCAAAGTGTTTAAAGTTCCTTTTTGGATTGTGAACCTATCATTAAGGCAGGATAGGAACCAGTTTTCAGCCTGTCCTCTACACGGAGCATCCACCACGCCAGAGTCCAAAGTGAAGTCACTTTTCTGGACCACAGAAGGCTTAGAAATGCCACTTGTAATTAAAAACATTGTGCCTGGATCCCTCTGTCTTTATTGAGGTGAAGTGGCCACTGGAAGCAATACAAGTTGAGGCTGAGGAACAGCAGCAAGCTCTTGTCCTCTGTTTTCTAATATATTTAACTGTTTATGGATGCTGGGGAGGCTTTGTATGTTCTGTACGTTTCAACAGTAAAATGGATGCAATTTCCTCCAGCTTTGACAGAGATTGTAATAACAGCCAGTGCTCTGTGAGGCCAAGCAGAGCCACCTCTCCCTGTCCCCTTCTCTGTGCCAGGGGAGATGACTGCCAGCCCCTCAGCCTGCAGGAACCTCTGAGCTGCTGTCCCGGCTTCCTTTTTGTTTTTTCAGCTTTATCTCCTGTGTTTCTGCTAATGCCTTGTCTACTCTGTGGATCAGAGACTTTTATCTGCCCGTCTGGAAGGGCTTAGCACAAGGCAGCCCTGATCCTGCCCCAGCAATCCAGCATCAGCACTAATTGCACAGCGCTTTAATTCCTCGAAGTGTTGTGTAAACTGCACGGGCTCGGTTCCTGGTGGTCCCAAAAAAAAGGGTTTGGGTGAGATGTCCCCTGCCACGGGTGCCAGGATCCCCTCCTGGGGATGGAGCTGGGAGGCCGCAGAAATGTTTTTATCCCTGTCACAAACAGCCTCAGCACCCCTGAGCTCTTTGCAATCACATTTTTTCAGAGGGATCCCCACTCTGCCATGAAGTCTTCCATGCCCAAGTTGAGATTTCCCCGTGATGAGGGCTCCCAAACCTGCTGAATTTGGCACGAAGTTGTTCTGTGCACTCAGCAGACCACACAGCAGAGGAGAAATGCCAGCAGCTCCTTCACCCTTGCATCCCCTCCTTTTACTACGCTCATCATATAATTTTCCAATCCACAGAGGTACCACAGGAGAGACTTGAGGGTCAAGTGCAGCATCCCAGCACCCCAGAGTGAGTAGGAACAGGGAATTTCACCTGCTGGGATGCAGCTCCTGCACCACCACGCCAATCCATGATGCTTCCCATTTGAACAGCAGCCTTTCATTTTCTCTTTTAATTTTTTTTTCTGAAGTCCATCTGTAAATCTGGTTGTCACATTCTGTTCCATGGCAGAATCCCAGCCCAGAAGCAGGAGGGAGGTTGGGAGTGAGAGCCTGGTGGTGGTCAGGGGGCAGCACAGGTGACACTCACCCCTCTGCTACCACCAGAGGAGTCTGGAAATACTGAAATATTGCAGCCTGCAGCAGGGGTGGGAGGGCTGAGCTCAGCTCTGGTGTGGTACAATTTAATTCTGGCTCTGCCCATGAATCAGCAGGACCTGGAGAGAGCTGTAAATCCTGGGGGATGTTGCTCCCTGCTGCTGACAGTGCAGGACAGAGCCACGCTCTGTGCTGGGGACGTGCTCAGCCTGGAAGGGCTCTGGATTGCTGCCAACAGAGCCCAAAAACTCCTTGGTGAGGTGAAATCTGATGTGACATCACGTGTCTGGTGGCCAGCAGGGTGACAACAGAGGTGCCTGGCCCTCCTGAGCCACCTCTCCACCTCTTGGATTTGCTCTGTGTGTGTGTCTCAGCCAAAAGCACAGGTTTTTTTAGTCAGTCTTAGCTGAACATGAAGGTTTCTTGCTGTCACAGACATCTTTTATGAAAAATCCTTTCCTTAGGACTTTTCCTCCTGAGAAGCTGAGAGGCCTCAGGAACAAAATGCAAACAATGGTTATCTGCTGCTGTGGGATGCAACAGGTGCAGCTGTGATTGGTCTCATGTGGTTGTTTCTAATTAATAGCCAATCACAGCCCAGCTGGCTCAGACAGAGAGTCCGAGCCACAAACCTTTGTTATCATTCTTTGCTATTCTATTCTTAGCCAGCCTTCTGATGAAATCCTTTCTTCTATCCTTTTAGTATAGTTTTAATGTAATATATATCATAAAATAATAAACCAGCCTTCTGAAACATGGAGTCAGATCCTCTTCTCTTCCCTCACCCTGGGACCCCTGTGAACAGGGTCACACTCTGCTGCCTTTTGGGGTGCAGCATGGGGACAAGGAAAGCACTAAAACAGGGGTTAACTGAGTCTCTGCTGTCTGCAGACAGGCAGGGCAGAAATCACCAAGGAAATCTGGGTGTTATTACCCAGCTTGGTTAACAAAAAATTAATGTGATTGACACAGTCACCAGTTTAAATATGTCTTAAAACACTTCACAGGCAAAATCTGAAAGGCACAGGTATTCCTGCACTGAGCCAAGGAGCTGTGAAGGAGTTGTCTCGTGTGCATAGAAAATGTCAAGAAAAGGGGAAAAGGTGTGGGAAATAATGGGGGGAATGTCACCCTGGTTTTTAAAGATTTTCTAGGCCTTCTGATGTTGACATTCCTGTGGTGAACTTTCTCAGACACTTTCTGTAAATAACTGATTGTTTTGTCTTCTTTTATGGAGGAGGAGAAAATTGATAGACTGTTGGTTTGACCAACAGTCAATCACCTCATTGGAGAGGTGTTGCTGTCACCCTCCAATCTGCTGTCACTTTTAGAAAACTATAAATGTTGGAGTCAGAAAATAAACTTCCTCTTTCTTCCTTCACCTTGAGAACGGTGCTGTGCTAGTGTTCTTTTGTGTCCTATAGTGACAGGGGAAAACCCCTGAATATGGTGATAATTCTTTCATAAATCCCCCAGGATTTACAGCTGTTTGGTGCTGGAGGAGCAGGGTGGGATGGAGCTGGGAGAACAGGCTTGGGAGGCAGCACCTGTCAGAGGACAGGGAGAGGAGAACATGTCTTGGTTAGGAAAGACAGGAGTCTGCTAAGGAAGGCAGGAGCCTCCCCTGAAATGGAGAATGTGAACCCTCCCCACCCCTCCAAATTGCTATAAATTTTAAATTAAGGGGATCCCAGGCAAAAATATGGGAGCAGGAATAACAGTTCTTTAATAGGGAAGGAAAAAAAAAGGATAAAATAAACCATGCAGTACACCAGAACAACCCTGACAGAGCCAGAACCCAACCTGACACCCTGTGGGTCAGGGTGTTGGTGCAGTCCCATTGGAATTGTGGCTCAGCCCTCCTGCAGTGTCAGGGGTGGTTCTGTTGGAGCAGGGATCCTGTAGAGAAGGATGGATTCTTCCTCTGAAGATTCTGTGGAAGAAGAGGCAGCTGCTGTTCCTCTGGGAAATCCCGTGGAGAAAGCCGTGCTGGTGTCTCAAAAACCTCTGGATTATATCCAGGTAGCAATGTTTGAAACCTCAGATTGTATCCAGGCAGGAATGTTTGAAATCTCTGATTATATCCAGGTAGGAATGTTTGAAACCTCAGATTGTATCCAGGCAGGAATGTTTGAAATCTCTGATTATATCCAGGTAGGAATGTTTGAAATCTCAGATTGTATCCAGGTAGGAATGTTTGAAACCTCAGATTGTATCCAGGTAGGAATGTTTGAAACCTCAGATTGTATCCAGGCAGGAATGTTTGAAATCTCTGATTACATCCAGGTAGGAATGCTTGGCTCCTCCCTCTGGGCTCACATCTGCCAGTGGGATGCTGCAGTTCTTATCAGCCATGCAGGGACATTCAATGGCTGTTATCAGCAGGTGTCCCCTCCCCAGGGAGGTGTGACTGTGGTCACTCAAAGTGAGAGATAAAGCAAACTGCCCACTTGACAAAAGATAATCTGCCATACAGATGGTAATTGAAAACGTCTTGCCTTGCAATCTTCAGCAGAGCACAAAGCCAAGGGCACTGCCAGGCGTGGAGCTGAGCTGGAGAAGCCAAAATGAGCACATGGCAGTGCCAGAAGGGTGATCCTGTGCTCTGTGCCACGCTTGGGAGGAGGAGGTGGCCCCAGGGGACGTGTCCAGCCTCTTCCAAGGCTGCTCCCAAAGGCGACACCAGCACGTGGCCGAGGGGAAGGAGGAGCAGGTTCCTCCATCCTCCACTGCCAGAGCGCAGGAAAACGATTCCTGGTGGGCTGGGAGGAGTGTGCAGGGCTGGAGACTGAAACCACACAGAAATAAATGCTCACCACCATCCAGAGGCAGCGCTGGTGGGACCAGGATTCCCTGCAGCTCCTCACCAGGAAGGGGCTGGAGAGTCACTGATAAATTATGGCTTGTCTCCTGCTGCAGACACTGCCTTAGCATCTGAAGTGCACGATAGAAATCTGTCCTTAATGATCACTGACCTTCAAACAGGAGGGGGAAGAAAGCCAGACCCAACCTGACAATATCTTCTCTGAAGATTAAAAAAAAAAAAAACCAAAAAAACCCCAACCTACCAAAAAACAAACACCCAAACAAACCCCATCCAAAACCCCCTGTATTTAACTGGATTCTCATGGTAGATCATGTGTGCCACAAGAGGATAAAATTTGGAGCATTCTCGGTTTCAGAGTGAATATTTTATATAAACAGACTAAACAGTATAGGAAAAATACAGTGCTGTGCACAACAGCAATGCTCAGCAAGCTAAAAAAACCAGACTGGGCCAGATCTTAGTGATAATTCCCAGTGCAACCTATTCTTGAGTCTGAAGTCTCCTGAGAGATACCTTACATAACAGGAAATTGTGGATAATCACAGAAAATACATCAAAGCCATTTCAGATATTTCTAACAAACGCAACATGTACTAAATGTTATTTGAGGCGGGGTTGGGGGAGAGAGTTGGAAATAAATGTGCAGATTAGCATTTAGGGTTGTAGGTTTGGTTTTTTTTTTTAATTATTATTTCTATTTTTTTTTCTTTTTTTGAGTTGTTTGGAGTATTTCCTCCAACAGGAGCAGGGTCTGAGGGATTTTCCAGGGCGTGGAGCTCTGACCAGGCTGTGTGTTCCATCCTGCCCTGTGTGATCTCCACGGGAGGGAACAGGCACGGAGGAGCAGAGGCAGTCAGGGAACATTAACTGCATACATGCATAATTACGGCTGCAGTGACCTGATGGAAATTTCGCAGGGATTTCAAAATGTGTGAACCTTTTCCCTGAGCCCTTTCTGTGTCTGTGGCAAAGCAGGAGTGGTAAATAATGCCCTGGGTAGGTGGGGACCCACCACAGCCCCTGGAATTGCAGCTGGGGGTTTCAAGTGCCTTGGGAATGGTAAAAGAATGCATTAAATTGGATGTTATGTCCATCCATTCCATGCAATAAAAGGAGGAAAATGCCAGAGTGGCTCCATCCACAGAGCCTTCACTGTGGACCCATCCACCCATCTCTCCATCTGTGTTGTTCTCCTGTGTTCTGGAAGCATTATCATAATGTAAAGGTGGGAAAACTCACATTTACCACTGGTTTTTGGTGGGTTTTTTGGGTTTTTTTTTTTGGTGGGTTTTTTTTGTGTGTTTGTTTGTTTTTGTTGTTGTTGTTTGGGGTTTTTTGTTTTTTGGGTTTTTTATTTTTTTGTTGTTGTTGTTTTTTGGGGGGGGTTTTTGGTTTGTTTTTTGTTTTGTTTTGGGTTTTAGGTGTTTTTTTGTTTTGTTTTGTTTTGGGTTTCTGTTTTTGTTTTGTTTTGTTTTGGGGGTTTTTTGTGTTTTTTTTTTGTTTGTTTGTTTTGTTTTGTTTTGCATTTTTGGTGGTTTTTTTGGTGGGTTTTTATTTTCTCGGTGTTGAGCACCGCGTGTGCTAACTTAGCCCGAGCAGGGGAACTGTGAGCCGTGGGGTTTCCAAACGTGCTGGAGGAATCAATGGCACAGAATCCACCGTTCCGTGGTTTTACACCAGCCTGCCTCACTCTAAGGTCAAACTGGAAAAGTTTCCTGACAAGAGCTGCAGGTCTGAGCCTCTGCTGTATTTTATTCGAGCTGAGCTGCACCAATAAAACACAACCCAAAAAAATCCTCTAACAGAGGGGAGGGGGAGGAAAAAAAAAAACCAAAACAAAACAAAAAAATCCACAAATTTAGGTTAAAAACAAAAGTTGTGGCGACGCAAGCGCCTGTAAGTTTTGCAATAATCCTCCAGCACTTTTTGCATCCCAAAAGGCTCCAGATGTGACCAGCCACTGCGAAGTGGCGAGAGTTGTTTATCAGCATCCTGCTCTGCAGACGGGCACCTGTAATTCCACTCGAGCTTTGCATCAGCAGAATTAAGAGATCCAGGAAAAAAAAAAAACCAAAAAAACAAAACAAAAAAAACAAATAGGGAAAAAAAAAACAAACCAAAATGCCAAAACCCAAAACTCTGCCAAGGCAGGTTTCTGGTTTTGAGGCAAAAACAGGGACAGGGCAAGCCCTGCCTGTCACCTCAAGGTGAGGTGGGTGATTCTCTCTGCTGGGTGTTGAGGGTGGCTCTGCCCATAAAAAGAGGGGAAACTAATAAAAACCAGCGACTCTCAGTGCTGCTGTTGAGCACCTGGATTTTTTCCATGTCTTTCCCAGCTCTGAGGGATGCCCAACACCCATGGGCTTGCTGGGTACCTGTGTGCTTGACAAATGCTGAATTTCAGTCCCACTCCCTTCCTGATCCCTGGCCTATTCACAGCTTCATTTCTGGTTTGGGGAGCAAAACTTCCTCTTGATTTCTCCTTTCTAAAAACGAGTGCCACCCTCTCCTTTTCTGCAGGTGGTGAATTCAGCTGTTGATAGAAGCCTCCAGATAAAAGTGCTGTGCTCAAGGGGCAGATCTGTATTTCCAGAAAGTCACCTCCATGTTTGTGTGAAGCACCTGCCAATTAATATGCTTAAAAATATCACTGGAGTTATGTAAGATCTTTAAAAATCCTTCTGCTTCTTGACTCTGCAGCACTTCACCTATGACTAAAAGTCATCAAGCTTCAGTGTGCTTTAAAATAAACTCAAAACCCAAGCAGCCCTAATTTAATAGAAGCAAGAAATTATTAACCCCTTCCTCTTGTGTGGGATTTTTCAAACCTGTCCATGTGGAACACAGTCTGATCTTGTCTGGCACCCCCCAACCATGGTGCCTTAAAATATAACATTCTTTTATATATGTATTTATAAAACTATGTATCATTCTCCATGAATGATGTATAAAACCCACGACCCTTAACATTTTATTGGCATTGGAATGATGATGGCTGGGTAAACTCCAAGCTCAACACACCAAACCAACTGCTCAGGGACATTCTGATTCCCCCATCCTTTACATTTCATTTTTTTTTTTTTTTAAGAAAAGTCTATATGGAAATGAACATCCAGGGGCAGATAGTAGCAAAGGGATTTTTTTCTGATTTTGAACGGGGGGAGGTGAATGATTTTGGGTGCCATTGGTGTGAGGAGTCACAAACACATCCAAGCCACAACGAGCATCAGGGCTGAGTAAACGTGCTGCTTGTGGCACCTCTAAACACACTTAAACACAGCGGGATTTGTGTAATATAAACATTAAATCCTTCATAGCACTGTTTAATATACAGGGTGTTAGAAATCATAAAGGTTTTCTGGTTTAAAATTATAGAAATTGGTAAGTGGTACGTGGTGTTTTCTCTTTCAGGAGCTGATTCGGGCTGCTGGCATTAATGAGATTTTTTTTTTTTTGTGAGCTCTGGATGAGGCTTTAAGGCAAGACTTATAAATAAATAAACAAATAGATAGATAAAGCCTCTCCTTTCTCATCTGCTGCCCTCTTAAGAGGTTTCTTAGGGCTGGAGCTGCTGTTGCTCACCAGGTGCCCAGAGCTGGGCAGCGCCTGCTCCTCCTGCAGCCTTGCAACTCCAGTAACCCCAAATATATTTAGACAGATGACTCGATTCCCTCACCACAAAGATATGTGAGTAGGAATTGTTGTCTATCTTGTAAAAACAGTGCCACACTTGTGCGTGCATGTGTGGGGCTGTTAAAGGTTTTACAAGGTGCAGGGGAATGCTGCTTATCTGGGGCGGGGAGGGATCCAAAAACCCCAAAATCCCTCCCCAGAAATCCCTCCCCGGGCTCGGGGCTCCCTCTGGAAGGCGCAGAGCTCTCACACCCTGCACCCAGAGGTGAACACTCTGCCCAGCTCAGAGGGAAGATTTAGGAGCAAAGCCGAGTTCCATTTACATCATTAAAATCCTAATGAGGCTGTAAATCAGGGCAGGAGTATGGCCGAGGTCGATAGGGTTGGGTGGGTTTAAATGGCTGGGGAATTTCTCTGCTTTAGGTGGAAATGCAGACCAGAGCTGGAAGGAAAGAAAGGGTTTCACGTTCTTGTTAGGATCTGAAGGGAGCAGCAACAACTATCAATTTTGATTCGGATTGTTTTGCTTCTTTCTGAAAAGGGATAACAGTGAAAATGGTCGCTGTCCCAAATCACAGTGGCCAGTAAGAAATACCTTACACTGGGCAAAAATTACTGACAGAAGTTTGAATTTATTTTTTTTTTCCTGACATATCCTTGATAGGGTAGCAATTATAAGTACTTTTGTACACATCAGTTTACAATTTTCTTCAAACCATTGACAAAACCTGATACCAAAACCTGATACATTTCCCAAGATGCACCAACACGACTGCATTTTCCATTTTACTTCCCTTTTGTAAGCAAGCTTCAGTATTTCAAATATTACATAATGTGGAATGATCTGGAAAGGCATATATTCACCGAGAGCCTTGGTTTGAATCTGATGTTTTAATTAATGTGTTTAATTAGTGCTTCAGTGTAAGAGGGCACAGTTCAGGAGCTGGAAAAGGCAGCCCATCCTGCAGACCCAGTGCAGGCCACTGGTTTCAGTGGGATCCTGCAGCCAGCACAGCCCATGGAAGCAGCCTCTCCTCTGAGCTGCAGCCAACTTGTTTTTCTGTTCCTTAAACAGTCCTGCAGCACTTGCCAGGAAATGCAAGAAAATAAAATGACTCACTGAAACAGTAGTTGTTTCCATTGGAAATTATTAAAACAAATGGCAATGTTACCATATATTAACTTTAATTCTAACATCCTGCAGCACGATTGTTTCAGATGATGAGTGGCGGCCTCTCAACAAGGACCATTTTGATTTGAAAATGATATTAACGTGAGCTGATGCCTGATGCAGCAGCGCTGACACAAGGCATGGAGTGACAATCTGCGGGCCATGGAAAAAACCCACTGTGTGCTGAGCCAAGCTCCCATGCCCAACCTGCACAGCAGCAAGTCTGAGGTGTAACTGTGGGGCTCTCTGCTCACAGCCACTGCTAATTCCATGTACCACCACTGTTAACTGTGCTTGCGTCACAGACACGCAACAAGGATTAATATTTTTTTCCTTTTTTTTTTTTTCCCCAAAATGTGAGGGGAGTGGCTCTAAAAGATAAAACTCTAGACAAGGTTTCAAGGCTGCAAGGGGAGAATTTGCACATAAAGGATTGCACTGAGCAGGGTAACAATGCAATTATACCAGGTTTTTCCTCTGCCACGAGTCCAAATTTCTCTGTTTCCTTTGAGAGCTCTGCAATCTCTGTTTCCTTGACCTGCCCAACAATATCACAACACTTCCCAGTGGCTGGAATACCACAGGCCTTTAGGAGAAGCTGGTGCTAAGGGCAGCATCCCAAGGAATGGAGAGCTCTCTTTGGTGTTTGCACTGCTGAAAATGCCAAATATCCGGAATTTTTGGAACATCTGGAATTGCTGGGAGTGATGGGGCAGGTCTGTGGTGCCCTCTGAGCTGTTGTTCTTTCACCAGGAGCTGGTGGATCCTAATTAAACACAACCCCAGGTGCGCGTGGACACCCTCCTGACGTCACAATTGCGTCATAAAACATGCCTGAAAACCAGCAAGGCTTGAAACGAGGGCTCCGGTGGGGGCATTTGCGTCTGACGGGCTGAAATATGCGTGAAATCTCTGAGCTATTTGCTTAAATTGTGCAGTTTCTGTAAACAATCCCAACAGCAAACCTATTAGCTGAAATATCCACGCAAAGTAAACAAAAGGAGCTCAAACGTAGCCAAGTCAAATTCAGCTTTCTGTCTTAGTAAACACTTGTGGGAGCGCTTTGAGAAGCACATTTCTAGCTCTGCCTGGGTTTTTCAGAACTTCTAAATACCGGTCTTTACAAAATTAATTAAAAAAAATTAATAACAGTAAATATTAAAGTATGTAAAAGCGTATAAAAGTGCATTTTTTTCCCCCAAACAACAGCAGAAGAACTTCTATAAAAATAAGAGGACACAAAGCAACAAAGCCAAGCATGAGTCTTGCCCTTAGTACTGGACCCAAATTATCAGTTTTCAACCCCAGCCCCTTTTTGGCTGCTTTCTCCCCCAGAGATGCCCACAGCAGAGAGGTGCACCGATATTCCCTGAGCTGGTTTGCTCCTGGCAGTGCCTGGACACACATCTTGTGTCCACTCAGGCCGTGGGAGCCTGAACTTCCCCTCACTCCCGTACTGGGCATATCAGAAATTGGAATTACTGGGTGAATGTGTGGCTGGAGAGTCACCTCACCTGGGTGATGCAAACATCATCATTTTTCATCATTTTTCATCATTTTTCATCGCCCTTCCGACACTTTGCAGCAGGGTGTGAAGACACGAAGTGGCGGAGGGGAGGGCACACGGAGGAGATGCCTTTGGGTGCCGAAAATGTCGATTTTCCCCGGTTCTGGTGGGCGAACCTCCAAGGGCAGGTTGCCTCCTAGTGCCACGCTCGGGAAGTGGCTGAGAGGCCAGAAACCACCAAGGCCAGGGCAGGTATTTGTTTCATGGTGGATTCCTCGCCTCAGAGACATTCAATGCCTGCTTTTGGGAGTGGATCATAATTGTCAAACAGAGAGTAAAGTTATCTGAAGACCGCTTTAAAAAATAAATCCTAAAAAGGTGGTTTTGTCCACCACAAAAAATGTTGTTTATGGTTTCTGTCACGAGTTTAACACCTGTTTTATGAAGTTGGTACCAGGGACATTCCGCATGCTTTTTTTTCTTGCTTCAAAATTTAGTTTAGCTCGATCGACCATTTGTTTTAGGTTTTGGTGCAACAAGCCATTACTGTCTGCATCACATACAGAGTGAGAAAAGGAAGAAAACATTTGTCCTAGTTCCTTTCCTTTTTCTCCTGAGGATGTCTTCTGGAGCCACAACTCCTCCATCCCCGTCCCAGAGATGAGATCCATCATCTTTGCTTCCCCTCCCTCTCTTGGCAGAAGCAAACCCGATTGTTTTTTTTTCTTTTCATCTCCCACCCTTCCAAATCCTCCAGTGAGAGCAGTCGGGGAATTTCACACCTCACACGATTGCAAAGCCATCTCGGGCACGCTGACAACGCCCTCCTCAGTTTGCTCCAGGCCGAGGTATTTTTGGTGAAGGAGTAGAACTTACGGGACATCCAACACTGGGAGCAGCGCAAGGGAAGGTTTCTGTGTCTTCCATTTCCAGCAGGAAATGTTTCCTCATTTTCTCGAGGAAACAGCAGAGGGTCTGCAGCAGCCCTGGGCAGGGCTGGGGGCTCTGCAGGGGTGGGGAACAAAGGGGGCACAACCAGGGCTTCGCCCACCCGAGACCTGCTGGGGGGACACGGGAGCAGCTTTGACTGGAGCAGCCTCACCTGGAGCATCCTCACCTGCAGCAGCCTCACTTGGAGCAGCCCTGACTGGATCATCCTCACTTGGAGTACCCTCGCCTGGATCATCCTCATCTGAGCATCCTCACGTGGAGCAGCCTCAGCTGAGCACCCTCACCTGCAGCATCCTCACTTGCAGCACCCTCACTTGGAGCATCTTCACCTGGAGCATCCTCACCTGAGAATCCCCACCTCAGCATCCTCACCTGCAGCATCCTCACTTGCAGCACCCTCACTTGGAGCATCTTCACCTGGAGCATCCTCACCTGAGAATCCCCACCTCAGCATCCTCACCTGCAGCATCCTCACTTGGAGCATCCTCCTTGGGAGCATCCTCACCTGGATCACCCTCACCTGGATGATGCGAGCAGTTGTGACCGCCCCACATCCCAGCGGGGCCGCTCTGCTGCAGCACCCCGCGTGTGGAGCCTCCGTCCCCTCCTTCCCCTTCCCCGGGCACGGCGAGGAGGAGGAGGAGGAGGCAGCCCCGCGGGGGAAGCACAGCAGGACTGTTCCCTGTGGAAACCCTGAGCGGGCAGACTTGCGGGAATTGCGGGAATTGCGGGAATTGCGGGAATTGCTGGAATTGCTGGAATTGCGCTTCCCCCAGCAGCTGCGGTGGGAGGGTCTGGGAGGAGCACCCCAATAAAGTGCATTTTGACCAATGTCTGCTCGCTCTGTTGGGGGAGATGGAACAGGAAAGCCTTATAAATATGATTGCCTGGCAAAAGATGTTGAGAATATAGAAAATACAAGCGAGATTGAAATGAAAGCAAGCTTTGAGATCCCTCAGTTACTGAACAACTGGAAAACAATGGTGTGGCCAGCTGAAGGTGATCCCCTTTTGATGGAACAACACCCTCTGCTTGCAGACAGGCCCAAGGGTGAGAGCAGACCCTACAGCTGGGCAGAAGGGGCCCAAAGAGGAGTTTTTAGCGTTTAAAATGTAACACAGTATGGTAATGTAGTGATTCTTATAGGCTGTATGGAAATGCTGCAGGATTTGTTTCTTGTACAAGATTGGTTAGTGAGAATCAGAATATTCAGCACAGAAGAAGATTTATTGTATTGTAATGGGAACCTCGACCTCTTACTCTCTGACCCTCCCATCCTCTCTTTCTCATCCTCTTTACTTCTCTTTACTGCTCTGAGCTGTGGCTGGCAGCTCCTGCACTTGGCCCTTTGCAATAAACCCCAAATTCCAAGCCCTGGCCTCAGAGATGTGTCATCCCCATCCATCCCCACCATCCTAAACCCCTGATGCTCCTGCACAGACCCTGAACACATCAAACCCCTCTGTCTGCAGAGCCTGACACAACACCAGAAGCAGTGGGAGCCTCAGGAATTCGTGTTTATCCTCAGAAAGTCAAAACCGAGCCCAGGTTCTGTTTCCAGCTGAGGGTGGGGAGGGAGTTGCTAAGGTTCAGCTCTTAAAAAAAACCAAAATAACTGTAATAAAATTGTCTGGAAGAAGAGGTTTGCCTCTCTGCTGCAGGATTCATTACCTCCCCAATAAATGCAACATGGCATTACAACATGTTTGTATTGTGACTTCACTAGCTTTTGTTATGTGTTTGAAATATAATGATATTCGATAATAGTTCATGGCAGAGTTATTTTTAAAATGTATAATAGTGACAGCATTCAGACATATTACAGACTTCATTTGAATGAGAAAAAGTTTATGATTCACTTGCCTTACAGAAATTGTATTTTACTGTCATTATCAAAATTACATTATTTAAGTACTGCACGATTTTCATACCAAATTATCTTTTCACAGGGAAAAAAAAAATCACTGTGGTAAATTACAGTGTATTAAAATTCTGAACACCATTTTCATATTACATTACAAACATTCTTTGTGCATTGTTTCTTGTGCTGTAGCTTTGCTCTTTCATCAGATATAACCCAACAGGAGATGCACAAAACTGGACTGAATGGGGAAGAATATGCAGGAGATGCTGGGATCTGTTATGCTAAATGTGAATGTTAATCATCTGTGTTCCATTATTTTTACCCTCCCAATGAATTTTGGGCTACTTTTCCAGGTTCAGGGTGTCACCAGTGTTTTTTGGGATGCATGTATCAGGTTATTGTGTTAGGGCTGGAGTGGCTGAGAGGGTGAAACCAAAGAAATGGGGCAAAAATCTGCTTTTTGTGGAGCTGTAAAGAGCTTCCAGCAGAAATCTGGAAGTCTCTGCCCACCCTGCTCAGCCCCAAAGCCTGGGGAAGGGGATGGGTGTGATTGCTTGAGCTCAGGGGTGGCTCCTACTGCTCCAGGTGGGTTATTAGTCAGGAAAATTTAATGAAAAAAAAAAGGCTGATGGCAAGAGGAGGTGCTGGCAGCCCAGCATTTCCTCTGTGGAACCATGCAATATCAGAAAAAAGCAGAATTCATGTCACCCTGACTGCAAAACCAGCAGTTTTTCAAACACACCTGAACATACCCAGATTCTTTAGTATTTATCACAAAAGACTGTAGTTGGAATAAACAGTAGATTGTCACCCAGTGGTTAAAGTGACAGTCTGATTTCAGTGGTTGTAATTAGTGATTAATAAATTCATTAATTTAGAGATGACTCAGCTGCTGAACAAGCCAGCTCTGCCCTCCTCACACGGGACATCCCAGCCCCAGGAGGGAATTCCACCCTCACTCCCTGTCCTGGTTCTGTGCTGGACTCTGGGACAAGCCCCACTCCTTAAACCCTGATTATTTGTCTCGTTTGTTTATTATAAATTATTAATTATAAATAGATTTATTAATTATGTAATTATTATATCATAATATATAATAATGTATAATGTATATTATATAATAGTCTATTATATAATATAATATATATTTATAAATATAAATATATAAATATAATATATATTTATATGTAATTTATATAATCATATTACTAATTATAAATGATAAATATATATATTTATAATTTAATTTATAGAATTCTATATTTTATATAATTGTATAAATTATTATATTATATTATATTATATTATATTATATTATATTATATTATATTATATTATATTATATTATATTATATTATATTATATTATATATAATTACCATTAATAATTAATATATTAATTATAGACACATAATTATACTATATACTATATACTATATACTATATACTATATACTATATACTATATTATATATTATATAATATATAATTATTATCTATGACAATATATACTATATTTAATTATTATATATACTATATATAATTATATATAATTATATATAATTATATATACTATATATAATTATAATTATTTATATGATCTAATTTGTTTTATTATTTATATTGGAGAAGCTGCACCATCAGTCAGAGAAAGACCAGGTGAAATAACTATGGGTTGATGTGGAAAAGATGCAGCACAGGATTGGTCTGTGAGAGAGGGGACTGAAACTGCGACCCCACGAGAGCAGCACCAGGAGGGCTGGTGTGATCCACACTGAATTTTGTGGGGTTTCACTCAAAACCAAACCCAAGCCTGGTCCCAAGGAGGGAGTGATGAGCTGGGACGGGCTGGATGGGCTCGTAGGCTGTGGGATACACTGAATTTCAGAGCAGCAACTGCATAAGTGCGCCAAGAGCAGAGTGCTGTGCTCCATCAGAGGAGCAGCTCTGGAGCCACTGGAGAGGCAGAGCTGCATCTGCCCCGAGCCAGCGCAGCTTTAGTGAGGGCAGGGCAAGCAGGGATGGACAGGGAGCAGCAGCAAGAGCCTCGTGCATTTTTAATCTGAATGTGTGTGATGCCTGGGCAGGCGCTGAGCAGCGAGTGTAACTGAGAGCAGGGGCAATGCACAGGTAAACCTGCCATGGCTGATCACTGAGGAGGCCTAAAAATGGTGAAATCTGGCATTTAGAGGGGAAAAAAAAGTGGTTTGCCATCAGGGGCAGCCCTAACTGGAAAAATCACATCCTCACTAGGGAGGCCCATGTGTTCATGCTGGAGGAATTAATTCCATTTCTTCAGAACAGAGAGGGCAAGCACGTAATGTTGGGAAGGGGAACATATTTTGGATTATTCTATGCACACTGTGTAGTGTCCACACACTCTTCCTTTTACCTGGTATTATTTTATCACTATAAATACGATAAATTCAATACTATCAATACTATAAATTATACTATGATTATACTATACTATAAATTATACTGTAATACTGTAATACCGTAAATTATAATATAAATTATACTTTAAATACTATAAATTAAATAAATTAAATAAATTCAATATACAGTGTTACTGTACTGCCCCAAAATCTTCTTTACTACTGAAAACCAACTTCACAGTACCAGCACTGTGAAATCACAGACAAAAACAGGACTCTCATCCCAGCACCATGGGAGATATGTTATGTCTTGATTCTAAATAAAACCCAAGCTTTTACACAATTCTATAGGAAATATAGGTTTTTTTAGCATGCATAAGCCAGGATTTAACTTCTGGTAATTTAGGATGCATTGCAATTCAACCATCCAGAAAGGCCAAATGATACATAATAAATGATTGCTGAGGAAGAGGTATCACAGAGTTATCCGACTTGTCCACAGCAAATTACAAACCTATCCTAAGCCACAAATGTTGAGTTCTTCATCAAAGAAAACTACTTCCAATAATTTAGCTGCGGGTTTTTATACGTCTGTGAGGACGTACGTCAGTCGGAAAGATGATAAAATGTTTTTGGAAGATCAAACGTTGTTTAAAAATTCATATTGCTTTATGCCTTGGAATTGTACCGGCAGGCCTTTTCATTTCCCTTCAGCATGAAGGCCGTGGGCTCATCTCTGTGGTCTTCGCAGCCGGAAATAAAAACACAGAAATTTGGGGTTTTTTCCCTCATCCGAATGATGACATCACGGGGGGCGCAGCAGCCGCCTCTGAGCAGCCAAGGTGATGCTGCTTCCTTCATCCCAGCCCAGGCGCGGCTGGCTTGGGCGAGGGGGCCAGGACGGGGTCCCTGGGAGCAGGAGATAACGAGCCGTAAGCAGGGATAATGGGGCGATCAGAAGGTGTGGAAAACGCCTGTGGAATATCATTAAAATCTTCCTGACAGCGAGCGCTATTGTGCCGCGGGATAATCTCGGCAGCGCTGCCGGGGGAAGGTCTCAGGAGCAGCCCCGGGGCTGACCCAGAGCCCACAGACCTCGGAGGGGACATTTCCCCACCCTCCACAGGGTCTGGGGTCAGCAGCGCGGGTGAATTCACCCGCAGCCACCAATTCCCAGGGATTTCCCCAACATTGCTGCGAGCGGTTGTGAGGGGCTTCCCCACGCAGGCAGCGCTGGGTGCTCCTCTCATGAGCACAGCTGAGCCCCAGCAGAGGCTCCAGAGGCACCTTCCACCTGGTGCAAGCCTAAAAGAGCTGTAAAAATCCCCAATTCTGGCTGAGCAGATGGGTAATTTTACCAGTGGAGGAGCAGGGATACAGAACAAGCCCAGGGAAGGTGAAGGTGGTGTCAGAAATCCCAGATTTCTGTTTCCCTGATATGGGCAGTGTTGGGAAGGATGAAAGTTTGACAAGAAGGTCTCACAGATGTGTGTGCTTGGCAGAAAGATTTTTGAATGTAGGGGCTGAAGAAGGAATAGAGATGGAAGCAAGTTTTGATATAGAAGAAAAGAATTGCTGAGCCAGTCCCACTGGATAACCAAGGAGCCAAAGGGTGTGTTGGTTAGAAGGGGTTTTTATGGCTTAGAGCAAAGGATAAACCCACCCCAAACAAGAAGCAAAGGACAAACCCACCCCAAACAAGAAGCAAAGGATAAACCCACCCCAAACAAGATGTTTTTACCAAGCAGAAAGAGAGCACAGGCAAACAAGCCTGCCAATGGTGCAAGTAGAAAAAAAGGTCTCAGAATTTTCCACTGCAAGAAAACTGAAAAACAACTTCTAGCTTAAACTGTAATGTACTGACTGTTAGTGATTGGAGAACAGTAACATGGATATGGTAATTACAGTAGTTATGATAGGCTATAGATAAAAGGTATAGATTGGTTCTACTGTATTGAGATGCTCAGCAAAGAAAAGTCTATAATGCATTGTAACCAAAAGAAAAGTCTATAATGCATTGTAACCAAAACCAAAGGGTCTCCAGGCCTGCCTGCAGCTGGAGCTGACAGCTGTGGGCACAGCTCTGTCACCCACAGCCCTGGGCTGCTGTGACCTCTTGGATGGAAAAAACTGAATTTTGGAGAGCCCCTGGAGTCCCACATCCCTCATTTAGGCTCTTACAGGGCAGAAAGTCAGGGGGGCTGCAAGCCAGGATGCACCAGGCACAGCATCACACACTCAAAACAAGTGAGGAAACAGTATTTTTCTTTTTTTTTTTTCCTTTCCCATGCATCTCGTGTATACCCTTGTAAAATAAAGTAGATCATGTGGGACCTGACAGCCCCTGACAGACAAAACTTGCAGGATTATGAACTTGAGCTGCTACCTGGCTCCAGAAAGGCAGCAAGACTAAATATTGCTGGGAAGTGCCTCTGCACAAATAATCTCACTCAAATGTTGCTGGGCAGGCACCAGGGATTAAACGCATTTTGATGCTGAAAAACAGCAAAGTGCCACAAATGCCAAATATTAAAAATCACATATCCCCTACAGCAAAAATGCTCTTGCCCCTGTGTGAATCCCATGCACTTGGGTATTTTTTTCAGCACCTCATCCAGCCCCCCAGCCTGTCCATATGTTTTATGCTCTGCCCTACACTGGCAGACGCTGATGCAAAAGTTTCTGTCTCCCAGTAAAGTTTTTGTTACACACTGGTGGAGTTGGGTAATTTTTATCCATTACTACATGTACCACAGTCAATGAGATGTAGAGATCCACAGCACTCATCTGAGGCTAATAAAACCAGATTAAATAAAGTTCCTGTGTTTTGTTGGGTTTTTTTTTTTAGGTAAATTTATTAAAACCTCAAGATCTGTGTGTGGGGAAAAATAACCACACACCTCCTCAGTTTTTAACTTGCAGCACCTGCTGGTCTGCTGGAGAGGGTTCATCCAGTTACTCTTTGTGATTATATTAGTTTAACCCAAAGCAGGATGACACAGTGAAAGGGGTTTCACAGCTATTTTTTGGCATTTGAAGTCCCATGCTGCGCTCCCCTACATCATTTCCTCTGTGTTCACCTCTTCTTACAGCACTCTGATGTTTTTGAGTTTTGTTTCACTGTGGGTTTCCACAGCTCCAGCACAAAGTCTGTCCTCACCCTGTGTTCTTGCTCAGTGTGTAATTTTCAGTTTACTGCTTGAATTTCAACCAGATTTTCAGAGTTTTCCTAATTTTCAAGAAAATTTTGAATGATCACCCTGCCCTTGACCATGACCTCCACTTGCTGTTACCTTCAGAGGAGAGAAACTTTTTCTACTCTACTACCTAAGCCATGGCTAAAAACTGCTGTACAGCGTTGGGCCAGAGAAGAGCCCCCGGTGTGAAATCCCATTTGATAATCTGTTCCTACTTGGATAATGTGACACCTGTGCTCTCCAAACACATCTCCAGTAAGCTGATTAGTAATTTCATGTTTCCCTGCCTTGCACACAAGGGCTCTGTGGCACAGTGACACAAACTCGCCGAGCCCAAAGCTGCGCCACAGATTGTCCACGGATTCCTCCTGCTCCTCCTGCTCTGTGGCTCTGTCATGGAACAAAATCTGTTTGTTTTGACATCACCTGCTCTCAACAAACTCATCTTGCTTTTCTCCTTGTGGTCTTTTAGAAGACTACAAATATTTAAATTAATTAATTGGTCCGCAACTTTCTCACTCGATTTTATTCTTCGTACTACGACGCCTTAGAAATGCCTAGTTGTATGTAATATTTTTTTTTTTGTCCTGGCCTATCCTTTTTTTTTTTTTTTTTTTAGTTTGACCTAGTTTCCAACTTCCTGTACTCTCTTCTTGTGTTTTAAGCCATTGAAACATGCCTGATTTAGCTACATTCATTTCTAGCCTGCTTCTGCATTGGCAGAGTTTATGGTTCTGCCTTTAATATAGTTTTTTAAAGGAGCTGTCAAATCTATTGTATATCTCAGACCCGCTCCCCAGAAAATCCTTCAATTTTTTTCAATTGAAAAATGACTTCCTGGTGACCATTTGTGAACTGATTTTCCTCCTGTTTTCCTGCTTTCCTACCCCGCCTCTGGAGCAGTTAAATTTCTGCATTTTCCCGGGTTCCAGTGTTTTCACACAATTCCATCAGTTTACAGAGGCATCATTCACTTCAGCAGCGCACAAAAACTGTGATTTTTTTCCTGTTACTTTCACCCACCAGCTTACAACTCATCCATCCTCTTTCCCACCCAGGCCTTGGGACAATCCTTGCATCATCCTGATATTTGAGAAAACACTCTCTGCTGCCCTCCCCACCCTTCCAGGGAAAGTTATACCCTCACAAATTAATATTCCAGTCATGTAAATTACTTGAACAAGCGCCTGCTATGCTTATTAACTTGCAGTTTTGATCGTGCACCAAGACTTTCAGCCGTTCCTGTTAATTCCCCCACTTTTTTGCTGCACAAAATTGTAAGATATTGAGTAGGTGGCTTCATCCTCCTGCTTGTCCCTCCACTAACCACAAATATCATAATTTTTGGTATTTATAAATATGGTAAATATCCCCAGATATTCCACTTGTAGCCCTTTGGGCAGGACTTCCCCAGTGACACTGTTCTGACATGCCACAGCTACTGCCAGGAGTGTGAAAAATCCTGAATTCTGGCATTGCCTTTTTCCCTACATTTCTGAAGATGGACATTGCTTTTTTCCTTTAATTTTTTTATTCTGGTAATTACAAAAGGAAATGATCACAAAGATTCCTGCAAAATAATGTGATGTTAGCAGAAGTCATCAGGATCTCTGCTGAAAAAACTGAACAAGGGGCTAAATTCAAAGGTGGTTTTCTAAATGCTTTTTAAAATAAAGCCCAGTTTTGATGAAGTTATGCAAAATGTGAAATTTTCTGCTATTTAATAATATTAAAATTCCCTGGGTTATGCTGAAGCTCCGGAGATACTTAGAGGAGCTATTAGGGAAAATTTGGCGGGATTTAGGAGAGTCTTTCAGCATCTTGTGAAAGCACATTTTCTACCAGATGTTTGTAAAGAAAGGAAAAAAAAAGCATATTTTGATTCCATTGAATCATCAGCTGCATGAGAATCTTTGTCTTCTGAAAGCCCCTTAAGCACTTTCTCTGGATCAAATATTAAGAGAAACTTCCATTAATTAATACCATTTTTTTTTTCAGTGGATGACAGAGATTGGGTTTGGAGCTTCCTCAGGAAATTTTCTGATGATTTTGTAAGACAGGTTTTTCTTTTCTGTTGTTTTTCAGTTTTTCCAGAACATTACTAGCTGGAGACTGGTGGAGTTTGTAACAGCAGCAGCAGAATGTTGTTTATAATGCAGAACTCTTCCTGTCACAAAATTATGTGAAAAAATATCAAAATAATCTATTTTAATGCCACCCATAATTACCATCACTTAATAAGAGCAGAAGCACATCACATTCCTGTGCAGGAATTCACTCTCTCTCTGCTCAGGCTGTGCTGAAGCATGATTTCCAAACTCATTGCTGCTGGTGATTTCCAATACTTCCACTTTATTTCACTTTCCTGACCAACACCAACACCAGGCAGTGACCACAACCAAGCCAATATTTACCTCCAGTGGCACCTGGGGACACTGCAGCCACCAAACCCCAGCAGATACAGCTGGGTGGGTGTCCTGGGGTCTCTGCACAAATCACAAACGGGACAGGACTGCAGGGAAGGTGCCTTGAGCTGTTTGATTTTCCACCATCACTCTCATTCCATGGTTATGACAGTGGGAAGGTGCCACCAGCTCACATCCCAGGCAGCAGACACAGAACTCAATGTTACAAGTCACTTTATGAGTTTTTGCCCAATCACACAAAGCAAAAGCACACGGACAGTATTTATATCTGTATAGTATATATTCTATATTGACAGTAGTTCCATCCAACCACTGTAAGCACAGGTACCTTTGGTTAAACAATGCTTGCTTATTTCACATACAATACCTGCTTGTGAGCCTTCAAACACAATGCACACAGCTCCATTATTAAGCCTCAAACTTCCTAATATCTTGCTAGATAAACTTTTCTGTAGCTTAGAGAGTTATTCTAGACAAGTGTTAATACACAGACATTGCTCTATTAGTCTTTTCCTACTTTTTACATAATACTTCTGCTGACCAATCTCATGGCTGCTGCTTAGCTCTGATCACAGTTCTGCTGTCTCTGGCCTGCCTTTTGCAGCTTTCCCAAACCCCTCTGATTTTGTGGATTCCCACAGGGTGGGTGTCCTGGGGTCTCTCCCGAGCAGCTCCAGCAGCTCTCCCACCCCTCCAGACATTTGTGGCCCCGTGGCCACCCACGGGCACAGCTGATGAAGCAGGAAAGCCTTATAAATATGATTGTCTGGCAAAAGATTTTGAGAATATGGAAACTACAAGCGAGATTGAAATGAAAGCAAGCTTTGAGATCCCTCAGTTACTGAACAACGGGAAAACAATGGTGTGGCCAGCTGAAGGTGATCCCCTTTTGATCAAACAACACTCTCTGCTTGCAGACAGGCCCAAGGGTCAGAGCAGACCCTGCCAGCTTGGCAGAAGGGCCCAAAGAGGAGTTTTTAGGGTTTAAAATGTAACACAGTATGGTAATGTAGTGATTCTTATAGGCTGTATGTAAATGCTGTAGGATTTGTATCTTGGACTAGACTGGTTAGTGAGAATCAGAATATTCAGCACAGAAGAAGATTCATTGTATTGGAATGGGAACCGTGCTCTCTTACGCCTTTTGCTCTCTTACCCCTTTTACTCCCTTACCCTCTTACTCTCTTACCCTCTCACCCTCTCTCCCCCTCTCTTCTCTCAGTCCTGCTCCAGCTGTGTCTGGCAGCTCCCAGCAGGGTCCTGCACTTGGCCCTTTGCAATAAACCCCAAATTCCATGACCTGGCCTCAGAGATCTCTCGTCTCCATCCATCCCCACCATCCTAAACCCCTGACACTCCTACACCCATCCGTTCCCCACCGTGACTCCCAGCCCTGGGTTAATTAGCCCAGCTGAGGTTTTACAGTCCAGGATGGCAGGTGAAGCCACAGGACCAAGGAAAGTGGGAGCCAAACCTGCCACGGTGTGCTGGATTCAGCTGGAGCACAGGGAATTGCCTCTCCAGAGTTTGGGTTTGTGCTGAGCACGGGGTTGGTAACCCAGAGATGTTTTTGTCATTTCTGGGCTCACCCAGAGCCGACACGGCCAGGACAGGTGAGCCCAGGTGAGCCCAGGGATGTCCCAGGCCCTCTGGTGCAGGGTGAGGAAGAGGAGGGCAGAGGGAGGAAGGGGATGTTGGCAGGGGTGAGGAGGAGGAGGGCAGAGGGAGGAAGGGGATGTTGGCAGGGGTGAGGAAGAGGAGGGCAGAGGGAGGAAGGGGATGTTGGCAGGGGTGAGGAGGAGGAGGGCAGAGGGAGGAAGGGGATGTTGGCAGGGGTGAGGAAGAGGAGGGCACAGGGAGGAAGGGGATGTTGGCAGGGTGCTGTTTGTCCTCCCAGGTCCCTGTCACTGCCCTGCTCCCTGGGCTGTGCTGAAGGGGAGGCAGGGAATGAAATCTCCTCTTGCTTTGCCTGTGTGCCTGGCTTTGCCTGCCTTGACTTTATCTCAGCCCAGGAGTTCTCTGTGTTTTACCCACCCAGTTCTCCCCGAGTCCCACTGGTGGGGAATGCAAGAGTGTCCATGAGGGGCTTGGCAGCTGGCTGGGGTGACACCAGGACACACAGACACCAGGGTCAGTCCTGAGCTGGTGGAAACTCAGAAATTATAGCAAATTCACTCAGCCCGCAGCCACTTGCCCACATCTTATCCATGGGTATCCTGGCTGGCAAAGTGTCCCAGAGGGAGCCAGCCTGCTGCTGACCCCAAACAGCAGAATGAGCCCTCCCAGCCAGCAAAGTGAGAGCCAGCTTCATAAGACAGGGGGCTGCTGCACAGTTTAATGTTTTGGTGGATGCACAGTGGGTTAAATCAGTCTCCCAGCCTGAGAAACCCAAGGCACCAACAACGAATGCACCCACAAATGTAATTTTAAAAGTGTGCCTCCACTGTGAGCATTCCCCATCCGAAGAAAGTGACCTGGCAGTTCGGAGCAGCTCATTAATTTGCAAATTCTCCTTGGTACAAAACAAACAGAGGTGTATCATTGAGGGGTGGGATCTCCTGTTCCCTCCGGTGTTTGATCTGTCTCGGTAGCTGCTGGAATCAGATGTTTCCAATAAAAGTTCAAGGAGTCCTCAGTAGAGACGTGCAGTGATCTGCCCAGTATCTGTCCGTATCTGACTTGTTTGTTCTGAGATTGAGGGAAGATTTGGAACCTAAGGTTTTATATCTCCCTCTGTACATGTTTGCTTTAGTTTATCTGCTCTGATTTCGAATGTTCTTGCCGCTCATAAAAACCGTCTGCTTTCTTTTGTAGCTTGGAAACTGCTTGACCTCAGTTATCTGCTGTGGCAATGTGTTCTCTCATCTGAAGTCATGTGGTTTGATAAAATGTTTTCTTTCATTGGTGGTGAATTTGTAAATACTGATGTTCCACTCTCCCTTTGTACGAAACAGTGGGAGAAGAAGCTGTCAATATTTTTTTATTCAGCAACAAACCATGAAATCAGCATTGGCATGGCAAGTCAGGGCAGAGAGATCCTTCTGCAGACACACTGCCCAAAATGCCCTGCCAGTGCATCAACAAGATCATGATTTTTTTTGGAAACAGTACCTTCAAAGTATTGATTTTTAGTTAGGATTAACTTTTAGAGGCTCAGGAGGGAAAAAAACCCTCTAGGATAAAGACCAGAAAAGGGCCCTGTGCTTAGAAGTGGATGATTTCTTCTCATGACCTTCACGACCTTTGGAGACCTTGGAGAGATCCTTGGAGTTTCTGAACCAAAACTCTTCCATATCTGAACTCCAAGCAGTTTTCCCAAGTTTCATGTTATTTGTGCATGAGAAAACTTTGGACACAAGGTGGCAAATGCTCGAAGCTGCTTTGAGTGGGAAAAAGGAGAAGATGGCTGAAAAAGACAAGGAGCTGATTCTTGTGAGCTGCAACCTGAAGCAAGTTTCTAAACAACAAGACCAAGCACGTTAATTCTCCTGAGGCTGTAGAAAAACTTGAAAAGATAAACATAATTCAGTCTTTTATGGGTTGCAGTAGCAAGGGTTTGGCTCAGAAAAAAAACCCCAAACAAAATATGCATATAGGTGTTTCATTGGAACTACAGAATTTAACAGGGAATCTGAATCAGGGAGATGGTGGAACTGTGAATTAGGGTAATCTGTTTGATGCACCTGGGTTAGAGGTATCAGCTCTGGGCTCCATGTGTGAAACCCCCATCTCACTGAAGTCCTTGGGAATTCGGAGTCAATCCTTCAGCATCTGGATTTCAAGTCACTGACTCCTCAGAAAGAGAAGAGTTAACCTTCACGTGTGTGCCTGTGTGTCTAATCAAAGTGCTATCTTTTTTAGACAGCAAAAAATCAGGCATTAATTAGCAGGAAGTAGTGGAGTTGGGCAGGGAGCCGTGTGGAGAATACTGCTGAAGGAGCAGGGTGGACCAACCTGGAAAAAGCAGGAGACAGAGCAGAGTCCTCTGAGTGATGCAAAGCAACAGACTGGAATGGTGAACCATCCTGAGCAGGGAATTAAGCAAGGAATGAAACAGGCCAGCTAGCCAGGAGGCAGCAGGGCTTTCTGGACAGCTCTGCTTTTAATGAGCCTCTTGCCAGCCACACTCGCAGGATGTCAATAGTGCTCGTACTGCATCTATTTTATTTATGAACAGGTGGGTTCTCCGTGGCGATGGCAAAGACAGAAATATCCCAAAGGCACCAAACTGCCCCTGCAGCCCCTGCACAGGGTGGAGCCCATGTCACGACAGGGTGGGACCTGTCACGACAGGTCCCGAGGTAGGGATGGATACGGAGATATTGCAGCTCCTGACAAAGGTGGCTCTGCGGATGGCAGGGATGATCCCACATGCACCAAACGTGGGCTGAGGGGCAGCCTTGTTTGTAGTGGGAAAAACAAGAGTGACTCATCTAATTCCTCCCCCCAAAAAATGAGATACTGCCCAACTTCCCAAAAATCCCGTCGCTCCCAGGGAGGTCCTTCCATCCCGGGAAGGAGACAAGCAGCTGTGTCAGTGGGAATTCTGGGAATCAGGCATTCTTTAAGACAGAAACATGCCTCTGAGCATGTACCCAGGGAAGCATTTTTGGAATCCAGAGAGTGCCGTGTGCTCGGGGAGGGCCAGCACAGCCTCCCGTGCTCTGCCCGGGCCGGACCGGGCTCACCGGGGAGCGGCTCCGGGCTGGGGCCGGTCCCGGGCAGACCCCGCGGGGACCCTGCGAGCCCGGGCAGGACACGCACAGCGGGAACCATCCCCGGAGCCCGGGAACCATCCCCGGAGCATCCCCAGAGCCCGGAACCATCCCCGGAGCATCCCCGGAGCCCGGGACCATCCCCGGAGCCCGGGAACCATCCCCGGAGCCCGGAACCATCCCCGGAGCCCGGAACCATCCCCGGAGCCGCCGCGGCCGCTGGAGAGGGGGCTCGGGGAGATCTCCCGAAGCTCTCGGGGGATCGCTGCCCCCGGCCCGTCCTGCAACCCCCGGGGCCGAGCCCCAGCATCGCTCCCGCTCCCACTTCGCCCTGGCCGGGCACCGCCATCGAGCCGGAGTGGGAGGAAGAAACATTAACTCCAGCAGCTGTTTCTTGACCCCGGCTGTCAGCCCTTGCCTGCCCCAGAACGGGGCGCGCTTGGTGGTGGTGGGGGGGGGGGTGTTGTGCGCTTGTTTTGTTTTTTTATCGCTTAAAAAAATTTAAAATTTTGAACTTTAAAAATAAAAAAATAAAAAAATTAAAATTAATAAAATGAAAAATGAAAAATGAAAATAAAAAATGAAAAAATAAAAATGAAAAATGAAAAAATGAAAAAATGAAAAAAATTTAAAAAGTAAATACTAGAAAAATTAAAAATTAAAAATTAAAAAATAAAATTAAAAATTAAAAAATTAAAATTAAAATTAAAAATAAAAAAATTAAAATTTTAAAATGAAAGATTAAAAAATTTAATATTAAAAAACTAAAATTAAAAAATTAAAAATGAAACAAATTAAAATTTTTAAAAAATTTAAAATGAAAATATCCGGATTGAGAGAGCGCGGCCATGGGCCAGGCCAATGCGGGGTGAAGTTTTGGGGGGGGGGGGCGTTGTCAATGGGACCCCGCACCATGTCCCCTTCCCGGCGGGGGGGGGTGGTGTGTGCGCGGCCCCGTGCGCGCTCCCGTGCGCGCTGCCGTGGCGGGGCCGCGCTGGGCGCCCGCAGCAGCAGCAGCAGCGGCAGCGGCAGCGGCAGCCGCGGCAATTCCCCAGCATGGGCGGCTTGAAACTGCTGGGGCTGAATAGCATTTGCTGTTCCGGGCCCGCGCCGCCTCCCGCCGCCGCCGCCGCCGCTCCTCCCGCTCGCCTTGTGCTGACACAGGCGCTGCCCGGCCCCCCGAGCCCCCCGAGCCTCGCCGGCTCCCACCCGGCCGTGCCCGGTGCGGATGTGCGGTACCCGAGCCCCCCGAACGTCCCCGGGTCCCACCGGCCGTGCTCGGTGGGGATGTGCGGTACCCCCGAGCCCCCCGAGTCCCACCCGGCCGTGCTCGATGGGGATGTGCGGTACCCCCGAGCCCCCCGAGACTCGCCGGGTCCCACCGGCCGTTGCCGGCTGGGGATGTGCGGTACCCCCGGGCGGGGCAGGCTCCCGGCGCTGCTTTGCCCGCTGGTGGTTGTGGGGGTTTGGTTTAGTGTTAATTTTGGGGGGTTTAGTACACGTGTGGAAAGGGACTGTCAGTCGGCTGGCCGGGTGTCACTCGGGGTGGGCTTTCAATGGCTGGGGAGGATGAAAAGTGCCAGAAATGCCCGTCCTTGTGCCCTGGAGCCCGGCAGGGTGTTTGGGCAGGTGTGCCCACACCTGCAACGCTGGGCAGGCCGGGGCTGCGCTCCCCGCCCGCACCTCAAGTTGCGTCCACGCAATGCGAAGGGTTTGGGAGGTTTCGGGAGGGGGTGGTGATGGTTTTCTGTTGGCTTCGTGTCTTCCGTGCCCTCCGAGCCCTCGGAAGGCTTTGTGGAAGGAGCATTAACTCTTTGCAGGGCTCAGCGCGCACATTCCCCAGGCGCAGCCCCGGCCGGCCGGACGGACGGACAGACGGACGGACGCAGCGCGGGGTCACGGCCAGGGGAGGAAGGGGAGGAAGGCAGGGCAGGAGCGCTGGGAATGGAGGCGATGTCCCCTGGTCCTGGCTGGGTGCGGAGGCGCGCAGGAACGGATCCCTGCCCGCTGCCCGCATCGCCCCGCGCCCCGCTGCCGCTCCGGCCCCTCCAGCCCCGCGCAGGGAGCAGCAGCTCCGAGCATGGATGGATGCCGGAGTGAAGATGCCCCTGGGGGTGTGTGTGCTGGGGCGCACGGTGCGAGGAGGAGGAGGAGGAGGAGGGCTCTGAGGGCTGGCACCCAGCACAGCCAGCGCTCCAGGGGCTGAGCAGCGCGATCAGAGCAGCGCGATCAGCCTCACGGGCTGTGGGCGAGTCATCCCGGCCAAACTGGTGAACGAAACAGTGGAATTGTAGTCGCATATTGTATACTGACCACGGGGAAAATAAAAATCTCGGGCACATATGTCATACACCGATCGAAGGATATTCATCTTAAACTAGCAGAGATTATTCTTTCCCTTTAGGTAGAGTGGGAGTACCTGTCTGTGACTCCTCAGGTTCGTACAAACCTCCTTTTCCTAAGGTGATCAGGCATATTTTGAGCTCCTCTAAACTTAATTTGATTGCAGCTGGTGAATAACTTGTATTATGGGTTTTTTAAAATAAAAAATCATGACTGTGCCAGTGAAAGCTCACTGGTGTGTCTTGGAATGTCGAGCTGCCTGAGCACAAAGCAGGAATCTCTCTCTGCCCTTTCAAGAAAAATCTTATAAAACTTTCTGGAAAATACTGTGCTAGTGCCTAAGTTGTGTTTCTTTTTTCTTTTTTTTTTCCTTTTCTTTTTGTCGTCTTTATGTTTAGTGTAATTGTGTCTTGGGGAAAATTTAGTTGGAATTCCTGTACTAATTTGCTGCACATTTGCTTCTTTGCCAGCTGTGAGTTGAGGTGAGACATCAGCAACCACATTGGAGGACAAGTTTCCAGATACAGAACCAAGTAATACATATTATTTATAAATATATATCACATATAAATGATATTATATATGGGTATAATGTCAAATATCACATGTGTAAGTATGTCCTGCAGGGCTGTTTAATGCAAGTTTAATAACAATACAGTGTAGAGAGCATGTTTCACTAGACTAAAGACAAATCCAGTGGAGCAGGAGTGTTGTCTTAAATCTAGTCAGAACTCTAATGTGTTCCATATCTTACACAAAGACTACTGTCATTTTAACTGCATTCTAAGTGCATCTTGTGCATATTCTTAATCCAGATGCAGCATTTACCACTCATGAAGAGGGTAGTATCTGGGCAAAATTGTAATTATCAGAGTCTGTAAGCATGAGGCTTCTTTGCAGGACCCCTCAGCTGCTTCCACAGAAGCTGGTGATGAAATCACAGAGATCTCAGGGGTACAGGGTTAGTTTGCTAAAATTATTATGCTAGTAGAAAATAGTAATAATAATAATAATAATAATAATAATAATAATAATAATAATAATAATAATAATAATTTGGGAAAGCAAACTCTTTCATGGCATAATAATAATAATATTAATAATAACAACTATAATAATACTAAATAAAATATGAGAAGAGTAAGCAGTTGGGAAAGCAAACTCTTTCATGGCCAATGCAGACAAAATTAATGTTTTCCTGAAGTTTTCATGGTAAGTTTTTGTTCTTCCCCATTGCAATTGATAACCATCTCTGTGATAGTCTGTGCAGGAGCAATTTCACGTTGGTGCTGATGCCAGTTTTAACCCAAGAGTGCCTTGCCTGCAGTTGGAATCTGGTCTCTGGTGTCTCTGTCGTGTTTTTATATGCTTGGCAGCAGAGGGCTAATGAAGGCATGGTGCAGAGAGGGTGTGCTGCTTTTATGGCTGGCTAAAACACAGATTTAGGTTTGAAAATGAAGGTGCTAAAAACTAGATTAATGGGGTCTGGGTAAGCAGTTAAGCAGTGGCTAATGGATTAAACTACAATAAATACTCAATGTGTACTTCTTTTTCTGCAAAAAGTTGCATTGTGTTGTCCAATTATTAGAGAAATTTCTTAGGCTGGAAGGAACAATTGCTGAATTTTTTTTAGCCCAATCATTTATGGTTATTATCTTCTGAATTATTTTGGGTTTGGCCAGCAGTCTATTTATTGGTACAGTGGTTACCAATCTTCTTGTCATGAGTCATGACGCAGTATTTCAGTTACCCCTGTGGACAAAATCTTAAATCTTCCCTTCTTGTGGCAAAATTTACAATATTAGGAAATTACTTAAATAATAGGCCAAACACCCATTCACATGTGGCTTAATTCTTCAGTATGTGCATTAACAACACATAGGCATGTGAAAAGTGGATTTAACATCTCAGTGGCTCTCCAAAATGTGAATTTGGCCAGCAGAGGAGCTTGGTAAACTGAAGTTTGTTTTTGTACCCCACTAGTGGTGCAGAGCAGATGTTGACTGCACAGTCCTGGAGCAGACAGTCCTTATGTCAGGATAACCTTTACAGTAGGAAGTGCCCCAAAATTAAGAGCTTTTTGCTTGCTGATGAGAAAGATTAAATCTGTAGTCACAGGGTTGAGTTTGATAAGAGAAGAATAGGGATCTTGGGTAACAAACAAGTTTATTTTTGTGGGTTTCTTACAAGAATTCTCACACAGTTTCCAATGTCCAGATACTGTTTTGTGTGCCCTTTATATTTTCTCTTTTTGGGGGGAATGGTTGCTGCATGTTACACTTCTAAGTCCTAACACCGTTACTTTGGGATGCAACATCGCCAGGCCTGCATTAATCTTTGAAAATATTCTAAAAATGTACCTTTGTAACCTGGAATAATGGGAGCATGGGAGCCTGCAGCCAGTGTTGGAGCAGCAGGTTGTATTCCCTGCAGAGAAATTAACTGAGCAGGGTATAATGAGCACTGACTGGTTCCTGGGAGTTGAGGGGGAAGGAGTGGAACCAGAGCAGAGCTCGTGCTGCTGTGTTTCAAAGCAGGGTGGGAGAGGGATTTGGAGCAAGAAAATGTTTGGGCAACCTTCTCCTTTTGTCTGAAGGAAGAAATAAAGAAGGGGAAAGAGAAAAAAAGGAGTAAGTCAGTTAATTTGAGGGGTTTTTTTGGTTTTCTTTTTTTTTCTTTTTTTTTTTTTTTTTTTTTTTTTTTTTTAAAGGGAAGGGTTAGAATGATCCTTTTCCTGCCAGGATATGGTAGGAAGTTTTTCCTTGCACGTGGAGGAGGAGGACAGCAATAGGAGAGGAACTCCTGAGGGACCCACATGCCACCATGGCAACAAACCCATTTATTTTTTGTGCCAGCACCAGAAAAGCAAGTCTGTGATGCTGGTAGGTCCTGCAGCTAAAACCTTGGGTTTTCAGGGATTATGAGGGGATAACCAGTGGGGAAATCAGAGAGGCTGGGGAGGACAGAGCAGCTCCCAAAGTGACCCTGGAAATGCTCCCTCCATCCCTGTGAGGGGCCTGGCACCACGCTTGCCCACAGTTGAAGGTTCCTCTGAATGAGTGGGAGGCGTTCTTCCACACCCTTAAAATCAATTTAATAATTCTGTCTTCCAACCAGGGTTTAAATAAGAGCAGCAGCAACAGATTAGAGACTGAGAAAAAGAGCATTAAAAAATACACGGCTGCTCATTAAAGGAGTTTAATCTAATCTGTGCCCTCAAAAAGGTGGGCAAACACAATGCAGACAAGCCACTAATTACCACACCAGAATGCTGATGTGTAAAATGAACCAATTGAAGCTAAATTCTCTGTTCTGACACTTTTGAGTACTAGACTTTGCAAATGTAATAGTATTGTACACATTATTTTATGTACAGTATGTACAAAATACTGACAGCTTTGGTAATACAAATGGTGCTCTTCAGACAACCCCTTTTCTAGAGGGGGGATCACCTAAAATCCTGGAAAAATTTCCATTTCATGGCAACAAAGAAATAATAAACATAATTTTAATTCCTTAATATTTTCCCTAAAATTCTAAAGGGTGCTTCTCCTCAATAGGAGAACCAAAATCAGAGTGAAGATTCCAGAGAAAAGTTCAGTCAAAATAAAACAAAAAAGAATTTTCAGCCTGTTCTCAAAACAGTGCATTTCAGGATTTGTTTTTTTTTTAATGTCCTTGAAAACATATCCAGGGGATGACAAGGAGTGCTAAATTTTGGGGGAGTTATTTTATTACACATAAACAAAGAAACAAAAAAAACCCCAGAAACAACAACAACAACAACAAAAGCCAAAAACACCCCCAAAACTCAAACAAAACCCAACCCCCCAAAAAAACCCAAAACCCCAAACCAAACCAAACCAAACAAAAAAAATCCCCACAAAACAAACAAAGAATCAAATAACAACAATAACAACAACAAAAAATACCAGAAGAAAGAAAATACTTAAAAACATGTTTATCTCAACTCCCAAATTCTTACCTTATCTGGAAAGTAGCTATTGCAACCTTTTAATGCAAGGACAGCACAAAAACAAAGACAGAGATAATGCAAAGGTTATGAGGCTGGTTTTGCTTTGTATAGTGGATTGTGGGAGGACAGATGCAGTGATTTTTTTTTATTTGATTGAAAACTGCAGCTTTTTTTAACTTTCCAAGCATGTTTTAATTGGATTGCAAGTATTGTACTGACTCCTCATTGATAAAATTTGAATAAATAATGAATTTCAGCTGTAACTGAAATGGATTGTTATTAAGAGTGATTTTAGCAGAGAGTCGTAACTTTGTGCGACTAGAATGACTCAAAGTCCAAACAAAATTGTGGCACTGAAATGGAAAAACCACTGGCTGATAAAATATGCTTTTTAGCATCGAATATGCAAGTGGTGAACAATGCAGGTATTCCCCAATGAAATAAAACTCAGGGAAATGAGTATAAATAAAAACCCAAACAAGCTCTGATCTGTACAAACTTGTCCTGCCCACACCTTCAAGAAATACTGTATACGATCAAAAGGATTGTCTGCAGTTTCCATATGATAGCATCACTTTGTGGCTGGCGGTTCATGCTATAGCTCATGGATACAAACTTTGAAGAATATTAACAATATCCCGTCTAATGGCCCTGTGTTTTTTGCACTCTCTGCCTCGGCATGTCTGCTCAGGGAGAGACTTTCTTCTTCCTTCCAGCCTTCTCTCCCTGAGAGGGTTTGTGGCGTTGCTCACACTGACAGGAGATTTAACCTGGCACTGGAGTGCTGAGTAAACAAGCAAACAAACAAAATAAAGAGAGCGCAGAGTGGCCAAGAATGAGGCATTTCTTCACACTGCCAAGCTTCTCCTGCTCATCCATCCCATTAGGCAGCAGGTCAGGATTGGAGCAAAGCACACGTAGGACAGAAACATCCTGATTTTGGGGCTCCTTTTGAACATGGGTTTCTCAGAGTGAAATCCGTCTGAGCCAGAACACTCCGATGTTTCCATTGTTTCTTTTTAAAGCTCAAACAATGTCTGAAACACTGGGTAAGGTCTGGCCAGCTCTAAGTGCTGATGCTGTAGACTTGTATTTAAGAGACTGCACACAAACAGCATGGGACAAAAAGACCCACACTTGGAGGATGGATCCACGCTCCAGAGGCAAGGCCAAGAGCCAGCAGAGTCATGAAGTTTATGTTAAGCATTGCAGTGTAACCACATGCCCTGGAATGAATTACTGAGCTTCTTAAATGGTCATGCTAATGTTTTTACTTATGAGTTCTTACCTGTAGAGGTATGGTCTCATAATTATGGTAATTACAAGGCTTATGAGTCTCATCACTCAAATCACCTTGCTCCCTCAAGACATTCTCAAAATTGCTATCTGTCTGATTCCCACACACCGAAAAGGTAATTTTGGAGTAAAGTTTCCACAATGAAAAAACAGCTCGAATAGTCAGAGGAAAGAAATACTCAGCTCTGTTATTCAAACCCCTTCTCACTTGCAGTTTTCCTTCCTAAGCTCACCGAACCTCTTGTGAGCAGGGAGGCAGCCAGGGGTTGGTGAGGGGGTTGGTGTGGGGTGCTGCAGAGTGAGAACTTATTAACTGAGAGTTTATTAACTGGTGCCTGAGTTAATGCCCAGCAAGAGATGGGAGGGAAAAAATATTTCTCTGTAGTGCCATTGCTGCTGTTTCCAACAGCACCAGCCAGAATGCTGAGAGCTGCACTGAGGGCTGCAATGGCAGCGTGCTCAGGATTAAGGTTGCTGTAAATTCTGGGCTTTGGTTTTTCCTTTAGAGTTGTAGAATCATGGAATCACAGGTTTGGGTTACAGGGACCGTAAGCCCATCCAGTGCCACCCCAGCCATGGCAGGGACACCTCCCACTGTCCCAATGTCCAACCTGGCCTTGGGCACTGCCAGGGATGCAGGGGCAGCCCCAGCTGCTCTGGGCACCCTGTGCCAGGGCCTCACACCCTCACAGAACAATTCCTTCCCAATTGTTCCTAATACTGGGAGCAAATTCCTTCCCAGTATCCCATCTAACCCTGCCCTCTGGCAGTGGGGAGCCATTCCCTGTGTCCTGTCCCTCCAGGTCCTCACCCAAATTCCCTCTCCAGCTCCCTTTTAGGTGCTGATATTATTGTGCCACTGGTTACTGGTTCCCACTTGGGTGCTGAGTGGTTTCCTGTAACTTTTTGGATGCAGCCATCCAGCCAGGTCCTTATCCATCCAAGAGTCCCTCCTTCAAACCTGTCCCTCCAATTCAGTGCCAAAGCCTGAGTCTACACAGAGCTAAGTAGTTCTGCTATGAAGGCAGAAATTATTTAGAATGCAAAAGAAATCTTGTATCCTACAGGGAATAGCTGTATGCTTAATTTTGAAAGTTCAGAATTGCCTTATGGCTAAATATGTGCATGTGTGAAATCTGGAATTTGTGGAGATGGTGCCTGTTAGCCCCCAAATACATAAGAAAAACAGGAGAAAATGTGAAAGAGGAATATTTAGAAAGGCACCCTCTTTCACAGTATAGCAAAGAGTTATATAAAAAAATTTTTTTTTGCAAGAATATTGAGTACATTTTGTATATAAATTAAATTATTAAAGATATATGAATTCTGCTTTAAGACCCTAATTAATGCCTCTTTGGAAATAAGATGGAGGGGCATCCAGTGAAGAGAGAGTACCCTATAAATAGAAACCCCAACAAGAGGGCTGCTGCTGGAATGTTCATGATACTGTGGAATCCAAACAAGCAGACAGAGTTCAATACATGAAATGCAGGGTAAGAGGAGTCCCACACTCTGAGTGTTGTATCTCGTTTATGTCTGACTTTACATCACGTACAGAACAGTTACAGCCAATGTGATTTGTGGCAACGTGAGATTTATAAATGCCTCCCCTTTAGCCTTTTCTGGATTCAGCTGGAGGTGCTCCCCATCATGCCCTCTGAAAAGGAGCACTGGTTGCTGAAGTAACACTGGCTCCTCAGAAGGAACCAAGGGAATTGAGGGCAACGTGGTCACTCTGGACCTTTCATCTGTAATAGATTCAAACCTGGTGAATCTTCAGGTGCTTTTTGATGATACAGTTCTTAAGAAAAGACTCACAATTGAAACCAACTTACATTATCCCTGGTAAGCCTTTATCTGATAATATAACCAGTAATAACAAAACAGTAGGGACCTAAATCTATACTTGTTAATGTTGTTTTTAGTGGTGTGGTGAATATGGTTACAGGCTTGAGCCCTTAAAACACAATTTTACAGCTTCCCATTCCCCACCACACTGCCATATCTCCTTCAGACACCAACGTTGTGGCACCTGGGAATGGTTTAGTGAGGGGCTGGGTTAAAGGTTGTACTTGTTGGTATTAGAGGTTTGCCCAAACTCAAAGGTTAAGATGAAAAAAAAAAAAAAAAGGAAATTAACATTTCTTGCTAGAAATATCCTCCCTAAGCTCAATTAAAATGTTTCTTTTTACTTAATATCATGTCTCAAAATCCTTCAGTTACAGTGGTCTGATTATCTCATCATCCTCCCTTCCCTTCCCTTTTACTCTGAACAATACTGTACATTTTCATAGTAATTATATTTTGATTTTCTATACACCCGTGCTCTCACTTGAGCGTCTGAAAGGGCCTTAAGTACTATTGAATTGATCTTCAAAACACCTCTTCCATTATCCTCCTCATCCTCATTCCGCAGGTAGGTGGAAATAGCAGCAAGGAGCCAGTGACCTGCGAAAGGCAGTGGAGAGAGCAGGGGCAGAGATGGAAGAAGGTGAGAGCTGAAAATGGGCGACACCAGCCTCACCATTATCCCCCAGCAATTCCCCAGCTGATGAAACAGGATAGAGCAGCTGCTCCTCGGCTTCTGGAAACCCACAACGAGCTGTCATCTCCCAAAGTGCTTTTAGCCACCTCAGTGTGTAAACATTTTCCTGGAAAAGGTAAGATAATTTACCAGACAGACAACATTTGTAGGTGTTGTTGCAAACATACACGGATACGTATTCTTACATTAATGAAATACTCCTATCCCTAAAGCCACCTTGTTTGACTGAGCAGGTGAGGGGACAGGAAAAGTTTCCAAGAGTTGGGATAAAAGGGATTAAGGAGAAAATGACCTGGATTTGGGTAAACTGTCGGGACGGCAGACAAAAGAACCGTGGCTGAGAAAGCGATGCTGCTGCTGGGTGGGTCTCCTTTGAATTGGTGCTCGGGGGCACATTCCACTAGTCTTACATGCAGACCAACCACCTCTCTGGCCTCCAAAAATCACGTACAAATGTGTACATCGTACACCAGGGACCCACCGCTTAATTTTACATCTTATTTTGGCTTTGTTTCTCGAAATCAGCTGTTTCTGTGGAAATTCCTGGGGAGAGGAGTCGGTCTCTTCAGCGTGATTTAGTCTGAGTCCTACAGGACTTCGGTGGGCTTGTCATTCCTCAGGTGTTGCAGCCCCCGTACTAGCCCGGATGATGCAGAGTGATTGTTGGGCTGGATGAATTCTGACACAGCCGCCCTGATTTCAGCAGAGCCTCACCGGCGGTGAGTTTGGCCCGTGGATCCCATTGTTATGGTAAGGAGCTGTCAGTGCCGCGCACGGATCAGGGGAGCTGGCGCTGATGAGCTGCTGAAGCTAAAGCGTGCTATTTCGCAGTGTTATTAAATAAATCATTCAAATTTCGGTGACAGATTGCTCTCGGGCTCTTCTCTTCCCGACTACCTTTGACTCCTGCTGTATTATTTACCCGTTGGAAGTGCTGCACAGTGGCTGTGGCTGGGGATTGGAAGTGGTTTGGATAACCTCTACCCCCTGCCCTGCCTGGAATGTTCCCGTGTGGAGTAACTGTGCTGTCGGTAAATACTTGAGTGAATCCTTGTGCCAGGGTAAATTTGGTCAAGTGGGGCCAGTGCTTTTGGGAATCGTGGACTAAAAGTAAAAGCTGCAAGAACCTGGTGTTGGAATTCTACTGACACGGTTTGGAGGGTTGGAGCTCAACAAATCCTTTTTTTGCACACACTTCTGCAGTGGAAATTGTCAGCAGTTTCAGGGTCAGGAAAGTGTTCCAGCAACATTCAAAGGATCATCTTGCCTGATATATGCAGTGATTATGCAGCATGCTGCAGATTTCAAACTTTACCTGGAAAAATGCACAGATGTTATGGGGAAAAGAACCACCAAACCCAAACAAAACTAGATTTGACAATACCTCTAATTTAACTGCTGATATGACTTTTGGAGGTTCTGGTAAATTCCTGGACTCTGTAATTCAAAAGAAGGAAAAAAAGTCCTTGGCCTTGTCCAAATAATGATAAACAAAACCATGAATGTTATAAGTAAACTTATTTAATAGAGTATTTGGTGAAGTCTAGCATAGAGGTGATATTTTAGCACATGCTAACCTCCTCATTTTAGGCAGCAGGTCTTTTCTGTGATGTAAAGAAAATTCTTATCATTAACAAATGGGAGAAAGAGGTATATTAAAAATGTATAGTTAGAGGGCATGATCTTCTGTTGGTGAGGACATTAAAGCAGGGATTTTTTCTCCAGTGTCACAACTGTTCTATTAGGAATGCTACAGAGCAGTAAAACGATAAGAATTCCTCAGGGAGGGGAGGCCTGAAGGAGAACTGCATAATCCCTTGTTTCAGGTTACTTTGTTTCTGCACCCATTTAACTCATATTTTAACATGTGGCTTTGAAATTCTCACAGAGACACCATCACCATACTATGCCCTTGTGCTTAAGAGATATTTAATAACATTTTTTCCACAAGTAAACTTTTAAGTCAGCTCCAATCTGCTATTCATAAACTCATACTAGTGTTACCAGCACGCCCTCTGAGAGCTCAAAGCAGTTTAATTTCATTATTGTAGGTCCATGTCCATAGCCCATTGGATGTTTTCTAGGGTACAGAAGCCCAGAGCCACATCATAACCCCCTCACAGCTCCCAAAGACCACCTCAACCCATGATAATCCCCCCTGTAGCTCCCCAAATCTCCTCAAATCCATAACTGCCCTATAGCCCCCTGAAACCCCCCACAGCTGCCCCAAATTCACGATAAGCCCTTATAGCCCCACAGACTCCTCCTGAGCCCCCCAGATCCATGATAACTCCCCAGAACCCCCTCCCAACTCCCCCAGAGCCCCCGCCCATTTTACCTCCCCATTAACCCTCTTGCCCCTCTAGAACCCCCACAGCCCCCTATAGCACCCCCCGACCTCTCTAGAGCCCCTTCAAATCTATAACAACCCTCAACTCCTCTGCACTCCCAAAATCCCCTATAGACCTCCCAGAACCCCCATAACTCCCCGATAGCTCCCCCAGACCCTCCCAGACAACCACAAACCCATAATAAACCCCATTATCCCCTTTGGCCTCCCCAGACCTCCCCAAACACCCCCATAATCCCTCTATATCCCCCTACAGTGCCCCAAATCCATAACACCCCCAAGCACCCCCAATCCCTTTGTGCCCCTCAGACACCCATAAACCCATGAAATCCCCCTGTAGCTACCCCAAAAACACCACAGCCCCCCAGACCTCCCCCAACCCATGATGATCCTCCTAGCAGCTCTCTTAACATCCCAGACCTCCCTTAAACCCATGATGATTCCTTTCAGCCCCCTCAGGCACCCCCAACCTCCCCCCAGGCCCCTTGTACCCCTCCCCAGACCCCCCAAACCCACAATACCGCCCCCAAGTTTTCACCCAGCTGCCATCAGGAGGTATTTCCACAGCTCTGGCTGTGACTCCAGCGTGCCAAAAGCACACTGCAGTTGTGCTGCTCCCCTGCTAGGTATGGAACTGGCATTTCCTCCTGGGATCTGAGCAGTCAGAGGAGGATTTCATGGTCTCTAATAAGAGAAATTAGCTGTTACTAAAATAACAGGGAGTGATAACACTCTGTGGGTAACAGCCTTACTGGGAAGGGCCTCAGTTGGACTCTGAGCTTAAGCTCCAGGGCTTGTTGCTTTGCTGTCGCAGGCAAGGGGAAAAATAGGGAAGAAAGGGAAATGAAACCAAATCTAACTCTTGGAACAGTGCCTGTGGTGATCCTCAGAAATCCTGGGGTCAGACATACAGATCCCATACATCTGTGGCGGGCAGGGTGTTGTGTGCATGCTGTGCTGTGACATCAAGGACAACTGTTAAGTCCAACCTGCTGGGACACAACCTGTACTGCATGTACTATACATAAATTCTGTAACAAAAATATACAGAAATACTTTTAAACTTGTATTACTTCTTACTTGGCTTCTGGATAATTTCTGTTGCTGAACTACTTTATTTTAGAAAAAATAACCAAACTTTAAAACCCCTTTCACCTGTGTAGAATTTCCTTCTCAATCTTCAACTGGATCAGTCTCCTTAGGTACAAGAATTCTTTAGGCCTGTACCAGAAGAGTAATTTACTCTGGAGCTTATAAATACATTTAATTATGTTATTTGCATAAAAGTAATCCTAGTTCTGATCTACCTACAAAAATATTTCACACACTGCACTTTGAACTTCTTTCTAACTTTTTAGTGAACTTAACACTATGTCATGGTTAAGTCAGTCAAAAACAAGTAATGGAAAATCAGAAATAATGGTGTATTGTAGTTTGCTGGTTTAATAAAACAAGAGAGAAAGACTAACTTGTTTGTTTATTTATTAGAATTATATATATTTACTATTGTTCCCAGTGTATCCTCTTACTGTAATTTCACATAATAATGACCTTTTCTCCACTGCCCATGGATATTTTAATGCTGTTTTGACCAAGAACTTGTGAGCTAATTAGAAAAAAATCTTTCTGCATCAAGCAGTCCTTCTCATTAGCTGCAACACCCCCCAGATTAATTTCCCTGCTCATGAGCAACACTTTTAAGACCTTCAACTGTTGCTACCTTTAGTATGAATGTTGTCAGTATCTCCTAGATAGCCTGTCTCAAGTTGAGTTTGATATATATTGGGCTAATAGGAGACAAAAAAAAAAAAAAGAAAACAAGAAAGGAACATGAATAACAGTGACTTGAATACAAAACAAATGAAAAAAAAATCTGAACTCTGAAAGATTTATTCAACTTTTATGTAAAATGAAAAAGGTAGGAAAAATTGCTAAAAACAGAAGGTGGCAACAACTGCTGCATTGTGACTGTACTTCCTTCAGCGCTGATTGGAAACATTTGCCACTGGAGTGGAATAAAAACCTTCATGAAAAATGAATGCTGTTTGTGTACCTCTCAGTTTATTTCCTTTTGAACTTTCAGCACAGTCACAGGGCCCAAGAGCTCAAACAGTCGAAGGCACAGAATACAAGTTGACAAAACTCATCTCCATTCAGCAGCCCAGCAGTTACCACAGTCTTCACCAGGTCACTTCATTCCTCCTTTTCTGCCAGCAAAAGAAAAAATAACACTACTTGTGTACCTCACAAAAGAAGAGCAGTATTACAGTGATTACTGAAAAATAGAGTTTGTTAACAATTCTGAAAAAGTAACTGTCCACTTACCAAGTTCTATCAGGGGACAGGATTTTGACTACTAAGTCTTCTGAACAAACACAGCAGAAAAATGCAGAATATCTTATTTTTAATTCTTATTACATATTAGTACAGAAAATGAAGAAACTTTGTGTTATAGCACAGATGAAATGGTTTGAGCATGCTATCCAAGACATTCTCAGAAGCATTTTGCTTTGGCCACACCATTATTTCTGATTTTTCCCACCTGGCAATATTCATTTGTTACAAAACTTGGCAAACACGGGTACTGCCAGGCACTGGCAATAACAAATTATTATCTCTTTTTGTCCTAGCAACATCACTCAGTGTCAGAAATTAGGAGTAATCAAAGAACAAAGTGTAAGAGGTAGCATTAGAATTACTGTGAGGAGTCACTTTGTCAGGAGATGGAGCGCACTGAGGAAGATTCACGGAATGAAACGTTCATGGTGTTAATTCTGCCAGTCTGGGAGCTGTGGTGTCACCTTTTCTCCTTTGGAGAGTGGAGTGCTGCATGAACTGCTCGACTGATCAAGGAGTTTGGGCTGGAGCTGCATTTCCTGGGACAAAAGAGCAGGATGAAGAGATGAACAAGACCTTTCAGAGGTCATTCAGTCTGGCTGATAAAGGATTATTCTCCACAATCTTTATTTAGTTCAGTTCTAAAATTCCCAATCAACTAAGCCCCTACAATAACTGTAATTTACTCTGAAATTTTTTTTCGTTTTGATATTTAATAAAAATTTGGTATTGGTATCAATGATTTTGCTCATTCATCATCATCATCATCATCAATGATGATATATGAAAAATAGATATATTCTAAATGCATAATAATATATTTAGAAGAAAATTAATGACCTTTTAATGCATTTAAAGCAGTGACACAAGGAACAGGGCTATTAATGCTCTTGCCTGGCAGAGATGAGATGGAAACCTGAGCATTTTTCAGGCAAAAGGAAGAAGAGGGAGGAGAGAACCCCCACTTTGGGACTTCTTGTCCAGTAATTTCAGAGCCACAGCAGATGCTTTTCCCTTAATAAAGAGGCACACACTGCAATCTACTGCAGTGCCCTGGCAACGGGACTGGAGATGACCAAGCTGACACCAGGTGCTGCAAGAACAGAATTTCACCCTGCTCAGCCTTATTTTGTCAGCCATGGCAACTCCTTTGCCAACTTTGGTGCAAAATCAGGGCCCTCTCAGCCACTTTTTATACAAGCCATGTCTCAAACCCAACGATTCTTCCCTAAGATAATCCAGAGAGACAGTAACAAAGCTAAAATTAGAAATCAGGAGCTGTAGCTTCCAAGGAAATGCACATTACGTGATGTTTTTTCATTACCACATGCATTTACTGTTAGCAAAAATGGCCTAGAGAGAACACTCCACAGTGAAAAATCCTCCCCCAAAACTCAGGGGTGGGTGACAACATGGTGTTTTACTCAACAAAAAAAAAGATTTAAAAGAAACAGTAAAGAATGATATAAATTATTAATTCTGATGATTAAATAAGGGCTATAGCATCACAGCCTATAATGGCATCACCCAAACTATGCAGTTGATTTTAAAAATGATGTATGTAGTGAAAATACCAATCTATGAGGGCAGCATAATCTGTTCAAATAATACAATTAACACAAATAATAGAATTAATAATTCTCCAGAATAAGTTAATGAAGTAAAACTTCATTTATACATACACCTAACGTTGAAAATTGCAAACTTAGATGGAACATCTGATTGATAACAAGTGGTGAAAATCATCTTTGCACATGTACTCTGGTATTTATTTGAAGGACTTGGCTGCTAACAGGAATTTTAAGAACGAAGAGAGATGCTTTATTTCAGAAAAA
>CM032382.1:5920447-5948927 GCA_019023105.1 Diglossa brunneiventris | reverse complement strand
AGCAGCAGGATGAGAGAAAATGGCATAAAGTTTGTGAAAAAGGAGTATTTTATGACTGGCTTTTTGCAAATACTAAAATGAATATTTTATGTGTTATGTTAGAAAGTTATGCTGTATTAATTTTCTTAATTAGTGTGTTAAATATAGTTTTAGGTTATAATGTTAAAAGAGAAACTATGTTATGTAGGATACTTTTTTAAAGAAAGGACTGGCACTGAGATAGCAGCCACAGGACACCTGAATCTTTCAGAGAAAGAGAATTTATTACTCCATTATCAGAAGAAATGAACTTCTTCCTGCCTCACTCAGGCCTGGAGATGCCGTCAGGATTCAGAGGAAGCAGCTGACACTGCCCAGACAGAATCCTGTGTTTGAATGGAATTTATGCATCATGGATGAGGTGTATGAATATGCAACAGGCTGTTGCTTTTAAGGGTTAATCCTCTGTTAACGTGGGGCCTTTTTTGGGCTTATTTTGCCCAGAAAAGGTACCCGGACTGTCCATAACTCTTTGTTTCTATTGTCTCATATTGTCCTAATTCTAATTGTCCAAATTTTTATTACTCTAATTTTCTTGCTATTTTTATAACCATTATATTGCTATTTTTGTAACCATTTTATTACTATTAAACTTTTAAAATTTTAAAAACAAGTGATTGGCGTTTCTCACACAGAGGTTGCGGGTTCGAGTCCCGCGGAGGGTCTGGGCTGGGAAAGGACTCTGCCCAGGGCCTGGTGAGGCTTGAACCAGGATTTCTGCCTGGAATGAGCCTGTGCTGAGCCTGGATTCCGCTGTTCCCCCAGGGATGAAGCAGCAGGATGAGAGAAAATGGCATAAAGTTGCATCAGGAGAGTTTCAGGTTGGATACTGGGAGGATTCCTTCCTGGAAAGGGCTGTCCAGCCAGGACAGGGTAGGGTCCCTGTGCAAACCCAGGGCACCACAAGGAATATTTCAGTGTCTGCTCTGGGGTGCCCCCAGGGCAGCACTGACTCTGACCCTCATCCATGGAGAAAGTTTCCTGGACTTCAGGATAGACTGGAACCCACAAAAGTGTAGAATAGATTATAGAGAGCAGTGCAGGTGTGTCACTTGCTGAGAAATTTAGGGTTTGGAATTTTTAGTATGTTGTGGATGGCAGCAAGATGGAGAGCACAGGGTGCTGGCCTGGGTTTCTTCTTCATGCTTCTTCTTCCTCCTTCTCCATGGGTTTGGGTGGCATTCTGTAATTGGGCAGAAAAGTCCCCATTGCAGCTCTGTGGGATCAGTTATTGGGTTAAAAAGGGAAATAATCTAGGTGTCAGTTCTTAATTGGATAGTTTAGCTTTAAAAGACCTTGTAACAAGAGATTGTTGGCCATTTTGTGGTGCTTTTCCAGTGCGCTGAGCCTGGTGAGGGCAGTGTGCAAAACTCTAGATAAGAGAATGATAAACAAGAACCTGAAGACCAAAAAAACCCAGCGTGTCTCTCTTTCCTGACCCAAAACCACCCCTGGGAGGGCCCAGCCTGAGTCCCAGAAGCTGGGAATGGGGAACAAGAACCCCAGCAGGTCCCCATCCCTGGGGGATTCAAAAGCAGGGCTGGGGACACGGGTGGGGTGGCCTTGGCCATGCTGGGAGATGGTTGGGCTGATGGTTTCATGGGTCTTTTCCAGCCTCACTGTCTCTGTGAGCACAAAGCAAACACAAACATACTGACAGTAGTTCTGTCCAACTACTATAAACACACGTACCTTCAGTTAAAACAGTACTTACCCATTTCAAATACAATTCCTACTTGTAAGCCTTAAAACACAATGTACAGAGCTTCATTATTAAGCTTAAAACTTCCTAATGTCTCACTAAATATACTTTTCTACAGCTTAATGACTTATTCTAAACAAGTGTTAATACACAGACCATTGTTCTATTTGTCCTTACTTTTCTACTTTTTACATAATTTTTCTGCTAACCTATCTCATGGCTGCTGCTTAGCTCTGATCACAGTTCTACTGCCTCTAAAGCCTACCTTTTGCAGCTTCCCAAAAACCCCCTAACTTTATAGATTCCCACAGGAGATGGTTGGCCTGACTGGTTTTATGGGTCTTTTCCAACCTCACCGGCTCACTGTGGTTCTTGCTTGCAGCTTTTCATGGAATCCTGGAGTGGTGTGTGTTGGGGGGGACCCTAAATCCCATCCAGTGCCAGCCCTTGGGGGGGTTTCAGTTGTGGGTTTCTCTGGGTCTGGATTGAAGGCACTTGAGGTGGTAGTCCATGTTCAGACTCAGGTGTTTATTATTTCTTATTAATAAAACAGTCTCACTGCTGTGAGTTGGGCAGCTTTTCATTAGAAGGCACAAAATGGCCAACAATCTCTTGGTACAAGGGCTTTTAAGACTAAACTAACCAATTAAGAACTGACACCCGGATTATTTCCCTTTTAACCCAATAACTGATCCCACAGAGCCCCCAGTGCAGACTTTTCTGCCCAATTACAGAATGCCACCCAAACCCATGGAGAAGGAGGAAGAAGAAGCATGAAGAAGCAACTCAGGATGACACCCTGTGCCCTCCATCTTGCTGCCATCCACTAAACAGACTAAAAATCCCAAACCCTCAATTTCTCACCCAGTGACACACCTACACTGCTCTCTATAATCCATTTCACACTTTTGTGGGTTCCAGTCTGTCTTGAAGTCTGGGAAACTTTCTCCATGGATGAGGGTCAGAGTCAGTGCTGCCCTGGGGGCACCCCAGAGCAGAGATATAATTATATATATATATAAAAGAAAATATTCCCTGGGGTGCTCTGGGTTTCCACAAGCCCTGCCATGGCAGGGACACCTTCTGGTGTCCCAGGCTGCTCCAAGCCCCATCCTACCTGGCCTTGGACACTTCCAGGGATCCGGAGGCATTGTGATTTTTAATTTCTGCCCTGTCCCCGAGCAGATCTGCACAGAGTGAGGTCCTGAAACAGAAACAAGCTTGTGTTTCTGAAAAGCTGCTTCAGTCCATGCTGCCAAGCTGCATCCATCCAAATCATGAACATTCCCTTCCCCTTTTGGGAATGACTCTGAAGAGGCAGTAATTTGATATAAACACATCATTTTTAACACAGCCTGTGCTCGTGGCTTAAGTGGAAAATGCATATTTTGTATTTACGTGTTTGTGTTTACATAGGGCTGGTTTTACATTCAATCTTTATATAATAACTAATAAAAAAATTCTAAATACTATAAAAATCCAAACTCCCCCTGCAAAAAAAATCCCAAGCAATATCAAACAAAACCATAAACCCCGTTAACACTTTGAGGAGAAAACATTACTGTTATAAAAGACAGCTCTTGAAGATGCAGTTCCAGTGTTGGAATGCAGTTGTAGTTTGGTAATTTCAAAACCATTTTGTCTTTGTGACAATGCTGCAGCTTTGCTTTACAAAGTTAGGAATACTGAAAAGCTGACTAGAAAGACAATTGGTGAATATAACATAAATATACCATGACAAACTGGTATTTATTGGACAAATATTCATTAAAAGGTCAAGATCTGGGAAAGAGATGGTTTGCCATGGAGCTGCTATGGGGTTTGCTCTTTCCTTTTAAACTATACCAGAACTTTGGGACATGTCTGTTAAGACAAAATTTATTTGTTTCACCACATTCTTCAAAACATTCTTCAAAATTACTGGTTTTTTTTTTTTTTTTTTTGGTGGGTTTTTGTTTGTTTTTGGTTTTTGTTTGTTTGTTTGTTTGTTTTAATCCAATATGCCATGATTTAACCCCAGATTGCAGCTAAACACCACGCAGCCTCTCCCTCTTTCCTGGAACGGAAGAAGGAAGGGAATTGTACTAAAAATGGGTTCAGATAAGAACAGTTTACTAACTGAAATAAATAATAGCTAAAAGCACATGCCTGATTTGAGACAACAAATAAGAATAAAGTCAACATTCAGGCTGGTGCGTGAGAGGTGTGCAGGCACAGGTGGCCTCAAGGTGTGTCCCTGGAGGCACAGGGCCTTGGAACAAGATGACCATTAGTGTCCAACCCAAATTATTCTGTTTCTCTGGGACCCACAGAGAGGCTGAGTCTCCTTCCTTTTTTCAGATCTCCCCTGCTGGGCACAGCCCTCGGGGCAGCTTTGGAGAGAGCTGCCAGATAAGCGCTTCTAAAATTAAATGTCTCGGTTGGCCAAGCAGACAAATCCACCCAAAATCCCACCACTTATCCTGAAACTCCTGCTATAATCTGATCTCTGGTGCCTGGCACCCCGTGGTGCTGCACAGCTGGGTTGTGACACGCACTGGGATTTTTGTGGCGTTTGTTTTGGGGGGACAAAAAAATGTTTTTGGGGAGCAAAAAACCTTCAAATATTCCTCCTACGCTAATATAATGCTACCTCCTGCAGTTTTGGTGACAAAATGGGTTCTCCCTTTCACAAAGAGTAAGAACACACTATGTTTCAGTAGCTCTTCTGTTCCTTTAAAATGACTGGAACAATTTTTTTTTTTTTTTTTCCAAGAAATGGAATAGGCAATTGAAGATGGGAACAAATATCTTGCAGACAAACAAGTAGAGAGGACTGCATTTTTTTTCTCACTTGGTAACAGACCACATTTTTTTCTCCAGTTGTTGCAGTTTGGATGTAAGTTCACAAAACCAGGAAGCAAGAAACTTAAACATTGAAACAAACAAACATTTTTTGGAGGTAATTTCCCCCCCGACCCTTCCCTGAAGGTGAAGGAAGGCCTGGAGTCTGCATGGGCATTTCTCAGAGGTGGGATCCGGGATCCAAAACAAGGTAATCCCGGAATTCCAGACTATTTTGGGTTGGATGGAACCTTAAACCCACCCCTGCCACGGCAGGGACATGTGGTTATTAATTGTTGTGGTGGTGTTGTGAGGGTCCTCAGGACGAGGTGAGAGATGAGAATTGACTCCGAGTTCTCAGAAGGCTGATAGATAATATAATATAATATAATATAATATAATATAATATAATATATATAATATAATATAATATAATATTAATATAATATAATATATAAAATTATATATATAATATACATTTATACATATAATATATATTATATATAAATGATATAGAATTAAATTTATATATTTATTATACATAAAAAATTATATAAAATATTTTATTTAAAATATATATTTATATATTTATAGATATATTTATAATGTAATATATGATAATATAGAATATATTATATTATATTATATTATATTATATTATATTATATTATATTATATTATATTATATTATATTATATTATATTATATATATTATAAAACTATACTAAAGAAAGTGGAAGGAGACATCAGAAAGCTGGAAAAGAATGAATAATAAACACCTGTGACAGACTCAGAGTCTGACACAGCTGATGGTGACTGGTCATTAATTAAAAACAATTCACGTGGAACCAACCAAAGCTGCACCTGCTGGTGAGCACCCTCCAGACCACATTCCAAGCAATCAGGTAATTATTGTTTGCATCTCCTTCCTGAGGCTTCTCAGCTTCTCAGGAGAAAAATCCTGGCAGAGGGATTGTTCAGAAAACATCATGGGGACAGGGGCACCTTCCAGGCTGCTCCCAGCCCCAGGGCCCAGCCTGGCCTTGGGCACTGCCAGGGATCCAGGGCAGCCACGGCTGGCCTGCCCACCCTCCCAGGGAAGCAGAAAAGGGTTGTAAAAGGATTAATTTTTGCTTCCTACCCCAAAAGGATGCTATTTGGCCTGGTTAGTTTCCCAGAGGGAGGATGCTGTTGGAACTGAGACAGGATTTTTGTGTATTTTAAGGCCAATTTTCTGTTCTTGCTTCCTTGCATTGTCAGTGCACTGTGAATCAGAGCAGCAACGATCTGTTCAATTAAAAAGGTGATGCTTGAAGTGGCTGACACCTCACACATTGGTTAATTTGGGAAGCTTTGTGGTGACCCGAAATGGCACTGGGAGGTAGCTGCAAACAGCTGGAAATGATTTGTGCCCTGTGTGTGCCCGAGGGGACGCGGCCACAGGGATAAATAATCCATCTTTGTGCCGTGCCCACCCAGCCTGTGCACAATTCCTGTCCCCCCGGGGCCTCCATGGGTGTCCATCTGGTCACTCTGTGTGACAGGGGTGGCTGGACAGCGGTGACACACCGGGGGTGGCCAGGGTGCCACGTCCACCCTGTCACTGTGTGACTGCTCTACAGCCCCGGCAGAACTGTGAGCCTTTGCACTGACTTCAACTGAATATCATTTATAATTACCTTTCCTGCGAGGTACAGGAAAAAAAAAAACAAAAACCAAAAAAAACCCAAAAATCATTGTTTAAAGTACAATAAGAGCTGCAGTGCCTCCTCCCTGGGGGTGGGAATGTCTGGGCTGCCGTGGTGGGGAATGGGGAGCGCACAAGTGGCACCTTGCCGCCTGCTCCTCCTCTGAGGAGGAGTTCTGCATCAGGAACAACCACAACCAACACCCTCATCTCCAAATCGGGGGCAGGGAAAAGGATGACAAACAGCAGTTTTCTTGGAATGCTGGGCACTTTTCAGCCCAGCATTGACCATTTCCAGCCCAGCATTGCCCATCTTGCAGGCTGCAAACAGCAGGACAAGAGGGAGCGGCCTCAGGCTGGGCCAGGGCAGCTCAGGGTGGGCACAGCAGGAATTTCCCCATGGAAAGGGGGCTCAGGAACTGCCCTGGCACTGCCCAGGGGGTTTGCAGTGCCCAGCCCTGCAGGTGTCACCTGGAGGTGGCACTCAGAGCTCTGGGCTGGGGACAAGGTGGGGACTGGGCACAGCTGGGACTCCATGGGCTGGGGGGGATTTTCCAGCCTCTGTGATCCTGGGATTCTGCTGACTTCCCACGGACTTTGCCCTACAGGTGGTTCATTTGTGGCCACAAAAAGTTCAAGGATGAAGCTTTTCCTGGTTGATTTCGGTGGGAATTTACAAAATTAGAGGCTTTTTGGGGAAGCTACAAAATGCAGGCTTTAGAGACAGCAAAATTGTGATCAGAGCTAAGCAGCAGCCATGAGATTGGTCAGCAGAAAAATTATTTAAACTGTAGAAAAGCAAGGACAAATAAAGCAATGGTCTGTGTATTAACGCTTGTCTAGAATAACTCTCTAAGCTACAGAAAGTTTATCTAGCAAGATATTGGGAAGGCTAAAGTTTAATAATGGAGCCCTGTGTGTTGTGTTTTAAGGCTTACAAGTATTTCAACAAAACCCAGGCAAAAGTGCAACAGCAATTCAAAAAAGGAATCACAAGAGCTCCCCCATCCACGCCCTTGTCAGGACTGCTGTGTGCAAGGCTCTATTCAGAATTTCTTACACACCCCAGTAACTCAGAGATGCTGATTTTGTCATAATTCTTCACCAGAATGAGGATCTAATTTCTTTTCAGGCACCAAGTGTGTTTGTCTATGCTTGATCCTCATAAAAAAGCAGCATTTTTAAGAAATGTTGATTTGTTGTTACTATCAGCAAGAGTCAAGGGGTGAGAAAAAGCTTTTTCTCTCGCTCTTTTCTTCACCAATATTCCAGTTGATTGCTGATTAGTGATTTATTATCACTACCCCTAGCATTAATATATAACGAGAGAGTCAGGATATTTTCACTGATTTATTATGTTTTAACCTATACTGGCAGTTTGCTGTTAGGTGTTTTCTGGGTTGTCTGCAATCCCCCCATTTTTTCTGAGCAAATTTGCAATATTTTTTCTGAGGTGGAATGGTGCTCCAAGAAAGCAGCTGTTGATAAATTGATAAATGGAAACACAGGGGGTGGAAATGCAGCTAAAGGTGCATTCAGTTGTCACAGAACTTCATCTGGGGTTCAGCCTGTGCTGACTTTACCTGCGGCCTGCCAGGTTTTGTTTATGCCACTTTCTTTCACTTTCTCTGCTCTGAAAGAGCACATTTTCCCCTTCTTTTGGCCCCTGCTGGTTTGTATTTCAGAGTTTTTATTTCTTAGCTTTTACTCCCAAGTGGATGAGGAGTGCTTGGGGAATGGATGCACGTGGATCAGATCTGCAGGCACCACCAGAAAGCCTCTCTGTGCCTTTTCCTCCCTTTATTTAGGAGCCAGGAGTGCTGAGGCATTGGGCAGTGACATTAGTGACCTCACAGTGTTTAGAGAAGTGTGTGACACTCCTGTCCCTTCCCTGGGCTGCTTAAATTTTTTAAAATGAGCCCTGTGTCCATTCTGGTGTAATTGCTCTAACTTTAGCATCATGGGTTGCTAGTGCTTCTCAGAAAATTTAGGGGTTATCTTCAAGCAGTTTTTGCTTAATCCTACATTCCCTCATCTCATTTTTCAATCTGGGATTGTCACATAAGCATCTTTACTGCTCCTTAAATTGGATAGAAGCCGCTCAACTGAGGACAAGCTGTTGGGGGATTTCTCAGATGAGCAGATACCCTCTGCATCCCAGAAGGAGAAATTAATTACGATAGCAAATCCTTTTTAATGATTACAATGCTAAAACCCCAATAATTCTCTAATATCTGGAATGCCACAGGCAGGAGCTCCTAATCAGCCAAGTGGAGCTTCACTGGTGGTGCCATCAGCAGGGCAGGACTGGGTGTCTGATGCCTGCAGGTTGGTGCATGGCTGTGTCCTGCCTGATATTTAAGGATTTTTGTTAGGAAGGATGAAAGTTTGACAAGAAAGTCTCACAGATATGTGTGCTTGGCAGAAAGATTTTTAAATGTAGAGTCTGATGAAGGAATAGAGATGGAAGCAAGTTTTGATATAGAAGAAAAGAATTGCTGAGCCAGTCTCACTGGATAACCAAGGAGGCAAAGGGTGTGTTAGTTAGAAGGGGTTTTTATGGCTTAGAGCAAAGGATAAACCAACCCCAAACAAGAAGCAAAGGATAAACCCACCCCAAACAAGAAGCAAAGGATAAACCCACCCCAAACAAGAAGATGTTTTTACCAAGCACAAAGAGAGCACAGGCAAACAAGCCTGCCAATGGTGCAAGTAGAAAAAAGGTCTCAGAATTTTCCACTGCAAGAAAACTGAAGAACAACTTGTAGCTTAAACTGTAATGTACTGACTTTTAGTGATTGGAGAACAGTAACATGAATATGGTAATTACAGTAGTTATGATAGGCTATAGGTAATAGTTGAGGTATAGATTGGTTCTACTGTATTGAGATGCTCAGCAAAGAAAAGTCTATAATGCAATGTAACCAAAATAAAAGTAAATAATGCATTGTAACCAAAAGAAAAGTCTATAATGCATTGTAACCAAAAGAAAAGTCTATAATGCATTGTAACCTAAACCAAAGGGTCTCCAGGCCTGCCTGCAGCTGGAGCTGACAGCTGTGGGCACAGCTCTGTCACCCACAGCCCTGGGCTGCTGTGACCTCTTGGATACAATAAACTGCATTTTGGAGAGCCCCTGGAGTCCCACATCCCTCATTTGGGCTCTTACACATTTTGGAACTAGATGACCTCAAAAGTCCCTTCCAGCCCAAGCCATTCTTAGGGCTACCAGTGTGTCTGACCCACAAATCTCCTGAGGATCACCCAGACAGAGCCAACCCCCTGCAGTCACAGTGACGTCTGGGGCCTTTGGTGTCTTGATCTGTCAGGGCCCAGGGCATCCCTCTGTTTGTGCTGAGCAGCCCAGACCCTGCCAGCGGGCTCAGGGACCCTGGCACAGAGCCCAAAATGCCCCTGTGGTTTTGGTTATGACCCGTGGAGCAAGTTACCAACCTTAGATGAAAATCTGCAAGCCATGACAAATTAAGCAGAATGACAGTGAAATTATCACAGGATGAAAAAGTAGAGTTTGGGGTTTTTAGAATGGGGGTTCAGGGGGCAAGATGGAGGGATCTGGGCATGTCCAGCCCTTCTCCTTCTTCTTCTTGGCCTCCATCTTCTGGGTGATGTTGGCACTTTTAGATTGGGTTAGAGTAGAAGCTCACTGTCTAACATAGGTGACAGGTGTTGGGAAGTAACTGTAAATATTGTACAGGCAGTTTTTAGTATAAAAAGATAACACTGCCTTGGGGGCAGGCAGTGTGCCTCTGACTGTCCTGCTGAGCAGACCTGGGCAGGACAGGAGAAAGAATTTTATAGATAAGGAACAATAAACAACCTTGAGACTGAGAAATGAAGAGCTCTGACTCCTTCTTTGAGCACCGGGCTGGGGAAAGAGACTTTCTAACTTATCTCGGGGTCACTCTGACCAGCTAGATACCCCAACATTGATCTGAAACAACAAACTGCAATTCCGTGGGCATTTCACAGCTGTGGCCTGGCCTAGACCTTCCCAGTGCCAGAGGGCAGGGCTGGCTGGGATCTTGGCAATGAGGAATTGTTCCCTGTGAGGGTGGGCAGGCCCTGGCACAGGGTGCCCAGAGCAGCTGGGGCTGCCCCTGCATCCCTGGCAGTGCCCAAGGCCAGGCTGGACACTGGGACAGTGGGAGGTGTCCCTGCCATGGCTGGGGTGGCACTGGGTGATTTTTAAGATCCCTCCCAACCCAAACCACTCAGTAATTTTAGAATTCAAAGCACCAAAGCAATTGGTCCAGGAAGCTGGACATGCATGGACTGAATTAGGGCTGAAGAAAGGAAACTACTTCCAAATATTTGGGCTCCAAAGCTTGCAGTGCCTTGCTTTCACATCAGTTAAGTGGAGATATTTAACACCACATCTATCATTTAACATTAACATCTATCTCATCTCTATAATATGTAGGTGACGTAAGAAATTACAAGACTTCAGAATACAAGGAATTCTTTCTGTGAACAGAAGGAGAAATTCCAGAGCTGCTCGTAAACATCACCCTCACCTCCCTTTAAGGTTTAGTGCAGATGGGAAGTGACCCTCAGTGTGATTTTGGAGCCTCTCTGATCCTGTTCTTCCTTCCCCCTGAGCGAGCAGCTCTCACCCGGGCGCAATTTCCGCAGACCGAGCGATCGCGGCTTCGGGAGGGACCTGGGAGGTGCGAGGGGCACACGGAGGGCGGTGTTAGTGCGGCTGGAGCGGGGATGGAGCGGGGATAAAACAGGGGATGGAACGGGGATGGGTCGTGGAAGGAGCGGGGATGGAGCCGCAGTTGAGGCAGGCGACGGAGCGGTCATGGATTGGGCATGGTGTGGAGATGGAACGGAGATGGTGAGGGGATGGGACGGGGATGGAGCCGGGATGGGAGCAGGGAATAGAACGGGGATGGGTCAAGGAAGGAGTGGGGATGGAGGGGGCCCAGGATAGAGCGGGGATGGAGCGGGAATGGAGCAGGGATGGAGTGGCGATGAGGTCGAGAATGGAACCGGAGATGGAGTGGGGATGGAGCCGGGGATGGAGAGGGAATGAAGCGAGGGTGAGGCAGGGGATGGAGCGGGCATGGAGCCGGGATGGAGCGGGGATGGATTGGGCATGGGACAGGGGATGGAGAGGAGATGGAGCGGGGATGGAGCGGGGATGCAGTGGGGATGGAGCCAGGGATGGAGAGGGAATGGAGCGAGGGTGAAGCAGGGGATGGAGCGGGCTTGGAACCGGGATGGAACAGGGATGGAGCGGGAATGGATTGGGCATGGGGCAGGGGATGGAGAGGAGATGGGGTAGGGATGAAGCAAGGATGGTGCCGGGGATGGAGTGGGGATGGAGTGGGGATGGAGCCGGGAATGGAGCAAGGATAGAGCCAGGGATGGAGCCAGGAATTGAGCCGGGATGGAGCCAGGGATGGAGTGGGAATGGTGCCGGGGATGGGGCAAGGAAGGAGCCGGGGATGGAGCGGGAATGGAGCGGGCATGGACTGGGCATGGTGCGGAGATGGAGCCGGGATGGAGCCGGGGATGGAACCGAGGATGGAGTGGGGATAGAACAGAGAGGAAGCAGGGATGGAGCGGGGATGGAGCGGGGATGGAGCTGGGAGTGTAGCGGGGATGGAGATGGAGCGGGGATGGAGATGCAGCGGGGATGCAGCGGAGATGGAGATGCAGCGGGGATGGAGATGCAGCGGGGATGGAGCTGGGAGTGCAGCGGGGATGGAGATGCAGCGGGGATGGAGATGCAGCGGGGATGCAGCGGGGATGGAGCGGGGATGGAGATGCAGCGGGGATGGAGATGCAGCGGGGATGGAGATGGGAGTGGAGCGGGGATGGAGCGGGGATGGAGATGCAGCGGGGATGCAGCGGGGATGGAGATGCAGCGGGAATGGAGCGGGGATGGAGATGCAGCGGGGATGGAGATGCAGCGGGGATGGAGATGCAGCGGCGGCCCCGCCCGCAGCCGCCGCCCCGGCGCTGTCCCGCCCCCGGAGCCGGCGCCGCTGTGCAGGGCGGGCAGGGGCTCCGGGCCGCCCCATGGAGCGGATCGCTGCCCTGCGGCTCCTGCTGCTGCTGCTGGCCGGGCTCGGCCGCTCCGAGGAGCGAAACCCCGCCGCGAACAGGTCGGTACCCGGAGCGCAGGTTTTTCCCAATTCTGTCCTTCGTGCCGCGTTCAGAACGCCGGAACGTGGCTCTGCTTTCCCTTCCAGGTTTGAAAACACCCCGGGCTATTGCAGAGTGTTACTATTTTTTATTAAAAATTATATTTTCTTATAAACAAATATATATTATAAATTTTTATATATATACAATAAATTTATATATAATATATATATATATATATAAATTCATAAAATCTATTTTATTAAAATATTAATTATTTTGAAGCAGGCGGTGCGTTGGAGATGTAACTTTGCAAGAATTTTGTGAATGTTGTTTAAAATCGGGTGTTTTCTGTGCATCCACCCTGAGTTTAATTTGTGTTTTATTGACTCCCACGCTGATTTTAGGGAGTTATGAATAGCATAACAGCAAGGGTGTGAAAACTGCTCCATGAAACACAGGCACGAAAATATTCTGCTTGCGTGGAATATCTGAAGTGTGAATACAATATTGCAAATGAGTATTAAACTTAAAAAATTACTGGAGGTTTGGGTTTATTATTAGTAGCGCTGTTTCACTCTCTGATGAAACACAAACAGTGAGCCCAGATCATAGCAGGGGGAAGAGGGGACTTTGTGGAGCCAAGCACTGAGAAAGTGAAAACAGCCCGAGCTGTGTGAGTTGAATGGTGCCCAGAGTCACCAAAAACAGAGACAAAAACACAGAGCAAACATGCTGGTGAAGGTCGCATCTGTCAGTAAAATCTGTGCAAAATTTGAGGCAAGAAGGACATGTGGTGATTTGCCTAAGCTTGTATTAAGAGATCTGGTAGCCAGTTACTGATAAATGCTGCAATATGTTTTCATTAAACAGCTTACTTGCTGCTCTGCTCTGCCAGCTCTCAGGTTTCTTACTGCTCTTCTTAGGTAATTTCACTTCTTTGTCTTTCAGCCAGACCAAAATCTGACAGATAACAAGCAGTGGGGCATTTCCTGAACTGCATTGCAATAAATATTGACAGATGAAGTCACGATCTTGATGCCAGCGAATCAAATGGGAATTTTGCCTCCTTGGGAATGGGATTGTGCCTGCACAGTGTAAATTTGATAGAAGTTTTATGAGCTCAGTTTCTCTTTTTGTGTTAAAAATGGAAGCTTGAGTATCACCTTGCTCTGATCCAGATCTTGTTGGACATCCATTAAATTGCAAATCAGCCCCAGTAATCAGTGCTTTGTAAAATATTTATGGAAATCTGTCTCCCTTGTGTCAAATGTGTCAAATCACAGGTTAAAAAAACAGAAGAGTTGTGGGGTTTGTATTGTATATCAATATTTCTTATTGATGGAACTTACACAGAGGCATTTAAAAGCCAGTGATGTTTTTTTGTCAGGATGTTTCTTAGAAGGAACCAGCTCTTTCCTTGAACCTGGTCTCTCCAAACTTACACATTTATGGCATAAATAACTTCACTGCAATTCCTTATGTTGAGTGTCCCTGGGACTACAAGCAGTGCATTGCCCCCAGGCGCTCCTCACCTTTCATAATTTAATTTTCAGTGCATTTGAGAGGTCACGTGTTATTTTTGTAAATTATCTGTAACCAGTTCAGCAGCCAGTGAGGAATTCTGCAGCTGGAGATTGCCAGTCTTAGGGAGATGACCCTGAAGTAACGGAAACGCAGAAAATTGGAAATTTCCGTAATTTGAAATACAGAATGTTTCTGTAGGTGCAGAGTGCATTTTCCCATTTGGTGCAGCTTATCAGAGCTGAGAGCCAGGGTTATCCATGTGGTTATTTGAGTGGAGAAAATGCTGTTTACATGGAAGTCCTCAAGAGCTGGAGTGTTTATCAACTTTTGGAGACAAACAAGGCTTGGTTATCTTATGTAGATGGATAATGTCATCTGATAAGAGGAAATTTACACTTCTTTGTACTTATAATCCTATTTGATTGGGTTTTACATAGCGATTAGTCATTCCAGTGCTTTGTATTAGGGCTAATCCGATTTCATGTGGGTTCCTACCATGCTTGGAGTGGTAAATTCAAGGTACAGCACACGTGCCTGGGTGCCCCTGGCAGAGCTGTTACCAATGGGTCAGGGAAAATGTGGCTCATCAAAACACGCTGCACTTGCGATCAAGTGAATTTGAAATTTCAGAATGAGAGAGACTGATAAAAGGGTCTGTAACTCAAAGTGCTGGAAATCATTTGCTGTGGAGAGTGCTCTAGTGCTGGCTAGTTTATTTTCTCTTACACACGTAATTACCATTTTTATAATCAAAAGGGAATACATATTTTTTAGCGAGTAGCTATTTTTCCCTTTTCTCACTTTCAATAATTTTATTTCCAGGGGACACGCTCCAGCTGAGGACCACAGGGGCTCTGCTGCCTCTGGATTCCCCAGCTGGGGAATCCACCCTTTTTGGGTGGAAAAGCTGCCGTTTTGGCATCCCCCCGTGCCTGCCCCAAAACCAGGATGGGATCATCCCTGTGTGCCAGCCTGGGCACATGGGGTGATGGATTTCCCTTCCTGCTGGTCCTGCTGGCCTTCTGCAGCATTGCTAATTAACAGAGTAATTAGCAGGAGGGCCTGGCTGGAGGCACCTCCCTCCTTGTGCCTGGCATGGGGCTGTCAGGAAAATTAACCCACAAACAGCAGAGGTTGATGTCCAAAAAGGAGACACAGGAGTCCTTTGACTTTACTCCAATAAAGGCAGAGGCCATGGGGCATCCCCTGGGGTCTCTTACATTTTTGGAGGACACAGCCTCCTGTTTATCCCAATTTCCCAGCCACATTTCCCTTCTCTCTTTCCCCATTTCTGAGGTACTTGAGAGGTTCAGACTACCCAGAACACCTGATCCCAAAGATTCCCCTCTAATGTACAACCCTCCCTTTTAATTTTTAATCCTTACTGAATTTAGGGGTTTTTCTTCCCCACTGTTTCTTTTGTCTTTCAATATCTAATTTAATTTCTCAGCAAACCTAAAGTTAATTTGTAAAAGCAAATCTCTTTTTCCATTCATCAGTCAGTGGAATCCTTCCCCATTGTTTCTTTTCTCTCCCAGTGCTGGTTCTATCCCCCAGCAGACCCACAGCTTGTCTGTAAAGACAAATCCCCCATTCCTCTCAGGGCTGAGTGTGTTCACAGGTCCGTGGTGGCTCCTGGGTCACTCTCTGCTCTGCATTCCCCATGAAAACATGAATATTTCACCAGCTGTGCACATTCATCTCTGTTTGAGTGCCTTCATGCTGAAAGCAGAGATGTGACATCTCTCCCACAGTGGCTGTGGAGGAGCCAGGATTCATTTTTCTTAATGGACAGTCACAAAAAACAGAATTAACCTTTCCTCCTCCATAAACAGCATAGAAACCTGTCAGGGAATGGAAGGAATTGCAGAGTTTTGCACCATTCTTCTTCCAACACCAATGTTTTAGTCCAGGTGGTGATTTCCAAGCTGGAGTAAATGGCTATGAGTGCTTAATTATGCATATATGCAAATAGTGTTTAATTATGCATATGGAGAGGAGCTAAAAGTGTAACTAAGCATAACTATATATATATATATATCTATATATCTATATATATCTATCTCTGCAACTAAGTACAACTAAAGTCAATATAACTAAATAATGTACATTCATATTGTTTTGGCATGCCCTGATTTTGTAGGTATCACCATGAAAAGAAATCCTCCCCCAAATTACCTTTTTCAGCCTGATCTGTCACAAAGAAAGAGTGGAATAGATGAAAAAAGCTACATCAAATTACAAGACCCATGTTCCTAACTGTAAAACAGCCTGAGAGAGGGTTTTTTTTTGTTTAAGCAAGAAAACAAGTTTTGGTCCATTGTGGCCACATCTTTTGTTACCTGCGTGTCAAAATCTGAATATTTCTACCCATCTCTGTTTGCTGTTGGCATGAAAACATGAATATCTGAAGACCCCAGGCCAGCACTAACCCTGCCACCAAAAAGCAGAAGAGGAAGACGCAGCAAAAAGCAGAAAATGCTTCTTGAAGCCACTGGGGTTTCAGAGCAGCAGCTGAGGACCAAGTTGGCCTCTCCATATGTAAATAACGTAACCGGATAAAAATTATTCTGTAAAAAACACTGCCAGGTAAAAGTTCAGCTGTCCAAATAATTGGACAGAGCTGAACTTTTCTGAATGTAAGATCTTTATAAAAAAGCTCTTTGAGCCTGGCAGCAAGCAGGGTGGGCTCCAGGCTGTGCCATTTATCTGCCCCTGAGGATGCTGTGATGGAAATCAGGTTGGGATCTGTGATGGTGCTCACAGGGTGAGGGGAGAGACGAGGATCTGACTCCACGTTTCAGAAGGCTGATTTATTATTTTATGATATATATTATACTAAAACTATACTAAAAGAATAGAAGAAAGGATTTTATCAGAAGGCTGGCTAAGAATAGAATAGCAAAGAATGATAACAAAGGCTTGTGGCTCAGCTCTGTGTCCGAGCCAGCTGGCTGTGATTGGCCATTAATTAGAAACAACCCCATGAGACCAATCCCAGATGCACCTGTTGCATCCCACAGCAGCAGATAATTATTATTTAAATTTTGTTCCTGAGGCCTCTCAGGAGGAAAAGTCCTAAGGAAGGGATTTTCCATAAAAGATGTCTGTGACAGGATCCCTCCCCATGTGCGTGCCAGGGGGTCACACACACAGATCCCCCTGCCCAGAACCCACCTGGGGAGGGCTCACCCTGCTGCCCCAGCACTCCCCAGGACCACCAAGCCCTGACTTTGCCATCCCAGCAATTCGCCCTTGGTGAAGTTTGCACATAAACACTGAAACTGCTCTAATTCCTGATATTTTGGTGTAAATATTTCCACAATTTTTTTTTTCCTGCTGTGGTGGTTTGGAAGGATGGTACTAAATGGGGTGAGGGAGGAAGATGGAAGTGTGTTTCCACTGGGAAGGTGAAGCAGGTCTGGAGGGCACCAAGGGCAGGGTGTGCAGGGTCTGTGGGCTGGCGCTCAGCTGGGTGTCGCAGACATCTTTTATGGAAAATCCTTTCCTTAGGATTTTTCCTCCTGAGAAGCTGAGAGGCCTCAGGAACAAAATGTAAGCAATGGTTATCTGCTGCTGTGGAATGCAACAGGGGGATCTGTGATTGGTCTCATGTGGTTGTTTCTAATTAATGGCCAATCACAGTCAGCTGGCTCAGACACAGAGCCGAGCCACAAACCTTTGTTATCATTCTTTGTTTTTCTATTCTTAGCCAGACTTCTGGTGAAACCTTTTCTTCTATTCTTTTAGTATAGTTTTAATGTAATATAGATCATAAAATAATAAATCAGCCTTCTGAAACACGGAGTCAGATCCTCGTCTCTCCCCTCATCCTAAGACCCCTGTGAACAGGGTCACAGCTGGGAAAGTGGGAATTCAGATGATGGAAGCCTTGGGAAGGGGACAGAGGCCACCACAGGAGCAAATCCATCCACTGAAGGGGGATGCAGTCCCAAGGGAGGTGCTGGAATATGGAAAGTGTTCATGGACTCACAGGGAGGGTTCTGGTCCTGAGGGAGTCCTGGTTTCTTGAGCTTTTGTTGAGGTGTTTGTTGGAGTTTGTGAATCCACTGGGCTTGAGTCTCCAGCTGGGAAAAGTTGATTTATCACCAGCTGGGGGTCTGTGCACAAATCACAGACAGGACAGGACTGCAGGGAAGGTGCCTTGAGCTGTTTGATTTTCCACCATCACTCTCATTCCATGGTTATGACAATGGGAAGATGCCACCAGCTCACATCCCAGGCAGCAGACACAGAACTCAATGTTACAAGTCACTTTATGAGTTTTTGCCCAATCACACAAAGCAAAAGCACATGGACAGTATTTATATCTGTATAGTATATATTCTATATTGACAGTAGTTCCATCCAACCACTGTAAGCACAGGTACCTTTGGTTAAACAATGCTTGCTTATTTCACATACAGTACCTGCTTGTGAGCCTTCAAACACAATGCACACAGCTCCATTATTAAGCTTAGAACTTCCTAATATCTTGCTAGATAAAACTTTCTGTAGCTTAGAGAGTTATTCTAGACAAGTGTCAATGCACAGACATTGTTCTATTTGTCCTTCCTTTTCTACTTTTTACATAGTTTTTCTGCTGACCAATCTCATGGCTGCTGCTTAGTTCTGATCCCAGTTCTGCTGTCTCTGGGACCTTTTGCAGCTTTCCCAAACCCCTCTGATTCTGTGGATTCCCACACTGATGGTGCTGACACCAGCTGAGGACAGGCCTCAGAAGAAAATCAAATGCTGTAAAATGCACGAGCCTGGTGGATGTCACTTGAGATGTTCCTCACCTGAGCCCAGCCTTGCAGTGACTCCCATGGGATTTGTTATTGCCTGGAACTGTAAGAGCCTGAATGAGGGATGTGGGACTCCAGGAGCTCTCCAAAATGCAGTGTATTCCATCCAAGAGGTTACAGCAGCCCAGGGTGGTGGGTGACAGAGCTGTGCCCACAGCTGTCAGCTCCAGCTGCAGGCAGGCCTGGAGACCCTTTGGTTTAGGTTACAGTGCATTATAGACTTTTCTTTTGGTTACAGTGCATTATAGACTTTTCTTTGCTTAACATCTCAATACAGTAGAACCAATCTATACCTTTTATCTATAGCCTATCATAACTACTGTAATTACCATATTCATGTTACTGTTCTCCAATCACTAAAAGTCAGTACATTACAGTTTAAGCTAGAAGTTGTTCTTCAGTTTTCTTGCAGTGGAAAATTCTGAGACCTTTTTTCTACTTGCACCATTGGCAGGCTTGTTTGCCTGTGCTGCCTTCCTGCTTGGTGAAAACATCTTCTTGTTTGGGGTGGGTTTATCCTTTGCTTCTTGTTTGGGGTGGGTTTATCCTTTGCTCTAAGCCATAAAAACTCCTTCTAACTAACACACCCTTTGCCTCCTTGGTTATCCAGTAGGACTGGCTCAGCAATTCTTTTCTTCTATATCAAAACTTGCTTCCATCTCTATTCCTTCATCAGACTCTACATTTACAAATCTTTCTGCCAAGCACACACATCTGTGAGACCTTCTTGTCAAATTTTCACCCTTCCCAACACACCCCAAAACTGACATCCCATGGGATGAGATGTCACCCTTAGGTCAGATGTCACACACACATGTGATCAGGGTCCAAGAAGAAAAAAGTTTTTTATTCTGCGTATTCTCCGGTTTATACACTCTTAACGAAGCGTGACCTTAAGTCATTAACTACATCACAATAACTGATTATAATAATTGTTGCAAAGCAATTAACGTCAGTATAATTGGCAAAAATTACAGATATTTAATAAGATAATGCAAAATAATACAAAAATAAATACAGAAGTTTAATATAGAAAATTTAGTAACATATACACATCTACTTATGCACGTAGTCTAGCTTACAAAAATTGTCATGTAGCTTTTCTAATCTGTTTCCATGCTGACAGCCTTGTCTTCTTCCTTGCTATGGATACACTGGAAAATCATCAATTGTTATTTCTTCTATTAACTCAGCTTTGTCCAGCCCCTCCATAATGGGACAGTGTGGTAAGAACATGGGAGTGCCTGCCAGGGCTGGTCCAGCTGAAGGATCCCTGAAAATGAGACATTTTTAGCCAGGCTAGAGCAGCTTTGGGGTATTTTTCCCTGTTCCTGTGGCCTTCACCAGCCAAGGACCTGAGTTGCCTTTGGAATGTTCTGTGGAGTGAAGCAGCAACAGATTTCCCCACTAAACTTGCTGCAGACTTTGAATTCAGATGCTGCACAATAAATATTTTTCTCCTCTCTCCTAGTTCACATGGGTTTTCAGATCAAGATTTTCTCCAGAGAGCTGGTAAGGCTTTTGGTGGGCTGAATCCCTGGGTGCTGCTTCTGTTAGTGTGGCTGTAGAAGATTTCATTTCATCCCCAGATGCTGGAGACTCTTCTGTCACATGTTTTGTTAAAGCATACCCCTCTTTAAAAAAACCCTTTAAAGGATTTGCCTGTTAAAATACAATTCGCTGTCCAACTCTGAGATGCAGTGAGAACCTGGAAGGAAAAATCCTTCACCTTTTTTTTTAAACCAAATGAAAACAGAGTTAAATGCTTGAAGGATGGGGCTGTGAGAGTGCCCATGAAATGATCTGTGCTCGTGGAACTTCACCCTCCTGGCAAGGAGGGGTTGGGATGCCAGGGCATTTGTCACAGCTCCCTGTCTCTGGCAGTGCAGGGAGAAAATTCCCAGCACAGCTATCACACTTTTGCCAGGCAGTTCAGCACATACCCTTTGATGAATTTGCTGCATGGAGAAAAAATAAAGCAGCTTTTAATGTTTCTAAGATGAATAAATACAGGTAGAGACTGAATCCTGTAATTTTGGGGCGCTGGAGCTCCTCCCAGTGAGGGTGACAAGGTGTCCAATGAAAACAAGAGGAACTTTGGTGAACAAGAAAGGTAAAATAGAAAATACATGTGGTGAAGGCAGAATTTCCTGCCAGTCAAGTATTTTCCAAGGCAAAAGCAGTAATTCTGACATCCACATTTTGTGCAGAGTTAATTATCATTTGCATAGGAACGTGCAAAATTTCATAGATGTGTGTTTTTATAAATGTGTGTTGTTATAGATGTGTGTTTTTATAAATGTGTTTATAAATGGGTGTTTATAATATGCCAATAATGAAATAAGACTCCTCCTTCTGCAGGTCAGCATTACAATGGTCGTGTGAAGCCAAAGTTTAATGTCAACCAGGAGGCAATTGCACAGGTAATGCCTGGAGGACTGGATCTGTGAAGTCTTTTCACAGCACATTTAGGTCTTCCAATTTAATTACAGTGCTGAATTAAATTGGATTTACTTTGTTTACAAGAAAGAGCCAAGAAAACCATGTAAAATATTGTGGTATAGTTCTGTCTCACCACTTGTACAAATATTTTCTGCTTTTCTGAGGACTGCAGTGACACCTCAGGTGCTGGCTGGCCATGGGTTTGGGACAAAATCCTGATATCCACCTTCTGTACAATGGGATTTCACCAGTCTTGTTCTCATTTCAGCTGGTCATGAAGGAAGAGCTGGAGCAGAACTTCAGGTTTTTAGTGGGAGCTTTTTACCTGAGACCAGGCTGTAGGTCTTGTCAAAAACTGAGCATAAAATGTTTCCTTGCCAAAAAGTGATGCATTCCAGTGTTGGGAACATGTTGAATAAATCTCTCTCATATGGGCTTCTGAGGAGACAGCCCTGCCATTTATATAAATGCACTCATAGCCACTCAGCACATTTCCTGACCATCACCTTGCTTTGCTCTCAGCTTGCTGCTGTCAGTCCTTGTTAATTGTAATCCTAAAACATCCTTGTGCCATGTGTAAGGTCCAGTATCAAAAGGCATCTTTCAGGGTCTGAGCTGAGAGTTATGATTTGCTGATCTGAACAGCACACACACACACAAAAAATATCTCTCTTTAAGCCAAGACAAAACCTTGGGGCTTAACTGTGTCCCTTCTGGAGCCTGGTGAGATGCTGTTTATGACTGGGACTCAGGAAACCTTTCCTGTTTTAATGCGAACTTGCAGTCATATGGCATGGTAAAAACACACATTGTGTGTGTTAATCTCATTTGGACAGGACAGAGGTGGTGACTGGAAATGTGAGTGTGAGGTTTGAGAATGGCAGTTAAATTCTTTAGTTCTTCCTGAGCCCTAAGTCAAATTGACCTTTTGAAAATTGAAATTTGGGTATGAAATTAGGCTTACAAGGGATGGCAGTTTTCTGGTGTGTGCAGAGGACACCGAGGCTGCAGTCCCTGGGTTTTAGTCCCTGATTGTGCAAAGGCAGGGATCCCTACTGGATCCATCCCATTCTGCAGCAGGTATTTCCCTGATTTAAAGCCACAGTGAGCCAAGCTGCCTGCAGGTAAGTTAAATTCAGACATCTCTCTCACCTGGACAGCTGCCCCGTGTGCTTCCAGCATGGTGGGCTGTGTGCTTGGCACAAGCTGAGTCCTTTCCAGGGGGTTGAAGCAATTCTTAGGGGTGCTCAAGAGAATCTGCAGCTGAGGGGGCACCCTCTGTGCTGGGGCTGGGTGCTCTGTGAGGTGCCACCCCCGTGGTGGGAAGGGGAAACAGCCAGGAATGCCTCTGCTTCCTCACCCAGGGCTGGCTCTGGTTCCTGGTGACTCATTGTGAAAAACGCCAATCACTTGTTTTTAAAATTTTAAAAGTTTAATAGCAGTAAAATGATAATAAAAATAGCAATATAATTAGAGTAATAATAATTTGGACAATTTGGATTAGGACAACATGAGACAATAGAAACAAAGAGTTAGAGACAGTCCAGGTACCTTTTCTGGGCAAAATAAGCCCAAAAAAGGCCCCACGTTAACAGAGGATTAACCCTTAAAAGCAACAGCCTGTTGTATATTCATACACCTCATCCATGATGCATAAATTCCATTCAAACACAGGATTCTGTCTGGGCAGTGTCAGCTGCTTCCTCTGAATCCTGACGGCATCTCCTGGCCTGAGTGAGGCAGGAAGAAGTTCATTTCTCCTGATAATGGGGCAATAAATTCTCTTTCTCTGAAAGATTCAGGTGTCCTGTGGCTGCTGTCTCACTGTGAGTCCCTTCTTTAAAAAAAGTATCCTACATAGCAGAGGTTCTAGTTTAACATTATGTTATAACCTAAAACTATATTTAACACACTACTTAAGAAAATTAATACAGCACAACTTTCTGACATAGCATAAAAAATATTCATTTAATATTTGCCAAAAGCCAATCACAAAACACGCGTTTTTCACACACATCCTCTGACAGAAATCTCTTGTGTGGCCCCTCAGGCTGTCAGCTACAACTCAAGCAGGGGGGGACAGTGGCAAGGAGGGGGTTATTTACAGACCACAAACAGGACAGGACTGCAGGAAGGTGCCTTGAGCTGTTTGATTTCCACCATCACTCTCATTCCATGGTTATGGCAATGGGAAGATGCCACCAGCTCACATCCCAGGCAGCAGACACAGAACTCAATGTTACAAGTCACTTTATGAGTTTTTGCCCAATCACACAAAGCAAAAGCACACGGACAGTATTTATATCTGTATAGTATATATTCTATATTGACAGTAGTTCCATCCAACCACTGTAAGCACAGGTACCTTTGGTTAAACAATGCTTGCTTATTTCACATACAATCCCTGCTTGTGAGCCTTCAAACACAATGCACACAGCTCCATTATTAAGCTTAGAACTTCCTAATATCTTGCTAGATAAACTTTCTGTAGCTTAGAGAGTTATTCTAGACAAGCATTAATACACAGCCCATTGCTCTATTTGTCCTTGCTTTTCTACAGTTTAAATACTTTTTCTGCTGACCAATCTCATGGCTGCTGCTCAGCTCTGATCACAGTTCTATTGTATCTGGGGCCTGCCTTTTGTGGCTTTCCCAAAACCCTCTGATTTTGTGGATTCCCACAGCAAGGAGCACCCTGGAGCCACCCTGGGCTCCCCCACAGCCACTGCAGCCCCCTGAACGTCACCATCAACGGCACCCCCTGCATCCTGTTCTGGGCCAGGAGGATCCTGATCAGGATGGAGAACCACACCCAGCTGGATTTGACAGACAGGACCTTTGGAGCCCATGCCACCGTGGATGTTGGGGACTCAAACTGCAGCGAGGACAGCGCCATGTAAGGGGAATCCTGCTCAGCTGGGGCAGCTGGGGCCAGGCAGCCACTCTGGGGAGTGAATATGGGGGTGCAGCCTTAAGGTTTTGGCTGTTTTATTTTTCAAATCCTGTGCTGCTTTAGGGTATAACTCTAAACTCCACACACAGTGTTAGTTGCTGTCTTCACATTTTGGTCATACAACACAGTCCCTCTGAAATTCAAGGACACCTGTCCTGGTGTGAAGAGACAGGTGTCTGCTAAGGAATGCAGGAGCCTCCCGTGAAATGGAAAATGTAAACCCCCTCCCTCTGAATTGCTATACATTTTAAATTAAGGGGCTCTCAGGCAAAGATACGGGAGCAGGAATAACAGTTCTTTAATAGGGAAGAAAATGAAAGGATAAAACAAACAATGCACTACACAGAACAACCCTGACAGAGTCAGAACCCAACCTGACACCCTGTGGGTCAGGGTGTTGGTGCAGTCCCATTGGAATTGTGGCTCAGCCCTGCTGCAGTGTCAGGGGTGGTTCTGCTGGAGCAGGGATCCTGTAGAAAGGTGCAGTCTCTGCCTCTGAAGATCCAGGGGAAGAAGAGGCAGCTGCTGTTCCTCTGGGGAATCCAGTGGAGAAGCCGTGCTGGTGTTCCAGAATCTCCAGATTATATCTGGGTAGGAATGCTTGGCTCCTCCCTCTGGGCTCACATCTCCCAGTGGGATGCTGCAGTTCTTATCAGCCATGCAGGGACATTCAGTGGCTGTTATCAGCAGGTGTCTCCCCATTGTGGAAGAGATAAGGAAAACTGCCCACTGAGCAGAGGACAGCTGCCACGCAGATGGTGAATAGAACACAATTTGCTTGGCAATCCAGGACAACACCCTACAGCCTCAGGCCCTGAAAGTATAAACAAAAGTGAATTGTGGGGAGCAAACTTCATTGCTTCACATAAATGACTTCATTACCTGAAGCTGGAATTGGAGGATCAACCCCAGAAATGCTAATTGACCAAATTTATAATTGTGTGAAAAACTCGTGACCATTGTCCATCTAGGGTGCAGCCTCTGTGAGGCTTCTGACTGCCCAAAATGAACCTATTGAAGGCCTTTAATAAAAACCCACTTTATTCTCTCAATCTTGCCTGGCCTCTGTTCTGGGCAGCCACTCCAAGGCATCAGGAGAGCAGCCCTTGCAGAAGCCCAGGTTTTTCTGATGATGTCCTGGCACTGTGGGCAGCAGGGGTTGTGCAGTTTAAGCCCAGCCTGTGGTGGGCACTCAATATTCAGTTTTTGCAGTGCTGTAGCCCCTCCTGGGGCAGCCAGCTCTGCTCTCAGTGCCCATGGGGCTGAAGCTGTTGCTCTGTTTCACCTCCAGCTGTTTTACACAGCTGCTTGTGTGGCTGGAGAGGGGATCCTGTGCTGAATGTGGGGCTTAGGTGCTGTGCGTGACTAATTTTCCCTTCAATGGGTGTGTGCCAGTGATGAGCTTCTGGGATTACCTAAAAACAAAATGGGGCAGACAAAATGAAGGGTATTAAAAGTGGTTATATTTATTGAAGGGGCTTCAGGTACATGTTGGGCAGACAAACCCTCCCTCAGGGGCTACACCCAAAAATGGACCATGGGTCATGGGTTTTCACAGTTTTATAAGTTTGGTCCATTTGCATATTGGGGGTTAATCTTCCAATTACAGCTTCAGCTAATGAAGGCATTTACCCCAAGTTTGCCCACCCAACTCACTTTTGTTTGCATCTCTGGGCCCTGAGGCAGTGAGGTGTCCTTGGTTGCCAGGCCTGGAGAGGAATTGTTGTGTCTGCCCAAAATGGGACAGCAGCAAGTGACACTGGGTGTGGAGTTTAGAGTTACACACTAAAGAACTGCAGGATCACAAATGTATGAGAAATATAAAAACTAAAATCCCAAGGCATCACCAGCAGTGCTGCACAGGGTTCTTTTTCAATTTCACTTTTAACTTTCTGGTAACCTCCTTGTCTGTGGTTACCAAAAACGTCTGTGCACCTTGTGCTGTACAATCACAAAGTAGGTGTTACCTCCTTCTGATTGTTCAGCACAAGGTGCACAGACATTTTGGTGAGGTTACCAGAAAGCTAAAAGGGAAATTGAAGAAGAACCCAGCATCACAATATTCAACAAGGCAGTTTGAATATTGCATCATCAGCATGTGAACTTATCCAGCACTCTTTTGACAGGGAGAGGTAGAGAATGGAATGAACTTATGTTAAAGATAAAAAAAGTGATAACAAACATTCCTCCCTCTCTTCTGGCCTACAATTTGAAAATAATTATAGTCTGATTAGTAAATATTTTAACCTAACAGAAAATAAATAAAGGCAAGATTAGGGGTTTCAAAACACAGGGAATGGTATCAGATATAATAATCAAAGCTGCAGTTTTGTTTTATTTTTAGTTGAATGGCACATTTGCCTGTGTCTAATCCTCAGCTATCTCTGACTTGCATTTGTAATAAAGCAAGGGATGGTCTGTATTCAGTGTCCTGTCTTAGGGCACCAGTGTTACCCAAGAAGTCTAGATCACCTAGGAAATTGTGGGGCTAGCTGTTTTTTACTTTGGTTGGGTTTTTTTGTCTGTTTTTAAATATTTTTGTTGGGTTTTGTTTGTTTTGTTTTGTTTTTGTTTTCTCAAGTAATGTTCAACTTTAATTTTGGAGGCCTTTCAGAATCTGCATGCTTTCACTGTGTTTTCTTTCTGTCTTACTTGAACAATGAGAATCTCCATGAGGGTTTTAAGAAGCAAAACGCTACTTTTAAGCGAGAAGAATCTATTCAGCCTAATCATGTGCTGCATTCATTAACCTGGTAGGGCCTTTCACCTTATTGAACTTCAGGTGCCCAAGGCGGTGCAGAGCTGCCTCACACCCAGGGCATTTGTGAGGAAGGAATGTGGAAATTTGGGCTCTCACCTCTGCTTCCTTTCATGCTCTGATATTTAAAAAGATGGGGACCAGGTGTCTCTTTGCACTTTCTAATGACAGGCAGGGGTGATGCTTGACTGAGATGTGGTGGCTGGAGGAGGAGAGCAGATCCACTGATTGTCAGCTGGGGTGGGAAGCAGTGGGATTGAGTTTTGCTGGAAGTTAAACATGGATTTCTGTTCTTTCTGGATGGTCTGGGCCTCATTCCAATCGACAGGTGAATGAGTTTATTTCATTAGAGGAACATTTAATCCTTTCAGGTTTTTTTCCCCATTGACTTTAAGAGTAGACTGAGCAAAAAATTCCATGTATAACTGAGCTTAATCTTTTGTGGTGCTTTTTTCTCTGAAGGTCTCTGAATTTTTTTTCCTAGCCTGATGTTACTTGCTTTTTGACCTAGGCTTTCCCTGAAGTTTGGTGACATTGGAAATCTGAAGGGACTTGTTATCAGGTAAGTTTATATAATAAAATCCTCACCAGATAATAACACAACAGAAATACATTGTTATGCAGTTGTGTGGGGAATTAAACAGAATTTGTTTAAGCAAAAATAATGTGAGAGAAACTCTTGCATAACTGAAACACCTGCATTCAGCCTGTCTGTCACCTGACTTGCTTTATTAAGGCATTTTTTCTCCTACATTGAGTTTTCTACTCGTGGAAAAGTTTGGGTCATCTCTTTTGTGTAGAATCTTCCTGTGTCTGAGATTTTAGCTAAACCTTGACAATTCACTATGGTCTGGGTATCAGACCACTTTATGTTTGCTTCTTGGTGATAAAACAGCATTTCTTGAGAAGTGACTTTCCATACACCAGGTGGTGGGGGTACAATCCCAGTGTCGCATTCACATTTTTCCAAGTATTTTGGCAAATTCCCCTCATATTCTTCTTGCTTTGTGGGAGAAACCAAACTCCTTCAGCTGCCACAGGGAGCAACCTCAAACCACAGAATGCCAGGGTATTTGGGGCTGGAACGCAGGGTATTTGGGGGTATTTGGGGTATTTGGGGCTGGAACCCAGGGTGTTTGGGGCTGGAACTCGGGGTATTTGGTGTATTTGGGGCTGGAACTCGGGGTGTTTGGTGTATTTGGGGCTGGAACCCAGGGTATTTGGGGTATTTGGGGCTGGAACCCAGGGTATTTGTGGGTTTTGGGGCTGGAACCCAGGGTATTTGGGGCTGGAACCCAGGGTATTTGTGAGTGTTTGGGGCTGGAACTCGGGGTATTTGGTGTATTTGGGGCTGGAACCCAGGGTATTTGGGGGTATTTGGGGCTGGAACCCAGGGTATTTGGGGCTGGGGACCGCTGGAGATGATCTGGTGCAGTTCCTGTCCCCAGAGAGGGTCCCCTGGAATGGTGGCTCAGAAGCTGGGGCTCGGATGTCCCCAGGCACTCCAGGCCCTCCCTGGGCAGCTGTTCCAGGGCTCTGCCACCCTCTGAGGAAAGCTGTCCCACCCTTTCCAGGCTCCAAGGAAGGAGCAGGACCTCCCATAATTCCGATAATTCCGATACAA
>CM032382.1:5860920-5920347 GCA_019023105.1 Diglossa brunneiventris | reverse complement strand
ATTTTTCTTAAGGTGAGAAAGTTACCATTTCTTTCTATTATTGTCTTTGTCCCCATTTCACTGATGACATGACCAAGCAGAGGGAGAGTAAGAGGCAGAATCTGGGGTTACAGATTCTCAATATCCATTTCAGGGTAATTTTCAATGTATTCCCAGGCAAAATAAACAAACAGTTGTAAACCAAAGCAGAAAAACAGATATGCAGAGTATTGAAGCAGGGGAATATGACTAAAATATCACGTGAAGTGAGATAAAGTTCCAAAGGAATTTAGGTGTTTGATAGTCATCTCTTGATCCAGGATTTACAGTTTGGGTGAAATGGACCTAACCAGAGGCAAATTTTCCTTTTAGTGCAAGTTTGTGAACTTCTGTGCAAACAGCTGTACGCAGTGAAGGTATTTAGGGTTTTTTAAATGTAGATAGGAAAAATTAATGTTGCTAGGTCGTTCCTGTGGTATAGTGGTCACACAGGGCCACTGGCAGGTGAGTTTTTAGGAATTCAGATGAAGAGAAGGTTCAGGGAATGAAGTGTTGCTGTATGCCAAGGTCCCAATAATTCAGGCTTATTTTTAAAATGCCTTATGGCCCAAATTGTAATGTTTCCAGCTGGTTGTACAAATTCTGTACCTATAACAAATTAACTTTTTGGGACCCAGTTAGTAAGTTTGCTTCTTCCTCTATGGGTGCTGCATTGATGCATTGATGAGAGAATTCAATTTGTTTAAAGATCCCATTCCCAGAGCTCACCTCCTTGGCTACATTTTCAACACAACACCTGTTTACCTTTCCCTACATAAGTGATGCACATAAAGATGCTTTCTGAAGATTATAGTTTAATTTAAAAAAATTAATTTATTTCTAACATCCCTAAACATACAGAGTTTAAAAGTTTGGTTAAAGCTAAAATTTTCTTGAGCTTATGCTTTTCATGAGTGATTAGTCTGAAAAACAGGAGAAAAAAAGGCTTATGGGCAATCCAATATAGAAATTTAAAGGAGTATTAGGAAGATTATGGGGCATCAAAACAAAGAGATCGATTATTCTCTTAGATTATTCTCTCCCTTCCCATAAAACCAGGCAGAGAGAAAAAAGAACTCCACATCTGCAATTAAATAAAATTCACTTTGCCTAGCTATTTTGAAGGAATACATACACAATTCTCTGCATTATTTACGCATAACTATTGACACAAAAGCCTGTGTTTTAGAACTGGATTGTTCTTGGGAAAGAAAATGGTGTAAATTAAAGGAATGAAATTTTATACATTCATGCTAGTTTGAAAACCCAGACCATTGCAAGGTGTGAACTTTGCAGCATTCATCCATTCTGGCTATTTAGGATTATCCTAAGCTCTGTGGAATACAGAGATGATCAGAAATGCTCAACAAACTGGAGGTTTAGCTCTATGGCTGCTAGAAAAACAAGAAAATGTTTGAATGGGGTTTGATCATTCCAAAAGCATTTGGAGGAAGGGCCCATGGTAAATTTGGGAGGTTTTGGTATTTGTCTGATTTCCTGTTGAGTTTCTACCTGCAGTTGTTTACTTCTGGAGACATTACTCCCCCTAAATGATCCAGAAGAAAATGTCTCTTCCGTCAGGATGGCAGAACTCCTTTGTTCAGCTATTATTCAGGCCTCCAACACCAGCCTAAATTTTCATGGTAAATTTTGGTTTTCTGCCAGAAAGAAACTGAGCAGTGATGTCTGGCTGCAGCTGACAATTACAAGTTATCTGTTAAAGGAGGTACCCAAATTCATTGTGAATTCAATGATAAATAATTCAGTTTATCCACATTGAAATACCCTCCAAATTTAACAACATGATAAACCAATTTCCTTGAGAAAATGCATTTCTCTGCAATAGTCTGTGGCTATTTTAGTAGCCCTTGTGCTTCTCTGGGTGATGGCAACTCAGTTTTTGAATGCTGTTTATTTTCTCAATTGTCCAGTACAGCCAGAGCTGTTTGCTGACAGGTGGAGTGGATTGTGGTGGGTATCACCTATGCCAGGTTTAAAATGCCTTCTGGAAAGTCACTGAAACAGGGAAATGTCTGATTTTATTTCCAGGGAATACGTTGCATACCCTGCATAAAGATCTGGGAGTGCTTGGCCAACACTGAGCTTGGTGGCCCACTCACTACTTCTACACTGTATTTTTTTAAAGTTGAAAATATGTTTATTTTTGGCCATGGAATGCACTTTGGAGAAACATTGCTTTCTAATTTTCTTCCCACAGCCCAATCTGCCTCTGCTCAGCAGCTCTGCGGTTTCCCTCTCTCGAGTGAGCTGCTCGGTTTTGTAGAGAGGGAAAGAGATATTTGGAAAGCTTTTACCTCGTTCTCTCTCCAGGATTTAATTTGAAATCCTGATACTCTTCCTGACTACGTTTTCCTGCTGCAGAGTTTGGAATTTTAGATTTTAATGTGTCAAGAAATATTATCGGTGTGCAAGCTCCCGACACGTGTGTCCTATTTGCAACCTCAAAAGGTACTTAATGAAAGCATTGGATAAATAAAAACAAATGACCAGGTGAGCACCAAAATATGTTTTCTGATGAATATTTTTGTGAAGGTGAGGGCAGGTGCAGAGTAAGGTCTCAGCACGTTTAGAGGAAATAATTAAATAATTTCCAGGTTCAAATGAGGAATCAGCAGATCTGTGCAGAATGTGAAAATGTGTAACTCAGATCCACCTCAGCTATGAATAAAGACTGTAACTGAGTAATTTTCACAACAATTGCTATTGCAACAATATTCTTGAGCCCAGAACCATTCTGTGTAGAAGTTGTAAACACTTGGTAAAAGTGTTTGTCCAAAACCGTAATAATTCTGTAAAATTAAAAAAAAAAGAATAAATTATTTGTCTGTTTTCAATAAATATTTATGTGCTCAGTGTTCCATTCCCACGTAATAAACACAGAGGAACTCCAAGACACCCAGAGACTGGTGAGAGTCCATGAAACTCGAGTGTAACACAATTCATACAATAGGAATAAAGCCTCATACTCATGCTGCATGAACTGAAGGCTGTTGTATGTCTGGAAATTAGGAGTGCTCTGGGGATATTTAGGGAGAAACACATTTTGCTTTGTGGAATGCAAGAATTATTAATTCCTAATCTCTTTCTAATTGAATTTCCAAACCACATAGATTAGCAATATATTTATGGTATCTTGATTCATCATGGTGCAGTTGATTTTTCCAGCCTGTACTTAGCAATTTTCAAAGAATCCCTTGCACTGGTGAAGTTTCACAGGGGAAAAAGAAAATAAGATTTAGACCGTGAAAATTCTTAACAAGGTTGCAAGCCTTTCCCCCCCACTTTTTCTATAAAATGATTTTGACACGGTTGCTACATACTGAGATATGTACTGTGGTTTGTGGCTTGGATTTCCATGCACTTTTATGCTTCGTTATTTCCTTTCCTGGTGGCTTTTCATGATACCAAAAAATTAAAATATCCATGGGCCTGTAATTTTTTTGGGTAGGATGCAGCCTAAGGTAAATGCACGGCCATGTTTCTGATTAGGGTTCCACCAGGCACATCATGTGTACACAAAGGTTTTGGGAATAATTTTGCTGCTTTCCTCCTCATGGATTTCCTCTGCTAAGAGGCTGCTGCAAAGCTGTGGCTAAAAGCAAACAAGTTTTCATGCCCTGGGCATGGGGCAGAATGTCAACTGCTGTAGTGCAGCTGTTTCTGTAATGTGGATATATTAACCTTTATCAGTAATATTTGTAATCTCACGACAAATGTATTTTTTTTTTTCCTGCCAAGATGCATTTCCCATAAAACTAACATGATTGGCATTGACATTAACCACGCTGCTGCTTTCTGTGTGAATACCTCTCATATGAGTCTTTCACACATTTTATTTAGATCCAAATCATTCTAGCTGGGCTCTGGTATGTTGTGTGTGCTTATTAAATTCTAGCACAATATTCTATTTTTTTTTTCCCTAAACATTTGAAATTTCATAGTCATCCAGAACTTTGTTAAAGGTATTTTTCTCTACCTGTAAGGAGTTCAGTTATTCCCTTGATGCTATTGACGTTTTTGTTTTAATGAGTAACAATTTTTATTTTTACCTTAACACCTTCATAGTTGATTCCAGAATACCTATCTAGATATCAATATCTGCTTCTGCAATGAGATGACATGAGACCTTTTTCCTCCTGCACTGTGATGGACAAGGCATCATCCTTATTTGGGACTGGAAAAGTCATAAGGTAGGATTTTATTTATTCCCCTGTGGCTAAACCCTACACCTCTGTCACCTGGTTGTCTCTTCATTTGTTCCTGCCAAGTGTCCCCGTTTGGTGTAAGTATTTAATTTCCATCTCCTTTATTAATTACGTTTGCACTGAGGGAAGCCTTTCCCAATGAGGAATTTGGTGTTTCCCTTGGTGTTTCCCTTGGTTAATTTTTTTTCTCTTTCCCCCTAAACGAATTTATTCTAGTAGAACAGATTACCAATTTCCAACAATTTATGACAATTTTTCCAGCCTACTCATGGCTGGGTGAACTAAACCATTTGGAGCTGTCTTTAGAACAATTTGAATTAAAATAAAAACATAGTGATAACTGCTGAAAGTCTTACAAAAGATATTGGAGATGCAAATAACTTGGGAAGCTTATAAAGCAGTATATATCTTTGCTTTTCTATTTCTGTCACGTCAGTTTTGGCAGTTTGGAAACGTAAATGCAGAAAAATAAGGGGTAAAAAGTTTTCTGGTTGAGTTGTTTTTTACCCATAGAAAAGTAATATTGGCCTGGGTAGGAATTGCATCTAAATGTTTGCTGCTTTATCAATAAAAAATGTTATCCCTTCCTCCCATTTTTGAGAACTAGCTGGGAACGACAGGTAAAAAAAATCATGACCTTTTGTGTTAATATCAGCATTAAGTGGATTTTGATGTAGGAAGAGGTAATGTCAAGGGTCATACGGGAGTGGTACTAATTGGCAGCTTTATTAAGAATCTCTACTTGCTTACACAGATTTTAGCAGCTCCTACAAGACCCTTTATAATTAGAAACCACAGCTGAGCTATGGCTTCAGATTTTTCTCTTCCCTATCAGTACAAAGAGCTTTTCCTTTCTCTGTCACAGGGCAATGGATTGCTTTATTTTCACACATTCCTTACAAATTAAAGAGGGAAAAATACAAATATTTATAAAAAAGAAACTGCCCCCAGGACAGAGGGGATTTCATGCTGTCCTTTTTGGGTTGGACCCTCTGTCAGGAGCGTGGCTCTTGCTTCCAATTTTATGAATTTTGCACAATTTTATGAATTATAGCAGCCCTTAATGAGCTTCCTCTGGGGCAGATGGAAAAACTATTCACCCAGGGAGATGTGATGGCATCTGGAAGATGGTTCTAGAAGGGAGCCTCTCTGTACTGATTTGGGGCCAGATTTGCTTTCTGGGGATGCTTTCCTCCTCCTCTTCCTCCTCCTCTTCCTCCTCCTCCTCTTCCTCCTCCTTCTTCTCCTCCTCCTCCTCCTCCTGTCCAAACTCAGCCAGACCATGCAGAGCCACAGGGGTGGGAATGGCCCAACCCTGCCCTGAGCATGGCAGGCAAAATTAGCAATGTGTAAACTTTCAGAACAATCATCTGGATTGTGGTAGTGCTCTTGTGAAGAAAACGTAGAGTAATTAAAAAAAACCCAAACAAACAAACAAACAAAAAAATAAGGAAGAAAGGAGAAGATTAAAAAAAGCCTTCAGGAACTACAAGGGAAAATCTCCAGAGTTTAGCAGCATAAAGGGAACCTTTAACAGAGGAAAGAAAAAGCCTTCCAAATCAGAAACAAAGAAGATTTATTTTTTTTTTTTAAACCCTCACATCTCTTCTGACTTTGCTTTTGAAAATCAGTTACCAGAGGTGACTGTATTTCTAATATGGTTTTATTTAAAAGCTTTTAAACAATGTTGGGGGGGGAAAAAAAAACCTGCTACTCGGCTTGACCTTAGCTTGGTGTGTTAGCAGTACACATGGTAGGAGGCCTTTTTGGTAATGAGAAGCAGCTGTTACTGCCCTCAGCACATAATCTACAAAGCTATTCACTGGAAGTGAATAACTATTTATTATCCCTTTTCTTGCAAAACTTTTAGGGCTAAACAGTAGGTTCATAAGCGTGCCAGAAATAGCACCTCATTTTCCATTGAATAAGGTCAAAACAAGTCATTGGAAACTGATGATCACCTACTTTAGCAAATAAGAAATGCATGAAATATCCAGAGCAAATCAGCCACTGAGAACATCGTGCTGTCCAGCATTGCAAAGTGGGCAGCTCCTGGTACCTAACTGTTGGGATTTTTATTGGATGACATCACCACTGGATTTACAGTTTTGTCAATGTTACGTCATATATCTCCTCATTTTGAAGGAGAGTAAAAAAAAAAAAAAAACCAAACCTGAAAAGAACCTCAAGAAGACCAAAGAAAACAGTCTCAGGACACAGTTTCTGCTCCCTTTTTCTCCATGGGGGCATTGAGAATTAAAAATAATTAGGATTTTAACATTGTTTTTGTCCCAAAAATAAGGTGTTTTATGCACAGAAGAAGGTGTTTCACCCACAAAATCTTATGCCTCTCACAGGTCTTTGTGAAAATCCAAAGGAAAGTTAAATTTTCCCTCAGTAGGATGTAGCTGCTGTCTCAGGGAAGTCTGAACCCAAAGTTTCCTTTGCTGTGGCAGTCTGAGCAAGAAGAGGCTTCCTGAACCCATGTGTATGAAAAGGATTAAATCTGATCTAACAACTTCAGGAGGATTAGAAAAACCTGAATTAAAGCCATTAAATCATACAGAACCCTGTCACCATCAGCTACAATGGCCTCCAGAACTTCTGAGCACAGCAAATTAAAAGTAAGGAATTTGTGTAAGAGTGCAATGTGGCTCATATGGATCAGCTGCTCAGTACTGAATTATCAGAAATACACAAATAAAGAGTTTTCAACATAATTTCTTAAATTCTGATTTAGTGGATGCTTTTGTTAAATTGGAAAGTATTTTTAATAACCACTTTCTCCCTGCTCTGTTCTCACCAAGATTTCTGGTATGCCTGGGAGTGTATCAGGGTGAAACCTGCCATCCTTCACTGACTGTTTTGGTAGTGGAGAGATGAACAGATAAACTTGGGACTTTGTGGGCAGGTGAGTGGAGGACAGAAACAGCTGGGGAACCAACTGAGGGGTTTGGAAATCTCCTGGGAACCAGTTGAAAAGACATAAACCTCTGGAGATGTTGGATAAAGCACAGAGATTTTGCATTGCAGAATGATAGAATTACTTTTCCTCTAAGAAAGAAATAAAACCCCCAAACCAACAGGCAAAAAGAAAAAATAAAGCCTCAAAACCAAAGACTCCTTAATACCTGTTCTGATATTTCTCTAAAATAAAAGTGAATAGATCTTTGAATGCGTTGTTACAAGTTAATTTCTCTACCTAAAACCCAGCAAACTTGGTTTTATTTGGCAGATTCTTGGATATCCATTTGGGTTAATAACAGTGATGTTTTATTTTTAAAAGAGTATTTTAACTCATTATTCTCATGTAATAGGGAAGGTAAGAAAGGTGACTCTCTTTGAGGAAGTCCTAATATGTCTTTATCTTGGATTTGCAGATTATATTTGACTTGAATGACTAACTCAGTCCTGAATTTGAACTAAATAACTAAACATGTATTGAAGTAGTTGAGGTGTTTTTATGCTCTAAGTTTTAATTAACGTAAGACTGTGGCACAATGAATTTTTGTTTCCACAATAGTTGCCACAGAAACCTGACCCACCTCTAACCTTATATACTGCAGAATAAATATGAAAACGGTTAATGGCAGAACAGTATTTTCCATTTACTAGTTCTGAGAAAATTGGAAGCATATGTTTAAACTGTGCGTCCTTTTTCCCCCCTCCCCTTTTCATTTATCTGATAAAATACAAATGAGAGAAGGTTCAGGCCTTATTAGCTCCTTCAGTAACTGAAGGATTCCTATTTATACCTGGCTGCTTTTGCTTTCATATTTCCCTGGCTGCCTAATTAGGTAGGAAAATGGAATCCCTGAGCTGGGGTGAGAGGGCACAGCTGAGGCTGGGCTGCACTCAGCAGAGATGCTCTGGGGGAACATCTCTGTGCAGACTGGGGGGAGATCTCCCACTCCTGAGAGGCTGCAGGGTTTTGGGAATGTTTTTGGGCTGTTGGTCACTAGTGCTGAAGGGATGAGCCCAGTCTGTGAGGCCCTTGGGGGAAAACACCCTCCTTTTGCTCAGGATGGCACCAGTGCAGAGTGTGGCAGCTTCATCACCTCCTGCCTGCTGCTAATGAGACATCCCCCTTCCCTCTTAGTCTTAATTAATATGAAGTCATTAATAAGAGCGAAACACACCTGGGCTGTGAGGAGCCTTGGGTGCGTGTTAGAGTTGTGTGGAAAAGGGACTGGTTTTAATTAGTCCTCATTATCCTGAGGGAAGCTCAAGAGGGAGCAAAGCCACATGGATAGATGTCAGGCACAGGCTGATGTTTTACTGGTTATTCTCCAGCTGTTTGTGCCATCAGAAGGGTCTCACTTGGGTACTGCACAAAGATCACCACACACACAGCTGTGCAGACCATCACAGGAGATGTCTGAAATACCAAACCCCAGTGTTGCATCCAGTGCTTTTTATCAGCTCCTGGGCTGTGATGCTGGAGCCTCTGGTGATTGTGCACCATTTCCATCCTTCCTAAATTTATTTGGGAATACAGAGCTGAAAGCATCACCCTCCCACTTGATTTGTGCATGTCTGGGATGGCAGACCTGATGCAGAAGATAAAGTAGCAGAATGACTTTAAAGCTTTGAAGGTTATATGTTTTGGAAAAAAAAGCTCTTTAGATAATAAAATTTATTTAGTTGTCACTGGAGGGAGTAGCACTTCAGAAATTAGGGGTGCTGAGTTTTGGGCATAATTTTGCAACCTAGATCTTTGACTGACTATTTGTACTTATTTGTGTGAGGCAGGGTAGTGAATTAAATTCTCCATCCACCAGAAACTAGTGAAGGGCCTGATTTTGCAAACCCTGAGTATACTGTTGACATTTTCTGTGGAGGTGCAACATGGATCTGTTCTTTAGAGGTTTTTCTGGGTGTTTTTGCACTGCAGAGCACACTGACCCAGCACCTGCATGGGGCACACATGTGGTGGGCACACCATGCTCAAAGGCTGGTCTCTGTGGCTCTTCAAAGACCTGTGATGCTCTGTCTAGTTTTTTTTTACTTTTTTTTTTAAAGCTCCCAAGCTCTAGATTTTACTTTTGAAATTTGACTGACAGCACAGGTCAGGGAGTCGAGTCACAAATCCCTCATGCTGATGTCTCCCTTTCAGGTATCAAACACAAGCATGTTTGAGGAACAGAGCCCTCCAGGCTAGAAAAATAAACACTCAGATGAGACCCTTTTCCCACTGCTACCACAGCCCTAACTCACAGACAAACGAAAACCTGATGAAGGATGTATGACAGGACCCTTTCTACTCCCCCTCCATGACCTCAATCTATCACGAATGCAACTGGCCTGTGTCATGGCAAGCAACCCAGACAAACTGTCAGTGCTGCCCATAAATCACCTCCATCCTGCACTCATGGGCTCCCCACAAATGCTGCCAAAACTCCTGCTCTTCAAGCAGCCACACGCCTCAGGGTTGCAAAATCTTGAGCGGGGTTTGCTGGTACTGTGCTGGTTGGATCAGATGTGCTCTCCTCACAGAGGGAGGGATGGGAACAGGTTTTTTGTGGCTTTGTTCTCGGGGCAAAAAGCCTCCTTTGTTCTGCTGCAGAGGCACCCAGCACCACGGGGAGCCTATGACAGATGCCTCTGGCTCCTGGGAGAACAGAAAGTTTTCTAAAGGAGAGGGGCTCCTGGTGGCTCTGCAGGAATTGCCGTGTGAGCAGGGGTTGGCAGGTAGAGCTGTGCTGCAGGAAGATTATCATATCCCATCCTGTCCTGCTCTACAGCTCCAGCGATGCCTTGGGATTTTGGCTTTTATGTTTTTCAGATCCTCTGCTGCATTAGTGGATAACTCTAAAACTCCATACAGACTGTTAGTTCCTGTCTTCACATTTTGGTCAGACAAAATTCCTCTGGGCCTGAAACTCAAGGACACCCTACAGCCTCAGGCCCTGAAAGTATAAATAAAAGTGAACTGGGGGAGAGCAAGCTGGGGGTAAATGACTTCATTAGCTGAAGCTGGAATTGGAGAATTAATCCCTGATATGTAAATGGACCAAACTTGTATTTGCCCAAAAAACTTGTGACCGTTGTCCCTCTCAGAGCCTTCTGACTGCCCAAGATGTACCTTTTGAAGGCCTTTAATAAATACCCACTTTTATTTTCTTAACCTTGTCTAGCCTCTGTTCTAGGCAGCCACTCCAAGGCATCAGGAGCCTGGCTGAGCACTTTTAGCACTTTTAATTATCACACCCCCTTTTTTGCCTCTTTCATCCCACTCATCATGAAACGCAGGCAGTTTTCAAAAAAAAAAAACAAAAAACCACAAACTTGCTTTTCCACATTTTAGCTACTGATTCTCCATGCTGACATAATAGCCCCAATAATAACATGGTCATAATTCTCTTTTGCGTCCATTTCTACAGTGTAAATGTGATTCCTGTTGGTCCAACACAGTAAGTTTCAACAGGCCTGAGCCCAGAGAATTTTCCATGCAGGAATAATATCAGTATTCCCCACAGATGGCACCACAGCCAGACCTTGCATTACAGCACAGAGCCCTGAGCCCTTTGTACAGCACAGAACAGGGAGCAAGGTGTTCCTGCCTTTGTCCATTCCTAACAGGAGTTTGCTGTTGCATTGCATAATTTATTTTTTTTTTTTAAGTGATCAATGCAGCAATTGCTTCTGTGCTGAAAACAGATATGCTTGTGACTGTTGGATGTATCATTTCAATTTTTTTCCCCTTTTTCTTTTCCATTTTAATGGCATTATGATCAAGGAACAGAGCACCTCTCTTGATATCCTCATCCTACATGCTGGCTGTCATTTCTGTCACTTTGCTTCCTCAGGATGACAGATACATTGCTCTGAGCAAGCAGGGCCTTCTTATCAATCAGTCAAATGTAGTTCTGCTTACACCGAATGAGCTACACATTTTCTGGCACACACCAGAATAAAAAGACAAGGGAAAATAAAACCTGGGGTTTTTTTTGTTTTGTTTTGTTTTTTTTTTTTTTAACAAGCCTTTCCAGATGTGATAAGGAAAACATCAGTCGTCTGCAAGAAACAGGAATGGAACATCCAATTTTAAAATCTGCTTTGAAAATATGGTAGTAAGAGTTTTGTTGTGGGTAGGAAGATGTAGGAATAGAAATAGGAGGAGCTATAGTATTTGTTAAATCAACTGGTAGAGTACTAAAAGAAGCAAGATTTAGGGCATGGGGAAAAAAAGCAAAAAAGGAGAAGGAGCTTTTTCAAGGTCTGAAATGCAAATATGAAATACCAAACGCAGGAGTAACCAAATGCTCTGCTCTTGCCTTGATTGTAGTAATCAATTACCAATTTGTGAGCAAAGAAGTGAGCTAGTGGAAATACTGGTCAACTATTCCTTGGGTGAAGTCATTATCCCAAGAACTAGCAAAGAGCAATATATCTAACATACTTAGGAAAAATTGTTAAGTAAGAAAAGAGTCACTGAGTCTACTTAAAAGAGAAGAAAAAGCTTTTTTTGCATCTTGTCCTGAAACAAAGTTATAGCCCAGAGTCTGAAAATATCATTACAAAAATTATCAACTGTGCTGCTGAAAGACTCAGGTATAATATTGTTAATTTTATTTTGCCTTTTCTCCTCCCTATGAAATTAGGTTAATCATAACAACTCTTCAATTGTCTTCTCCTAAAATCCTGGAAGACCCAGGCATGGATGAAGGCTCTCAACTAGAGCCCCTGATTGTCCTCAAGGTCTTCTCAAGTGCTTTAACTTCAAAAATGCCTGTACAATGTGCAGGCTAGGGCACATATTTGTAGATTTGGACTGAAACTCATATTATTTTGCTAAAAATACCTTGCTGCTGCCTTTATAGATAATTCCACCTTGTCATTTCTGTGTTTCGATTCTGTCACAATTTTTTTGGGTGGAGTCAGGCAAGGGGATGATGGATCCACATCACCTCCTCCTCTCCCAGCCACGAGTGGAGCTGTGCCAGTGGGAAAATACTGCCCCTAAATCCCATGGCCGAAAAGTCTTTTGTGAGGATCAGAGGAGGGATTTCCCCCCAACCCCTCCCTTGTCCTGCTGCAGCTGGATAAACAGGGTTAATTTCAATGTCTCTCGTTACTCAGATCCCATTCCATATGTCCTAATTAACCCTGTCTAATTCTGGCTAAAGGTTTCTGTTAACACCTTCTTTTCAGTGTTCCCGGCGTGCTGAATAAACAGCCCCGCGCACAAAGCCCCATTAACATGCAAATTCCCGAGTTGCACTTTGTGCTGGGACTCATTAGTATGGAGAGATGCATTTCCCACTGGGAGGTCCCTGGGACATGGAATTAGTGCAATTATGCAGTTTGGGTGACAGCTCAATACCACGTGGGTGGGTGAATGCTGCAACATTTTCTTGGTGTCTTAAAATGAATTTTCTTTGAGGAAAATGAAAATGAAAAAATGAAATTTAAAAAAAAAGAAAATGAATTTTCTTTGAGGAAAATGAAAATGAAAAAATGAAATTAAAACAAAAAAAGAAAATGAATTTTCTTTGAGGAAAATGAAAATGAAAAAATGAAATTAAAAAAAAAAAAAAGAAAATGAATTTTCTTTGAGGATGCACGGCACCCAGTTGCTCGGCTTTTCTGCTGAATAGGTGCATGTGGCAAGAAATCTCCACAAATTTGAAATCAGTTTATGGGAAGGCATGTGTCAGGTAACTTTTGAATGCATAAGAAGAGTTTTCCAGGGCCAAATTGAAGAAATGTACTTTCAGAATAATTTTTAACTAGTCAGCACGTGTAGATATGTGCATGTCCAGTAAAATAAATTTGCCTTGGATTTTGCTGCTGCTTTTCCAAACAATCAAAGAGAATTCTAGTGAAGCATCTTCAATATTAAAAAAACACCCAAAATGCAAACAACAGAAATATCCCCCACAAGTAATTATAATTTATCATGTAATTGTAGATTTTAAGATCTGAGCGGTTTAGAATTCATACACACAAAATGACGATAAATTGATTAATCTAACAATTTTATTACTTGAACTCCTTTCCTCCTCATTATAAATTACTCTCTCTGTGGTGAATGTAGAACATCATTACTGGTTTTCTTTAATTTTAATTTAGAAAGCAAGATATTTTCATTATCTTATTAATTCTATTGTATAATAAAGACATCATATTTGGCCTGGAATATTATAATGGACTCAGCTGTGTTCATAAGTAACTGTCTAACCATAGGTGCTTACATGATAAATGTAGGGATGTACAGTTAGCTTTGTGACCAGTTAAAAATGTTCTAAGAGTGGCTGTCATCCCGAGGAGAATGAGTCTCACTAAGAGTGGCTTTGCTGCTCTTTATATCATTTGAGATAATTACATTATTTGCAGGAAGTTGTATGCATTTTGGACCTGTGGTACGTTTTGTGCTGCAGTACTGCCCAGTGACAATCAATTTCACAGCTTTGTTATTATATTATATAAAATAAAGCCTTATTGCCTTTATTAATTGGTGCCAGGTCATCCAACAATCTATGGTTTTATAATTATTTTGAGAAAACACAAGGCAATGGCTCTTTCAGTCAATGCACTCTTGAAATGTGTCTGTCAGTTATCTTCCCCGAGTACCCTCTCTGAAATAAATGTGCCAGATATTGACAGTCTCTCTACTTATGGAGCCCTTTCCATGTTTTTATGCCATTCTTTTGAGACCCTTCTGTTGTTAAGTTTTTTGCAGTAGTGTTGCAGACAAGTTCTCCGCTAATCTACTGACTCCACCATCACTTTTGCATAATTTTATGCACATGTGCTTTATATATCCTTAAAACCCCACATCTATCCCTGCACATTTCAAAAGATATTTGCACAGATGTCTCCACGGTGTCACCAGATTTTTTTTTTAATTGTTTGTTTTCCTGGTGTATGAGACATTATTTCTTACAGTACCTACAGGTTTTTATCTCTTTCACCTGCCACGTTGGTGTAGAACTGTAGCTTCTTCAAATTGTCTGAGTGTTCTCTCATCTCAGCAAATTGGAATAATTTTGCCTCTATTCCTAATTGGTTTTTTTTTTTCTCTTCTAATGGCGCTTTCTACCATACTTGAATTCCTTCTTAAGAGATATTCTTGAAAAGCTCTCTACTGCCAAGTACAGTGCCTTTGCAAAACAGCATCTATTTCTCTCCTAACTATTCCTTCTCCTTGCCTGACATTTCCTGTGAAAATAATATATTGAAACATTGAATATGTATATTACATGGAAAAATTTAGGGTAATAGGTTTTTCTCAAGGTATTAATTTGTTTTATGCCAATATTGGGTGTCTATCACAGAGCTGTGGTTTGTGCAACACCACAAACATTTTCCAGAGGACAAGAGGATAGGCTGCTCTCCACATGAAATATTGAATATTAAATATATTAAATGAAATATTAACTTTCTGCATAGTGTCAAGAGAGGTATAATTTTACCTGCCTTCTGTAGACTGACAACTGTACCTGTTTCTGGTAGACTTAATTCTCAGTTGGGTAATGACTGAGCTGGCTGGAGAACGAAGCAAGGGAAGACTGCAAGAGTTTCCCAGTGAATTTTTTAGAGTATTAAAAAACCAACCAACCAACCAAACAAACAAACAAAAACAAAAAAAAATTAAAACTGTAGAATGTTCCAGACTGAATTGCTTTGGAGCAATTGGGAAACACACATCTTGTGTTTGCTGTGGAATTTTATTTTGAGGGAGATCTTGAGGGATCTGCAATGCCTGCACCTTGCACTGTGAACAGTTTACTCAAGTGAGAAGTTTGCCAGGATTGCCAGAATAATTGCAACTTTCAGGTCTCTGTTTCCACCCTCTCCAGAGAGCTCCAACTGAATCAGGATCTTTATTTCACCTTGTGCTGTGTGACAGAATTCCCCCAGCCCCAGTTGTGCCTCGCTGGGTTTTGACTGGAGGTGCCCCTCAAATGGCAGCACTGGAATTTCTCCTGATTTATTGGAGGGTCTGAGTGCAGAACCCCTCAAGAGTGTTCCTGCTCCAGCCCAGGGCAGTGTCAGATAAAAGGGAGATGGAGCTCTTGCTGTGCCTCAGGGGACAGACAGAAAACGGGTGGCATATCTGAATAAGCTGTTACATAAAAAGCTTTCAATTTAATTTTCGACAATTTCAGAATGAACAAATCTGAATTAAATACTGAATCGCATTGTAGATTATTTAGATAATCTCAATTATCTACAACACAATAATTATACAAATACAAATAATAATAACATAATAATCTAAATGTACAATTTATCTGATAATCTACAATTATCAACCTGCTTCCAGGTAATTAAAAAAGATAACACTGTCCCCCACAACCCCTCCCTCTGTGATAAGAATAGTAGCATAAAACCAAAAAACCCATAGTTCCAATGTAGACAAAAAGGCAGTAGTTTTGTAAAATCTCTCTTCTTTTTCTTAAGGGGAAACTTTCCTAATTTTCCAAGGTTGTGTGCTGGTAGCAATGTACTGTGCAGCAGCATTTTTCCACTGTACACAATTTTACAATACCTCCTACTTGCTAAGAGATTAAAAAATCAATATTTTTTGTTCCTTAAAAATTGAGAGCTGGCTTGAGATTAAAATACTTCCACCATTTTTTTCCCTTGAAAAAATGAAAATTTTCCTCGAAATTTTAATGAAATCAAAAGCAAAATCATAATTGTTTTTGTGTCTCAGAAGAACAAAGATTTTATCACTACTTTAAAATTCTTTGGTTTTTAAAAATTCTGTAATGGTTGCTGGGAATATCTTCATTAACAAATCTGCAATATAAGAATCTGAAGTTTTATCAATTCACATTATTCCAGTACTTTACAACACAAAATAATTAGTATCTCTAGGAAATTCTTAAAGGGAATTGACTTATCAGAGAAAGTTCTAAAAGAAAAAGAAGAAAGATTGTCCACACTTTATTTGGAGGGAACTCTTCGATGGTCATGCCATTTTCTTTAAAAAATCCCCTCCCAACTGCAATTCTTTGATGAGGTGGTGATCTGATATTGGGATAAATTTAGTATGGAGACAGACCATTATGGAGTCAAAGTCAAATATATCCTCAAAAATAAAATAAATACAACGTTCAGGAATCAAAACATCTGTTTTCTTCTGCCCATGTTGCTCAGCATCTTTTTGCTCTCATCAAGATGTTCATCTTTAAGGAGCAAAGTTTTGGTGTTTGCATATTGTTTTGAACTCCTCTCTGGGGTTTTCTCCTGAGCTCCCAGCACATGTAGAAACAACTGCAGAAAGAAAAGTCTGCCCAAATCCTCATTTTGGATGGGGGGTGGACCCCCTCATACCTCTCCAAGTCACAGCAACAGCTCATTTCTAGCACTTAACATCACAGTAAGTGCACATTACATGTGTACTCTGCATGAACTGCATTTTGAAGTAAATCGAAGTTACAAGTCCTGTTCTTTAAATTCATCTGACTCCCAGCAGAGCATGTGTAATGTCTCATAACAGACTGCAGACAGGATAATATTTCTGCTGTTTGGATTACGAACAAATCTAATTCATGAGTTTTAGTCCATTTTTAAAAGAGTGCTTGGCCAAGTGGTTTTGTTTTCTTGTTAAATATTATGCACACGGTTCCTTGAAAAGTTACCAAGGTCATGTTAATAAAAGCTTACCTTTTAGCAGATTTATTTCAAATGTATGATATGGGGAGAAATGAGATTTTCAAGCAGTTTAAAAAGGAAAAAAAAAAAATAAACCAAAACAACAAACCTACAACAAACCTGTTAGGATAAGGACTATTATTAGACGTTTTAAATTAATCCAGTTTAAGAAAGTTTGATTTCTGCACTGTAGCAGCACCCAAAGCTGCTGTCCCATGGCAATTTGGGGATGTTGTATCTCAGTTTCAGAGGAGTCCCCAGGTGTGCAGTCAGTCAACACCAGACTCTGCACCAGGATCTAATTTTGGGCTGAATCTGGGTTTTCCTGACACCTGCACTTGTTCACAGTTGTGGGTTTGGAGCAGCACAACCAAACTATGCATTTCTGTGATTCAGCATCTGTTGAAATGAGCTACATCATCCATGTAAGGATTTGAAGGGGTCAACTGGGCAGTCTTACAACTCTGAGTGGTATTGAAGTGTCACTATAAATCTGGGTTGTGAGATGGGACTGCAACCAAGGCTGGATTTTGCTGTGAAGAACTGTAACAATGGTTGTGCTTCATCTCTACAGATGGCCTGAGAAGCTGAAAATATTTTTGTTTTTTTTGGTGGGGGGAATATAAGGCTGGATTAATTTGGCCTGGATATATTTGAATTTTTCAAGTGAAAAAAAACCCAAAAAAACAAATCAAAAAACCCCACAAAAACAACAACAACAACAAAAAACCCCAAAAAAACCCCAACAAAAGAAAAAAAACCCCAAACCAACAACAAAAAAAAAAAACCCAAAAAATCAAAATTTGTTTTAGCTTAAGCAGCAGTTTAAGTAATATTTAATTTAACCCACTCTCACCCCCAAAAAGCAAGTAAACAAAAAAAGTATTTAAAAGTGAAACGTTCACATGTGCTGTTAGGAAAAAAGAAAATATTCAAAAATTTGAAACGAAAAGGTGAATTTTTCTTTCTTTTACTTGGTTAAAAGCTTTTGTAGGCAGTTGACCATGGTCTTTAATCTAATTTTGTATTATAGATTAGGAATTTTAATGTAGATTTCTGCCCACAACTGCAAAAATAATGGCCAGTCCAGAGGGAACTTTTTGTATCACAGAAATTATAGAAACATTACTTGTTTGAGCAAACTAAGACCTAGAAATAAGTGGTTTTATAACCCTAATGCACCCATTTATTGGAGACAGAGAGAAAGGCCTTGAATCTTTGGCTGAGGTGATGTTTAGAACCAGGGATGCCAAGTACATTTTGAATAATTTTGAATCCTACTAAATATTGAAAATTGACTGTAATCTTTGGTGTTCGCAGGGTTTTCATTTACAGTGTGATATCCATGGGTGAATTCTTTACCTTCAGCCCTGGCAGAACGGCCGCAGGTTATTGATAAAACACCACTATTGCTGCAGATATCAAATCTCTGGTAACTCACCTCACTCAGGACTTTTGCCTTTTAAAAGTCTTATTAAAACCCTTTGAATGACAATTCAACCCCACAAACTGCAGTAGCACAGCTCAAGCATCACACTGTGCTTTGAAACTTTATCCTTTCCTGGGGAAGCTGTTAGACTAAAGAAACATATTTTTCAACCTTAATCATCTTGCAATTCCAGAAAATCTGCCTCAAGGTCTTATTTTGTATATAGCTGAGGGGGTGAGGAAACAGAGGATGTAGCAAGATTTTATCCTTAATTTGTTTCTTGAATGTCTGAAAAAATAAATTTATTGTTTTGATGGTATTAGAGAGTAACAAAGAGTTACAAGCTTGTGCTTTGTTGTGCTTTTTGGGTTCTTACTCAGCATTGCGGCCTGTACACTTTCTCACCGACTTTCATCCAGGGATTTGCCTAGGGACAATTAGGCAAGCACTCATTTTGAGCATGCATTATGAGGCAATTAAACAAGAGCTGTGCTCCTCAGAGGGGAGATGGAGCAAGATCTGGGGCATTAATTACCGACATGTCATGAGAAGCTGTGGGGAATTAACTCATCTGTTTCCTGGCCTGGACGCCCAGCCAAGGCCGCAAACCCTCTGCAACGTGATCCCGTGGCTCGGGGGAAAAAAGGCACGCAGAGAAAAGGAAAAGAAACTCCAATCAAACCTCCTGGAGCTCCTCGGGAACACATAAAGCGGCTGCTGTTAGGCCTTGGGAAAGAAAATGAGGGAAACGCTGATGGCACCGATCGGTTTTAATTTTCATGTAGGCCATGGTGAGGAAAGGCTGAGAGAACTGGGAATGTCCAGCCTGGGGAGGAGAAGGCTGTGGGGAAACCTCAGGAAAAAGGGCTAAAAGGGGCTCCAGGAGAGCTGGAGAGGGACTAGGATTGAAATAGGGATCTCCTTGAGCCAGGCCTCATAAGCCCTTGGAGATCTATTTCACACCCAAGATAGCTCGGCTACCTTAGAAGGCATAAAATCAGCAGGATGGCTTCTGTGGTAGTGTTGGAAACAAAAAGGTTTTACTAAAAGGCAAAATAACAAAACTCTTTACAGAGAAAAACCAAGCCAGGTGCAAGAGGTTCTTGCCCCTGCTACAACACCTCACAAAAGCCATTAATTTCTTTGTTCTCTTCCTTTTCTAGTAAATTGCTTAGGCAGGACTTTTTAGCTTCTGTCCAATTGACTATCCTTAAGTTTGAGGTGAAGTCCTCCAGGTGCTAGAAGTCCCTGCACTCCAGGGGTGTCTTTTTCACTAATTGAGGAAAGAAACTTCTGGGCTTTTTTCCTTTTTAAGGAGACAAAGGACAGTTTTGTCACTCTGTCAACAGGGGACACATCCCTACAGTGGGGGTGCAGGGACAGGACACAGGGAATGGCTCCCAGTGCCAGAGGGCAGGGATGGATGGGATTTTGGGAATTAGGAATTGTTCCCTGTGAGGGTGGGCAGGCCCTGGCACAGGGTGCCCAGAGCAGCTGGGGCTGCCCCTGCATCCCTGGCAGTGCCCAAGGCCAGGCTGGACATTGGGACAATAAAAGGTGCCCTTGCCGTGGCAGGGGTGGAATGCAACAGGGTTTAATGTCCCTCCCAGCTCAAACCGTTTTGTGACTCTGAATATGTGATTCTATGCTCTAGCAAGCTGTTTAACCTAAGAAGATACAAAATCTGCAGTTTAACAAGTTCTTGGTGCGTCAGGCTGCTTGCTTGTACCTTACACATGTGCTCTTGTGGTTAATAATATTAGAAAAGTAAAATTAAAAAAAAAGCTTTCCAAATTAATCAAAGGGTGAGTTTTTAGTAGCAAAACCTTGAAACATCCAGCTGCTGCAAAGCACCCTGTAAGGCACACTTTAAAGGATTTAGCCTGAGATCTCCATGACTGTGAGGGCCAAACCACTGAGGAGGTGGCTGTAAAAACTGGTGATTTATTTCATGCTTTCCAAGACAGTCACGTTTGTGGGTTTGTTTTTTCTTTTTTTTCTGAGTATTATGGGTCTGACTTACAACTTTAACAACTCCTTCCTGCTTTCTGTGCGATGAGATGTCAGGCATGATGGCTGCAAGAAGGCATTCATATCTGATGAAGAGGAAGAGGAGAGGGATGTGGAGGATGCTGCTGCTGCTGGAGTACCAAGCCATGATCAGCAGCAGCAATATTTTGAGTGGAGGTGAGAATTGTGAGTCACAGTGACACAGCTGATGCCACGGCCACAGGAAAAGCTGTCATGGGTGTCTGGGCAGCAGCAAAGGCCACGTTAGCTTGGACACAGCATTCCTAAAATGCATTTGCTGGGTTTTGAGGCTCACCTGCCTCATGCCTTGGAAAGTCAGTGCTTGCCTGACACCACCCCTGCGTGTAGACATACAGGGATAATCCAGACTTAAATAAGGTCTATGCAGGAATGATTCAATATTCAGATATTCTGAATCTGGAGGTGGCAGGTGAAGGGCAGGACCTGCAGAGCATGGACTGACAGCAGTGCTCAGGTTATGAACTTTTGATGGGAATGTGGAGGAATCACCCATGATGATGCTGGAAATGAAGGAAGAGGTGGGGAGGAAAAGATCAGAGCTTGTTTCTGAGAAGTTTAAGGTTGCAGATGGACTTACAGCACCCTGTCAGGCTGGTGAGTGTGTTAAGAAGTGAGTGTAGCCTTGTCAAGGATGGACTTGTGAATCTCCTCTTAACTGACATCATGGAGCTGTTCTCAGAGGGGTGTGGGGAACCAGAATGGTGGCACTCAAGAAACCTGCTGGATTTCCTTTTATTATATAAATGATTTGTACACTCATTACTTTCCCCGTGCATTGGGTGTGTCCAAAAATTCAGCCTCCCACAGTGCCCCATGATGTCACCAAATCATTGTAAGCAGAGAAATACCACTGTGGGAATTTTGAAAGAATTTTGAACGAGTTAGAGATGGGATTTCTGAGTTGTTTTAAATGGTGCCATTTATTTCTTTCAATCTTTGACATAGGCAGGAAGTGTGAGTTCGGCTCACATCTTCACTGCATGGCTCAGAAGGTCACAAGACCCTCCCTTACAAGACATTTGAAGGATTTATTGACCAATAAAACACTGCCAACAAGGATATTGATGCTTTTGACCCAATCCTTAAATAATTTGTTCCATTTTGTAAATACGGGCTCATGCTACAGTATAAGCTTTCTTAGCCAATAATGTTACGGCACACAAACTTACTACACTTTAAAACTCTAAACAGTCCTTTACTTTGTTTAACATGTCCCTGCTTTAAATTATAAATCCACATTCTCATTTCTAGCACCTGAGTTTGGAAGCCTTTTCCAAGGTCTCAGATCAAATCCTGTGTTTAATCCTAAACTTTGGCTTACAGGCAAAAATCTGAGAGTTCCTTGCGTTTGGGATTCCAGCATATCACAAGAATCAGAGAATTACAGACTGATTTGGGTTGGAAGGGACCTTAAAGTCTGTCTCATTCCAAACCCTGCCATGGGCAGGTACACCTTCCACCATCTCAGGGTGCTCCAAACCTCATCCAGCCTGGCCTTGGGCACTGCCAGGGATGCAGGGGGAGCCCCAACTGCTCTGGGGACCCTGTGCCAGGGCCTCACCAGCCTCTGAGTAAAGAACTTCATCCTAACATCCAGCCTAAATCTCTCCTCTTTTAGTTTCACTCCCTCTCTCCATGTCCTTTCACTGTCTGTTCACAGGAAGAAAGCTGATTGTGACCCAAAACCAAGGTTCAGCCTGAACCTGTGGACACCTGACACTGGCAGCAGAGCTGAGCAGGGCAGGGAAGAATTTAAATGTCCTGTATTTCAGTGCGGGGAAGCTGACTTCTGCAAAGAAGCAGCAAAACATCACCAAAATGGACACATTGAGCTGCTCTTTCCAGGCAGCAAGAGAGCTCTGTGCACAGGTGAGTGGAACTCAACCCCCAAAGTTCGCCAGGAATATTCTTTTTTTCTGCACAACCCATTCAGATCTGGTTGTCAGAAGCATTATCTATTGGGTAGATACTTACAGCTGAGTCTTTAATTTTTGGGGATGAAAGAAAAAAAAAAGAAAGGAACAATAAAATCTTGCAAACTCATAGCTCAGCTCCCTCTTCTATTAGGTTTGGAGCAAAAAGCAAGGAATCTTGAAAGCCCACAAATATTCGTATTTAGCAATTCAGTGGTTTTATCTCCGCATGAGACCAGGCTAGGATAGAGAATGCCTTGGAAACACAGATTAAAACAGCTCCTTAAATAGTGGCTCAAGACACCCTCCCTGAAGTTTCTCATGGCAATTTAATTAAATTAAGAGAACGAGTCTGACTAACACCTCTGAAACTCAGGGACTGAAATACCTGGAACTTCACTTATGCAATGTGCCTCAGTACAAATACTGAGCAATGTTTTAGTATGGGTCCCATCTCTGCATGCCAGACTGCTTAAAAATGTGTCTTCTATTACTATTATTATTTCTGAGTTCTCCATCTAGGAAAGCCAGTGGGAAACAAAATATATTTGTTTAAAGCAGTACAAAAAGCCCTGCCTGTGAACAAGCTGTCTTCAGACCAAGCCTGGAGCTAGCCTGCAGTCTGACAAGCCTTTGAATGAATTGCACCCTCTCTTTGCTAGCAAATGAGAGGCTTTCAAACATCCTTTTAAGCTTGCTGAGTGATTTTCTGAAGTTTTCATAGCGTGTTGCTGCAGAATATTGGGATTTTCATGATGTAATTTAGCAATTGTTCAGGTTTGGGATCATTGGCATCAGCCAGGGTGTGCTGCACCCAGTTTGCTGGCCCAAAGAATTTATCTGTGGTGATCTCTGCTGTGGGGTGAGGGCAACCCAGGGCAGGTTCCTTGATCCCTGTGGCATTTTCAGGGACATTTCTGGGCATGAGAAGGGTTGTGAGAGAAAACTTTTTATCCCTGAGCACTTATCACGTGCATTGGTTCATCTCTCCTTGTAGTTTCCAGTCAATCTTTTCACCTTGGTATCAAGGGATAGCACCAGAGGAAACAGCCTCAAGTTCCAGCAGGGGAGGCTTAAATTGGATGTTTTTTGTCACTGAAAAGGGCTGAAAAGCATTGGAATGCAGTGGTGGAGTCACCAGCCCTGGAAGTGTTCAAAAGGCTTGTGGATGTGACACCTGGGGATGTGGGTTATGGTGGGCTTGACAGCACCGGGGAAACAGATGGACTCAGTGGTCTCAGGAGACTTTTCCACCCTTAATAAATCTGTGATTCCCATATGGCAGTGCTGGCATGGCAGGGGAGGTCACGGGGCTGAGCTGCAGTGGCTGGGAGCTGGAAGTGAAGAGAAGCAGACACCTCCAGAGGGGATTTTTCACACCCATCCTGGCTGAGGACAGGACAAATCAGTCATCAGGAGGGGAATTCTCTGCCCTCCGACCACAGAGGAAGAGGAGGCTGCTGGTTTAGGCAGGACTGTGGGTTTTCAGTGAATGAAATAGGGTGGGATGAGGCTTGCCCTCAGAAAATTCAGCTTAGCATGACATTTGCTATGGCAAATAGGCTGGAAGCAGTGTCACTGTCCTGGAAGCCAGGAAGCCACAAGATTTCTCTTCACACTTAATAATGCCTAAAGCAGCCATCGTTTTGGGATGCAATTCCTCTTGCAACTCATACTGTCCCCCCACAGCATCCACAAGAGTCTGCAGCTGGGTTCTCAGAATCAAAAGGTGTTTTCAGGCTTTGTCCAAATTCAGCAGGCATTTTTTGTTTGGTTTTTCCTAAATTCAACAGCCACTCTCCTCCCCCTGGAGTCACCACCAGCGCAGTCAGAAGGACCTCAGGTACCAAAGGCACCAAACTGGAGATACTGCAGCCAATAATTCACCTTGTCATGACTTGTGAAAGCCTCAGGTGTGTGTCTGCATGGAAATCCACAGCCACTTTTCTTTGCCCAACTCCACCTAATTTGATTTTCCAGATTTTCCTTAATTAGGGAACCCTTAACTGGTGAACACCTTAAGGAGAGGGGTTTTCCCTCACCAGGCTAATGTGATGCTTTCTCATGCTTTTATGATGTGCCTGATTTTCTGAGTGCAAAATATCCAACACCTCTTCCCAGATGCATTAAGAATGGTTTAAAATTAAACTGTCTTGTTCTGAGCATTGATTGTTCTGCGGTCACTGATCTAAAAGGGAGAGAAATAATACATTCAGTGAATATCTTGATGTAAGAAAGAGTTTCTTGGTGTTGTCCCATAAATAATCCTTTATAACAGTACATAAAAAGTGGAGATATGAGAGAAAATGCAAGGCTCACAAATTCATAGTCCTGGGTGGAAAACAGCTGTGGAAATGTCTATGAGAACCAACTCTGCCACCAGACATCCCCATGAGCTGGCACTGGAAGCCAGTGGCACAGGCTCAGCCTTGACTAATCTTGTTTAAAGGATCTGGCTTACAAAGGAGAAAAGAAAAGGGAGTCTAATAAAAGCATCCAAGGATTTCAAAACCCAGCACAAAATTGCTGATGCAAGGGAAAATGTGAAATAATTCCAGTGTGGGTCTGTAAAGTCACACACTCAAAGGACCTGAACAACTGCAAATGCAGTTCACACATCCAATGTGAGGAATAATTAACAATATTAAATGAAAAATGGAAGCTGAGCACACATAAAAAAAAGGGGGGAACCAGCATGAAATGCCTTACTGCTTCCCATAAAACCTCTTTTGTGGACAGCCAAAATATGTCCCTTCACAATACTTTTTTGACACAAAAGGTAATCTTTGGTGCTCTGAATGGTCAGTCAGCCACACAGAGGATGAATAGAAGAGACACAGACACAAATTTGGACTCACAATATCTATTTTTCACTTCTATAATTTTTTACCAGATTTTTTTAGTATTTGTCTTACTGAAAATAGCAGGAATTTTTTCTTTATAAATGAGTGAAAAGCTCCTTATTTGAGCCACATAGCCTAAAAAATCAGGAGCCAGCAATCAAATCCAATGTGAATACACTAATTCTAAATTCTTAACATAAATTATAAAATTTTATGTAAAAACAACCATTTGAACATCTCCTTTTTCTAATTGACATCTACCCTTCTGCCTCTAGACACTTATGTTATGATGAATAACAAGTTTTGGCTGTATTTAATGGACTTTATTAATATTGTCATACTGGCATAGATTTCTGTTCCACTAAAGATGCCAGGACTTAGGAAAGCCTTTCTAAGAACACAGAGTTTTATCCAAACACAACTGATTTCAAAATTAATTGCTTTGCTTCATGAAAAAAAAAAAAAAAAAAAAAAGTTTGGAGCTAGCATCTTGTTTAATTTTGTGGGTTGGAAGACATTAGTATTAATTTTGTACTGATATCTATTTTTTCTTTATATCTGGTCACAGCAAAATGCACATCAAAGGGATACTCTCATTGCATTTTAATTATGGAATTATAAAATATTTTAAAATGCTTTATATTGTAATACTTATTTTATTATTTGGTTTATTATTTAAAACCATTTTATTGTTTTCATTTGTGCAATGGCAGTGGCCAGACACAAGAACACGTCTGAGCTGAGTGCTCTCCAACCCAAGAATGAAAAGATGATTCTCTCCCTCCAAAATCTCACATTAAGGAAAAAATAAGCCTGCATGATTTGGCAGGAGTCACTGTAATCACAGCATTTCTGCAACGGAATTTATATCAAGTGACTTTTATGCCAGTTCCTGAGGAGAAGAGAGTGCCTGTGAGACATCAGCAATTTACCTGACACCTGTGAGACTTAAGAACATTCCTAATTCTTTTAGAAAGCTCAGAACAAGCCATTTTGAATTTTGATGCTTAAAATAATTCCTAGGCTTAAGTGATATTCCTGCCTTCATTTAAAAAAAAATTACTTTGTGAGATGAATTGGGCTTCCTTTCAATGTTAAAAAAACCTGATTTCCAAACTGTTGTTGTGAATTTTACTCAGTTCCACCTGAGGAGGAAATCAAGTCGCTGCCTGCATAGACAACTCCCTTGTGCATGTGCACACACACACAGAGACAATTCCTTCTCACTTTCAGTCTCATATTTTGACTTAAAGAAAAAAGCTACCCAATAAATAAATAAATAAATAAATAAAATAATGTGTAATCTCCAGTGTTTTCTATTCTGTCTGTCCAGAGGCTCCCCTGAAGAGCAAGTCTGACCAGGAATGACAAAACCCCTACAGATGGAGAAAAGCAGAGCACCTATTTCTCAGCTCCAAAGAAATGGTAACAATATGCCACGAACAGACCATTTTTAGCCTATAAACCCCTCCCTGTGGCTCAAAACACTGACATTTCCAACAGCTATGTGGAAAATCAGCTTCAGCCAGGTCAGTGGTTACCCTGTGGATGTTTGACGTGGGCTGCCCGCAGTGCCAGGGGATGTAAAACTCTGCCCCTTGGGATAATCAGGAGCAGCCAAAACCTCCTGATGTGAGGTCTGGAGTGCTTCCCCCAGCCCACAAAAAGGCTGAACAACACTGGAAACTCATGGAGCAGCAAGTCAACACCCCATTTTTTCTTTTTGTTTTGCAAGAATCTACCGTGTTTCAAGTAGTTCTCCCCTTTGGCGCCAATAACATTCCAGGAAAGCAGATGGGAGACATGTAACGCCTTTCTGCTGAAAGAATAAGTGATATTCCTTTGAGTAAGAATCAGGCTACACTGTGCAGTTCTCTCTTCTTAGCTGGACAGGCTAAAACAAAATTAACCAATCAGCACTGTTCTCAGGTAGAAAAATGCAGTTAAGTTATCAGCTTTATGGCAGAGCTTACATGAGCCTGTGAATACCTGTATGTGAAATTGTGTGTGGGGGTTTTTTGGGTTTTTATTGGGTTTTTTTGGTGGTTTTTTTTTGGTTATGTTTTGTTTTGCGTTTTTGTTTGTTTGTTTGTTTTTGCCCTTTTTTTGTTTTTTTCTTTGTTTTTTTTTTCCTTTGTTTTTTTTGCTTATTTTGGGTTTTGTTTTGGTTTTTTTTCTTTATTTTGGTTTTTTTTTTTGGTTTTGGTTTTTGTTTTTGTTTTTTTTTTTTTTTTCTTTGTGCAATACAGGCTCTGGATTCTTGAGGTTGAGCCCTGTTGGGGTAAGCAATAAAAAAAAAAAGGTTTGCTGAGTTGGTAATGCTTTAAAGCTTTAAAACTGTCTCTCCTCACCCAGAAACAGCTTGGCTGAGGGGAGACCTTGTGGGCTTGCTGGAAACCTCCTTTGTTTTTTCTGGGATGTAAGGGAGCTCATGGGAGAAGCTGTGCCTGAAGATGTGATCTGAAGCCCCCATCATATTTCAATGGTAAAAGCCATTATTTGTGTGCATATGTGTGTGTAGGTGAGTGCTCTTTGAGAATGGTTCTAGGGATCAAAACTGGGGAAATAAATCTGCACATGCTTAACCAAAAAGCTGTAAACCAAGCTTATCTCTTGTCCTTCCTCAACCTTTTTCTGACTTCTGTTATGAAGCTGATGTTCCCTCAGGCAAGGAACAGAAATCTACGCCGTTCTCAAATGTGATTACAAATTAGGTGAATGCTATGAATAAGCCAAGAGTTCAGGCTGATCTAAACCCTTATTTTAACCAAGTTATCTAAACTGGTCAATTAAATGACTTTAAAGCAATTTAAGGCCTGGTTTCCTACGGTTCTTTGAACTCTCTTGAGTGAATAAATTTAGAAATAATTTATGAAAATGCAGTGCACTGGAAAATATATTCACTCTCCCCCTGCTTCTGCAAAATGCTCAGCGAGTTCAAATGGCTCTCAAATCTACTGAGACAGTTGAATTATTGCAAAAGTCTGTCTAGGGCTGTAGACATGTGTTCTTTTGACTCCCCCTCCATCCTACTGAAAAATAAACTACTGTTCTTCATGGCTTATTTTGTCTCTGTCAAGGAAACTTTCTGCTCTCATCTCAGGAGGATTGTACAATAGCAATCTGATCCTGACCTTTCTACCTCTTCCTTGAATAACAGATGAAAATTGGACAGTGAGAAGTGGTGTTTGCTCCATAACTTGTATCCCAGGCACAATCTACTGACACTCTTCTCCTAGTAAAAACAACAGTTGCAGCAAAGGTTAAGGTAAACAGGTTTAGCTAATTACCTCTTAATCAAATCCAGTTATAATTTACTGCTGTCCTCTGAAGCTCTGTGCCTGCTAAACCACGGGCTTTGGTTGGATTAGTTTATCTCTGATAAATGCAGTGTGATTAATTTCCCCCACAGCCCAGCAGCACGTAAATATCAAGTGAGAATAATATATGACCAAATAAACTCAGCTCACACACCATCACAGCAGAACTCTCCAAAGCCCCCACGTACCAGGCACTGAAATAGAATCCCCCTTTTTTTTTTTTTTTTTTTTTTTACAGAAGGTGATGGTGGGGAAGAAATAATTTTTGTGGTGTTCTTTGTTTCAGGGACAAGAAAGAAAACACCAGAAGTGAAACACACTGGTGCTTTCAGGATTTAAAAAGTCACTCTGCATTCAAGTAATGTGCACTTTGGTGTGTGAAAATACTTGCCACAAGTAAATCAGGTGTATACATGTGACAGAAACATGGATTTGTCCTATCAAGATTTGAAACTGTGGCTGTGGACACCTCGAGTGCTTATTTTCTGTAAGTCGTCTTTCTAAAATACGAAATAGTCTGTTTCTCAAGGAAGTGAGAGGAAATAAAGAGAGCTCAATTAAAAATCCATTTGAAATGTTTATGTGAGATCTGAAACTACATATACTTCTTGAGTTTATACTTTGGTTTCAAGCTCAGACTGGTTTAATCAAAACATTTGTTACTTCTTGAGCAAACTTTAGGCTATTTTTTAAAGAAGCAGCTCAGAGGTAAAGTTCTGTGTCAAAATAGTAAGGAAGCCATAATCCCCAGAGCTTTCCTAGAAGCCCTGTGAAATGCAGCAGTTTTGATTCAGCTGCAGGTTGTTTTTTTTAACTTTATACAAATCCAAAACCTGAGGCAGACAGAGAATGTGGCAGGAAGCAGCAGGGCTGGATATGTCTCTGTGTCATCCTCAATGGGGTAGAACCAATTCATGTGATTTTAGATGCAAATCTCGCCCTGATTTGGCATTAGCTTCACTTCAGTGCCACTCCTGCTGCAAAGCAGCAAGTTGTTTGTAGTGCGCAAAATAATTAATTTACCAAAGTGTTGCCCTCACTCTCAGCACTGTAGGTTTGGATTGGACAGCAGGAGAAATTTCTTCATGGAACAGAGGAGAGGTAGATTCTCTGGAAGTGCTCAAAAACATGTTTGAACATTTGAGGACATGGTTACTGCTGAGCACAGGGATTGTGCTGGGTCGACAGGTGGACTTGATGGTCTCAAGGTCTTTTCCAGCCTTCATGGTTCTGGGATTCTGTGTCCTTTCCCTGAGATGTTGATGAGCTGCTGCAACACTCAGCAAGCTTTGAACACAAATTTTCATTTCCTCATTGTGAACCACAGAGTGATTGTTTTTTTTTTTTGGTTTTTTTTTGTTTTGTTTTTTGTTTTTTGTTTTTTTGTGTTTTTTTTTCATTTTGTTTTTTGGGGTTTTTTTTGGTTTTGTTTTGTTTTGTTTTGTTTTTTGTTTTTTGGTTTTTTTTCACTAGCAAAAGCCAGGACAAATTGTTTTTCAAATCTCAGCATCAGCCTAGACTTAGTGTGTTGGGTATCCTGATGGGCAGGGTCACTTTCCACTGTCCCAGGCTGCTCCAAGCCTGGTCCAACCTGGCCTTGGACGCTTCCAGGGATCCAGGGGCAGCCACAGCTGCTTTGGGCAATTCACACTTTGTCTCTGCTCCTCAAAAAGAAAGAGCTGGATGTAAAAGTGGTCCTGAAGCAGCTGTGGTGGAAAATGAAACAGATCCATATCCTTTCACAGAAATTATTAAATTCCTTCACTGGGATTGTTTCATAGTGGCATGCACACTATAAATAAATGATGGGACGAGTTATAGGAGCATTTATACCTTCTCTTTGCTGGGCAGAGTTGCAGTTGTCATTGCCCTTTGGTTTTCTCCTGTTTACATATATTTTTTATATAAATAAAAATCCCAGCTCTTCTGTCGTGCGCCTCATGAAAAGAGAGCTCAAGTTCAAGGCTGTGTGGGATTTTTCTCAAGCCATTGGAGTTCCAGCCAGTAAGTAAGCGTCCCAGCACACAGGCCAAATTAATTCCATCATCATCAAATGGAAACAAAGTGCCTGAGACAAAGTGACTGAGAGGTCAAGAAAATCTGCAGCTGAGAAAGAAACTGGGAATTCAATACGTGAAAGGTGAACGAGGGGGCATTTTTGGAGCTTGGGGTACACTCCAGTGATTGCACACAATCCTTCATGCTTCTTATGGCTTTATCTCAGATTTATTGTTGACTGATGCACGAGATGAGACAACAAGGGCTGATCTGGTATGTGAGTTTCCTCCTCTGAATTAATTCTGTACCGCTGACGCGATCTCTCTACGAAGTGACTCCTTAGAAAACATTTTTAAATTCTACACCAGTGCAGGAAAGCTTTAGTGTGTGTGACAGCTCTGGAACTGCCTGGTCAGAAGACAGGTCAGAGTTCAACCTATTAAACTTTTGGTAGCTGCAAGATGCGACATGAGCTGAATTGCCCATCCACCAACACGGACCTGATTGCTTGCTCCCATTTCCTGATGCAGCAAAGGACAAAGCATGAAAGAAGTTAATGCACACATTTTATCCCCTGCAGGGCTGACATCTTTCTGGCTGACTGATGAAAACCCCCTCAGATGATCAGATAGGAGAACTTTCTCAGCTGCATGGTTGGTTTGCCTCAGAGCAGCACTGTTCTTTTAGAGTCACTTCCAGTCAATGGCAGCTCTGGGAAAATAGGCAAAAACCCACAAGCTAGCTTTTGGGTGAAAACAGCTGTGTGTTTTCAGTGCAATTGTAATCTGGCACCTTGAATTCGTGACCCTTTAAATTTGGCGTCATGTGAACCCTGATTACTCATCCCTTGGGGGAGAGGAAGCCTATCTGAGAAGCTCTCACACTTCCAAACTGCCCCACTCTTCATGGCTTTAAGCCACATAAAAGTAATAACCTTTCCATAAGATACTGCTCAGTGGGTCTTGGAAATGCCTTGGAATAGGACTTACTCAGCAGATTTGAATAAAACCCAATCTCTTGTTTTTACAGTGTCTGCGGATAAAAGTGTGAAATGTAACCATTCAGACAAAAATCTGTGCCTTTCCACAGCTCTGTTTCATATCGAACCTGGAGCATTTGGGGTGCCTGTTGTGGGATGCCATCTGGCTCTGTTCTGCCCTAACTGGGGTTGTGAACATGGTTCATGTTTCCAAAAATCATCTTTTGTCCCTGCCCAAGCCACCCAACACAGCTTTGCTAACCCTGAGTATTGTCCTCTGGCCTCCTTTCTTGCATCTTTGCTCCTATTTCTTTTAGCTCCTCTTTGCACACCCTCACACAGCAGCGGCCTCATAATTTAGTTAATCTTACCTCAGCCAGAATCTTCTTTCAGAGCTTTGTCTCTTGGCCCAGGCTCCCCCTCCACACAAGGTGTAGAGGAAATTCTATGGAGAGGGTGATTTAACCTGTCACCACCCAGATGCAGGGTTAATTATCCTGGAAGGCTCCAGGACACTTCAACTTCTCATTGCTTTATTAGGGACTCATGTGTCTGCTCCAATCACCTTAGATATCCTCCACAGCTAAGGAAGGCAAAAAAGGTAGTTTTTTTTTGTTTTGTTTTGTTTTTGTTTGTTTGTTTCTGGTTTTGTTTTTTCTTGTTTTTTAAGGTTTTGTTTCATCTCTCAACTAAAGTTATGGAGAGAAATCCCTCTCTGGTGCTCCCAGGGGACAGTGGCATTGCATGGGAACATGGATCAGAGGTGAACTGTGGCATCTGGCTATACTTGGTGTCCCCAGTTTGCTGAGGAATCCCACCCTGGAGTGACTAGGTTTGAAGTCAGGAACCTCCAGGAAAATTCTGATGATTTTTTAGGAGGAACCTTGGCAAACAGAAACTGTTTTTTTCAAAATGGTTCCTCTGTGGGACAATTAACTCTGTTGAACTATGATAAGTCTTTTTAAAATAGATAATTCTTGGCAGATATTACGAGAGTAAGTGTTGCATGTTATTTGCATTTAATTGTGGAATCCTATTGAGCTAAGTAAATTTTATCTTTCCTTTACCCTTCTCATTAATGCACAGAAATAAATACTTCCTTTCCACACAGCCTGTTTAGTTTCACCTTGGCAGTTTTCAAACCTGGTTCGTAAGGTTTGGAAAGATTGCCAGCTGACCACGAAACAGATGAATTTGGAGGTTTTGATAAACATAACCTGCACTGGGAGGGTTCCATCAGCTGGAAATTTGAGTGCTTAGCTCCACTGACGCCAGTGACAAAAGCTCTGAAGAGCCTTTCACTTTTGAAAGAGCGTGGAATTCTTCTTCTGGCGTCTCTGGCGAAAAACACAGATTAAAATTTTTTGTAGATTAAAATGTTTAGTGTTTTTTGTGCTCTTCCCTGGGGGAAAGCACTGAATTCCCTGTGTGGGGGAATGGCCTGTACGTTTATGGCAGAGGGCTCTGTCACTTTGTCAACACCCATGGGCTTGTTGATGTGTGATGCTCAGGGCACTGGGGAGAGGATGATGCTCTGACTCTTCTCATCCTGAGCTCATCCAGGAGTTTTTCCTCATTGTGGATCTCCTCCTCTGCTCCATGAGGGCCCTAGATACAGCTCCATGGGTCCTGGTAGGAGAGAGCTGCTGAAAAGCTGAACCTAAATCCCCTTTGTGAATCCAGCCCCTTTGTAGATGCCAGCAGTGCTTGGAAATTTGGCTTAGGATCTTAAAATTACTTTGTAGATCCAGCCCTCAGGCACCTTTGACAATCCCTCCATAGGAAATGAGGTTTTTTTTCACCGTAAGTGTGAAATAGGGTATAACTCCGACTGGTTTTAGTGCAGCTAAGATCATGTAGCACTTTTTATAGACTGCCAAAGGGTCTAAATATGGTCAGTAAACCAGAAGGTGTTTTAAGGGGAGTAGACAGAAACGGGTTAGGTCTGCATGGGCTCATTGACATCAGTATTTAAGGCATGGGGGGTACAGTGATGCCTTTGGGGAAGAATGCAGCTACTTGCACTTTCTTTCATTCCTGCAATTTCAGTGCCAAGCCACTGGACTTGAGGAGAGATGATTCTTGCCTTTTTCTTGCCTCTGAACACACAGGCAAGCAAATAATGAGGCATTATACGCTGGCCTACTATACAGAAAACCAATTCATTGAAGAGCTTAGCCTTTCAATGATTACTTTTACCTCCAATTCATTCCTTTAAGCAGGTTGGGTTTTCAGCACTGAGCCTCCCCTAGGAGAAAAACAAACCAACACTTTCATACATGAAGGTGTGTACAGGAATTTTGAAGAAAAGCTGACTGTGGAGCATTGAAGGCCCAAGATGAAAAAAGCCCAAACTCTGCAGCTGAATGGGTGCATGCTTTGCTGTAGAGAAGGGCTCTTACAAGCAGGCTGCTGTCGTCTACCTCTTGGAGCCTGAGGTCTCGTGGAGACAACAATCACTTTTGTTTTGCAAAGGAAAAATATGTAACAGTATATTTGTTTTAACAAAGAGAGGTATCCTGTGAAGTGCGCTCCCGGGGACATGAATTTTTACCATACGGACTCCAGGTTGCAACTGCAAGAAGGTTTGGGATGGTTTGTGGTCTACAGACACACTGACAAATGTGTGATTTAATGTGGAGAAACACCAGCACAGTGACCCTTTCACAGACCTCTTTAAAACATTATTGTTTCCTGTCTTCCAGCAGCCACTTCTGGAAACCCGAACGTAACGCTGAACCCTTCGCCGGTTTTAATGTCACCTTCACATAACTGCTCCCCTCTGGAAAGAGATGCACAGGTGTTAATCTACTTACGCTTTTCATCTGTTTTAAAGGGAAACAAGAAAATGAGAGAAAATGCTCTCTGTGTTTCACATCCACCAGCTTCCTTTGCCTTGTGATACAAGAAGGCTTTGTGAGCACACCCGAAGAGTTTTTCCTTTTGCAAGTCCCTGGAATCTTCAGAGGAATTGCTTCCTGAGTTTTATTTTGTGCAGCAAGGGCTGTGGGAAAGCCATGTCAAAACCATCTTCGCTTTGAAGTTGGCTGATGTCTTCTGGAAGAGGGTTTTGGATACTGGAGTTGAGGACAAATTGGCAAAATTTCTTCTTGAATCCACACAAAATCTCATTTCTGTGAAAAATCTCATTTGTGAGACTCAGTTACATCCCAAGCTTGTTTCTCAAGTCCTTAGATGATGCAGTCACTAAAAATCTAAACTAAATCACTAAAACTGCTTTTACTACCAACTTACACCCCAGTTTACTTATTGCCCTTGAGGTTTTTAACTCAAATTTTGATATCAACAGGTGGGGGCATTGAAACCCTAGCACCGTGTGTTGTGTGTTTTCTTGTCACCTTTTTATGCTGCCTAGAAGGAGTTTAGTTGCTTAAGGGACAGACACATGGTTAGGCTAAGGGTTGGACTTGGTGATCTTAAAGGTATTTTCCAACATGATTCTCTATAGTGTGAATATGAAAATGTGAAGTTGTTGAAGCAAATGAGCCTTGTCCAGGAGGAACAAACTAATAAAATAGATATTTTTTTCCCCCCACAGAGCTACAATTGCAGTTTTTCACTATCCTTCCTTGCAGCAGAAAAATTTATTTCCACAGAACCTCCTTGATCAGCTCATTGGCTCAGCACCAGCCCAAGCCAGAGGGACTCAGAGGGCACGAGGTTGCACCAAACATGGACTTTAGAGGTACAAGGAGGTGTCTGTGCTCTGGAGGGCTCAGGCAGTGTCTCAGGGAGAGAATGTGCAGGGGTGTTGTGGCTGCCCAGGGCTGCTTGGGCAGGGGACATCACTTCTGTGCCAGGGCAGGGGGGCCTCTGATGCCTTCTTTGGGCTCACCTAAAAACAGGGGCTAGACAGAATTAAGAGAATAAAACCAGATGTATTTAATAAAGAGCCTTCAGGTCATTAAGGCAGATGAAGCCTCCAAAGGGGCTACCCACAAAATGGACAATGGTCACGAGATTTTCAGGCAATTTAAAGTTAGGTCCATTTGCATTTCAGGGGTTAATTCTCCAATTCCAGCTTCAGGTAATGAAGTCATTTACCCCAGTTTGCTCCCCCAAATCAGTTTTGTTTATACTTTCAGGGCCTGAGGCTGTAGGGTGCCCTTGAGTGTCAGGCCCAGAGGGACAGTGTTGTCTGACCAAAATGAGAAAACAGTAACTGACACTGTGTATGGAGTTTAGAGTTATACCCTAAGGCAGCACAGGACTTGAAAAATATAAAAGCTGAAATCTGAAGGCATCCTCTGTGCCTGGGTGTCACCAGGACCCCCCAGCCCCATCCTGTGCCAGGGTCTCTGACTCCTGCCAGGCATCAGAGCCTCCTGCAGGTGCCAGGGCAGTGTCTGCTGGAGCTGCTGGGCTGTGCACGCTGCTTTTTTTGCCCACCTGAGACCTGTCAGCTGCATGCCCACCATCTGCCTCCCCTTTTATCACATCTGTTTGATTTGCCAGGGGCTGGGTGGATAAATGAGGTGTGATTGCTGCGAGCACTGCTCAGAGGGGCAGAGGAGCTGGTCAGTGAGGTCGGGATGCAGCTTTAGGGTCCTGACAGTCCAGGCCCTGCTTATCAGACCCAGATAATAATCCTTTCTAGGTCTGCAGTTTGATTTCAGCATCTCATGACATCCTCTTGCCTTGGATCACGCCTCCACCCGTGCAGTGCTTTTATTTCAGGTACAGATGAAGCTGGGAATTTTAAGGTCAGAGAGGAATTAGGCAGAACAAGATGTACAGTTCTTCTAGATGTCTGTTCTTTTTTTTTTTTTGATGTGAGCTTTCTACTCCTATACCAAGATGTTTACCTAAAAATAAACATTTCAAAAATTAAAGTAAAGCCCCCCCGCCTTTCCCCAGCTCTTTGACTGTTCTGTCAGGAAAGCACAGTGGAACAGAGGCAAACCTGATACTGGGCTCATCAATGACAAATTCAGATTTTGAAGGTGTGTTCGCTGAAAAACTAGGAAACCTTCTTTTGAATTGCTTCAACAAATGTTTTATTTTAACCTTTAAATTCACAAAGAGGATCTGAGGACAAGGAGACCCAAACAACAGCTTCATAAATGAAGAAGTCAGTTTATTCTGTTACTGGCAGCTGAGAAAGTCTCTTTTCTATACTTTGTCTGTGCACAGCAATTAAATGTGGGTGTTGATTGGAGCCTCAGCTGAGGCATTGACAGCTTTTACTGTCATGTAAGTGTCAGAAATAAGTGAAGGGGTCTTCAGCTGCACATGTGGACAAGAAGGAGAAGACAGCCAATGCCCCAAACCAGCTGAAAATAATGAATCTTGTGGCAGGAGAGAGGGAAAATCATCTTGTGAAGGATGGGGAAGACACAGGATCAGGAATGACTCCTGAGGTCAGCATGAACTTATCTGACAGGGGAGCAGGGCCACAGAAACCTCACGTGCCAGGAAAACATCACACTGCCACTCCAGGAGTGAGAAGAAACAGGTTTGGATTGACAGAGAAGTGCCTCGCCAGAAATGAAAAGCAAAAAGGAATTATTTAGCAGGATGTCTGACCTGATCTCAGCCTCCAGCCTGAAAGTCGGGGGTGAGCAGGAGGTCCCAGGTGAGGGAGGGGACACAGCTTTGCTCCAGTGCCTGGGAGGTGGGAGATGGCATTTCACAAGGAGGTGGCTGGAGAGGAGACAAAATAGTTTAGGTATGTCAAATTAAGCAAAAGGAGACAAATCAGAGCAGAGAATATCTGCAACGAGCCAGCGTGGTGGTGCCAGTGGAATTAATGGGAATGACAGATCTTCAAGAGGGGCACGGGGCTCCCTGAGCTGCAAGTAAGGATTTTTAATGCAGGAAATAAAGAAATATATATATAAAATGTGTAATGTTCTCATTGTAAAGGTCCCCTCTTTTCCCAAAGAATGTAAAAATGAGTACTGTGGCACCAGCTGCCGTGATGGAGATTTATGTGAGGTGAAAAGGGATTTTGCAGCCAGCTGTGCTCTGTGATCTATCAAACAGGGACTCCTTATACATGAAATACCACCACACCGCAGCACTGGAGAAATCACATAACTGTTTTCTGAGGAGTAAAATACCACAGTTGTCCCATTATTACAAATAGCTCTCCGTTGCAACTGGGAAAGCTTGGAGATAGTTAATCTTTTGTCATGTTCTGCACAAATGGAGAAAAAACCAGAATATATTTCCAGTATCGAATTACTTGTTCATTTATTCCAAGTTAAAGATGCTAATTACTATCTGTATTTTCACAGCCTTATCTGATTATATTATTAACCTGACAAAAGGGCAGCCAAAATCCAAGATTAAGTTTCCAGATAATGCTAATAGATTCATTTTCCCCCATCTCTTCTGTCTTTTGGCTGATTTTCATTCGTTCATTTGTAAGGCTCCTATTAGCCCGTGGTTGTTTCGACACAACGTGCAACATGGATGTGGAACTTGATCTTGCTGTTATTCTCCACTGTTTAAAATCTGACTTCAGATCTGTCTGTCGCCCGAGGAAAGCAGGAGAATGCAAATAATGATCTGAGATTCAGGAAAAACAAGCAGGCAGAGAAGCAGGGGAGCCTGCTTTGGAAAGGGAAGGAGGTGGTGGAAGTGGCAGAGGGAAGGAAGGAAGGAAGGAAGGAAGGAAGGAAGGAAGGAAGGAAGGAAGGAAGGAAGGAAGGAAGGAAGGAAGGAAGGAAGGAAGGAAGGAAGGAAGGAAGGAAGGAAGGAAGGAAGGAAGGAAGGAAGGAAGGAAGGAAGGAAGGAAGGAAGGAAGGAAGGAAGGAAGGAAGGAAGGAAGGAAGGAAGGAAGGAAGGAAGGAAGGAAGGAAGGAAGGAAGGAAGGAAGGAAGGAAGGAAGGTGACCAGGAGTCACAGGGATGTGTCCCACTCACTGTCAGGAGGAGAGAGCCACTCAGCAACGCACCCTGAAAATCTCTCATGTCAGTGGCCCTGATGCTCTCCGTGGGATGTGTGAACTGCAGAAAGGCAGGAGAAGACAGCAGTTTTGTCAGTGCTTTCAGAGTTATTATCAGTTTTAGGATTAAAGACTCAGCTCCCAAATTTTGCTCTGAGGTCAAAACCACATTTTGTGTTGAAGGAAGGGTACATTGCTGACCCTCAACAACCTGTTTACAAGAAGCTGAGTCTGTCAAAAAAACCCAATAACACTATTTTTAAAATTCTCATGGAGCTGCAGCCAATGCTCTGAGGTCCTAAATCAAGATCTTTAGATGACGACTGTTGGCACTGGGGAAATTATGAATTTTGTCTTATTTTTGTCAGAATTAGTGGTAAGTCATAGCTGGTAGCAACTTATTCCAGTGGCTGATCAGATTTCCAACCATTTGGGGATTTCAGCCATTTGGGATTTTCAACATTAGGAGGATGCTGATGTCCTGCAAGTGCCTTTGTACCTCCAGAGCTCAGGAGCTCACTGGCACACGTGTGGGTGTGTGTGCCTTGAAATGAAGGTGGTGGGAGTTTCTGTGGAGAAAAAAGTAAAAACATGGGGTGCAGAAACACCTGAGGAAAAAGAAGAATAGGAATTAATGGGCTGTGAGTGCCAGTTCTTGGGGGATGAAATTTGCTCCTATGTGTATTTGCCATGCTTGTATAATCCTTCCCCAAAAGGGACCAAGCTCTGATTGTTCCTTACACACAAAGAGATGTTTTACATGAAGAATGATGAAAAACATATTTTTTTTTGCTGCTCAGACACGGTGAGAACACCAAATTACATAATTGTGTCTAGTACATGTTTTGTCTCAAGCCCTGTACCTGCTGCACATGGAAAAGTGAAATTGGGAAAAGGGAAATTATTGTTTCCTATGGAAAAGCTGTAACACTCAGGAAATCTACATCCCATCCACTGAAGGCTCGTTGGTCTGGCTCTGTCCTTGGTGAAAAATGTGATTTTTACACAAAATTAATCTATTCCTGCATCTCTTGCACACAGGGCAACACAGAGCTCCCTCCTCCTGGTATTTCTCTGCCCTGCTTGCCCTGGCAGGAGAGGATTCCTGTGCAAATCCAGCCATGGTGAGCTGAGATCCATTTCCCCAGCCCTGGGGAGGTGAACATGCACACAAAGAGCTCATTTCTCCTCTTGGATGAGGGAGAGAGTTCAGGTGGAGGGTTCAGAGGTAGGGTTTAATTTTTGGGGTGATGGCTGGAGGGTTGTGCAGAGTGAAGGCTGCTAGGGCTGCTCTCCTCCCTCCTCCTGAAATTTGCAGCTATGAACACTCCTAAAATTTTTTTTTGCAGACTCATTTTGACTCCAGTCAAAAAACCCCAGAAAAACAAAAATGAAAAAACTCTAAAAAACCCTCCCAAAAACCAAAACAACAACAACAACAACAACAAAGCAACTAAAAAAACAAAACAAAAACCCCCCAAAAACCCCAAACCCCCCAACAAACAAACAAACAACCCCCCCCAAAGAAACTCCCAAAAATCCCCAAAAAAACCCAACCACCCAACCAAAAAAAACCAAACAACCAACCAAAACAAAACCCTACCCCACCTTTGCCTGCCCCAAAGGGCATTTTAGGGGATTTGCACAGGTGGGAGCAGCCAAGGGGACGGTGCTGGGACACTGGGGGTGGTCTGGGACCCCTGGCCCAGGTCCCTGCCCAAGAGCCACCATCTGCCACAGGCTGAAATCAATCAGTTCCCTTCTAAATGATTTCATTTCTTCAAGGAAAAACGAGGTCAGATGGAGGCTTTTGGTGTGGGTTTCACTCATCTGGCTGGTGAAAAAAGGAGAAATAAGTTTTGTTGTGGATGCTGAAACAGGAGCAGAGGATCTGGAGCAGGCAGAGTCCCCTCGGTGAGTGACTACGTGTGCTACTTTGCTTCCCTGGCAAAAAGTGGAAACAATCTGTCCTTCTTTAGATGGTCCAAAAACCTACTTAAAAAATCAAACATTGGGGTTGGGTTCTGTTCAAATTATTTGCGGTGGATCCATTTTATGTTTTCAAAAGGATTTGTAGCCTCTATACATATATATGGCTTTATATTAAATATTATATAATAATAATGAGAACACTGGTGAAACCACCCCTGAACTGATCACAGAATTCATTACTTTACTAAAAGTAATATTTTTCATTATACCAAGAAGACCAACAGTCAGAAATTTGCAACAATATATTTATTTAAATTATTTCCTAAAGTGCTGATAAGGAAAGAATAAAATCAAAAATGTGCATTACTCAATGTAAATGCTTTCACAAACCAGGGCCTTTTTTTGGAGGGAAGTATTTCCCACCTGAGCTGCCCACCTCAAAATTTTACTGATTAATTCAGGAACGTGTGTGTTTGTGTCTGCTGATATCAGAAATGTGCTCCTCCAGTTATCTGCTTTCATGATCACTCCTCTTTCTGCCATATCTGCAGATCTGTGTGCTGCTACACCCACAGCCTTGGCACTGAAACCTCGAGACTGTGTAAAACAAAATTGTTTTTACATTGATACGTGTTCTGGGTGAGTTATACGTAAGATTTTTAGCACTGTCACATTTTGTGTGAGATGTGCACAAATGCTTGGGCATCCTTTACATAAGGGCAGGGAGTAAAAAATTACCTGGAATTGTAATTGTAATTGTGTTTTGCCAGCAGGGGCCAAATCTGGGATTTCTGTAGAGAGCTGGCTTGGAAAACTGTGGCTTAATAAAAAAGGAGAGGCCAGTTCCTCTTAATTGTGAACCTGTATGGGCAGGCTGCCATTTTACTATTCCAGGTCAATAATAATGATAATAATGATAATAATAATAATGATAATAATGATAATAATAATAATGATAATAATTATAATGATGATGATGATGATAATAATAATAATAATAATAATAATAGTGTAATGCTACCACTACTGCTAATAATATCAGGTAAAAAAAATTAACAAATCAGGTAAAAATAATAATAACGATAATAGTAATCGTTAAGAAGGTAAATATAATAATAATAATAATATTGTAATAATAATATTGTAATACTACTACTACTACTAATAATATCAGGTAAAAAAAAATAATATCAGGTAAAAAATAACAATAATTATAATAGTAATAATAATAAGGTAAATAGAATAAGGTAATAGTAATAATAATAATAATAATAATAATAATAATAATAATATAATAATAATAATAATAATAATAATAATAATAATAACGTGGAAAGGCATTGATTAGGGCATGTGTGGCAGACTGGTGCTGGTACAACATCCAAACATATCCAAGCATGCTGCCCACGGCACCCTGAGCCTTCTGATTCCAGGATTTCCAGGTTTTCACTCCCGGAGCTGGATCCAGAGAGCACTAGAGGGCAGGCTAGACTCGAGTTACCCCCCCAAAACAGCAATGAAAGGATTCAAGTGCGCAATTCCGCTCCAAAATACAGCTGGAACCGGAATGAAAGCCTTGCATCTTGCTAAAAGCCTTTAAGGGGAATCAAGCCACTTCACCAGGATTATTTTGCTCTTGTTTGGGGCGTTTTATTTCAGAGCACAATGACAAGAGGCTCTGTGAGGAAGCAGGCAGAGGTTGGAGGTTGGTGAGATCCCTTGGGGGTTTTCTCTTCCCTCCCCACCCAAGGGGATGCTAAGAGCCTCTGCTCCTCCATCCTCCTCCTCCACCCTCCCTGGACCTCTTCTGAGCCATGCTGGTACAACAAGCACCTGACTATTTGAAATTTTATATTTTATTTTATTTTATTTTATTTTATTTTATTTTATTTTATTTTATTCTGCTATTAATGTCCCAATTCTGCAAGCGTTCCCATCTGCAAAGCTCTGCTTGCTTCTGCCTCAGCCACAGACTGGGGCAGAATGAGGAAAAAATAAGGATTTTTTGCAAGTGTGTGAAAGCAATACTATTAATCCCCAAGATGTGTGTCTAGACACTGAACAGAGTATTTGCCACTTAGAAATTCATCCAGTCACTGAGTGAGGAAAAAATACTGGTTATTACCAATATAATCCTGTATAGTAATTTATTAAAATACCAGTATATTAATTTATTAAAATAAATTACCCCTGCAGCAGTTCACAGGGCTGGATTGGAAGTGGATATATGGTTTTTGTTTGGGGTTTGGGTTTTTTTTTTTTTTTTTTTGTTGTTGTTGTTCTCTCTTGCATTTCTTTTTCAGCTCTTATCACTTTCTGTTTAGATGAATCAACCATCCCAAATTGTCAAGGAAACTTTAGGCCTGGGAAGTGATGTACTTTAAGTGTACTTTTAAAAAACATATCCTAACTGTGAAGGAGATGTGTTTTAATCCTCCCCTAAGTCAAGATATATTTTTTGTTTATAGTGTGTTTCTTACCACTCTGTCCAGCCTGAAAGTGCCTTTAAGAGTTTATTCCAGCATTTTTGAGGCCAAATTTGTCCCTGGTATTACACAAATTATTGAAACTGTCTGGTGCTTCCTCAGATTAAAAGAGATCTGCATTAAGACTACAGGTTCAAGGTGTTTTTCCTGGTTTCTTATGATGTCCTTCCCAGATTTTCCCACTGCTGCTCAGCCTATCTAGGCTATCAGTTCCTCTTTTACCTTCCCATGCCAAACTGGAATAATTGTCCTGGATAGAAAACAGAATTAACCAATTTTCACATCACTGCCAGGAACACATAATTTGAAAAGTACATTGCTCTGCCCTGTCTTTTCTGACACAGCAGTGATGGACAGAATGAGATGAATTATCAGTTTTTAGTTTATTCAGTTTATTATATCAGTTTATTTACTCCTATTTTAGTTTTTTTCTTGAGGTTTTCCTTGCGAGTAGAACAAATCCTGAGTTCCCAGGATAAACAGGAATTTTAGCTGAGCACCAGCCAAATAAAATCTTCCTTAACACCTTCAGATTGTGCCCTGGCTGCACAAACATCCTGGAGGGGGTTTTCTGAAGCTTTCTGCCTTCCCTTGACCTCGTGTCATGGGAACTGGAGGAGGTTTGAGGTTGGTTTTTGGGGAGTGGGTTTGTTCTGGTGGTGACTTCTCAGTCGTCACACCACGAGCTGGTGGCTAAGCCAGGCTGAGGGATTATTAGAGCACAGAAAAAAAGGTTTTCCTGCTAAGGAGAGGTCAAAAGCATCAAAAAATTCCAGTTTTCCTAGTAAAATTTGCAGTTACCTGCTGTGGTGTTGGGGATGGAAGTGAGAGTGCAACAGCAGATGAAAAATGGAGAGCACACACTGGAGTCTGTTGGAGGTGGTGGATGGATGCTCATGGATTTTGAGGGGCTGGAGAATTCCTGGGGGAGCTGGGAAGGGGCTCAGCCTGGAGCAAAGGAGGCTCAGGGGGCCCTTGTGGCTCTGCCCAGCTCCTGCCAGGAGGGGACAGCCAGGGGAGTCGGGCTGTGCTCCAGGGAACAGGGACAGGAGCAGAGGGAACGGCCTCAGGCTGGGCCAGGGCAGGATTTTGGGAAAGGATGGAAGGGCTGGGAAAGGTTGGAATGGGCTGCCAGAGGAAATGTGGAATCACTGCCCCCGGGAGAGCTCCAGAAGTGTGTGGATGTGGCTGGACCTGATGACCCCAGAGGCTTTTCCAGCCTAAAAATAATCCTGGGATTGTCTAAGCCCAGCTTAAAGGCCAAGAGGTGTGACAGTGTTCACAGGGGTCCCAGGATGAGGGGAGAGATGAGAATCTTGACTCCATGTTTCAGAAGGCGGATTTATTATTTTATTATATATATTATATTAAAAGAGAATGACATATTAAAACTACACTAAAGAATAGAAGAAAGGATTTCATCAGAAAGAAGGGAAGGGAAGGGAAGGGAAGGGAAGGGAAGGGAAGGGAAGGGAAGGAAGGGAAGGGAAGGAAGGGAAGGAAGGAGGAAGGAAAGGAAGGGAAGGGAAGGGAAGGGAAGGGAAGGGAAGGGAAGGGAAAGGAAAAGGAAAAGGAAAAGGAAAAGGAAAGGAAAAGGAAAAGGAAAAGGAAAAGGAAAAGGAAAAGGAAAAGGAAAAGGAAAAGGAAAAGGAAAAAGGAAAAGGAAAAGGAAAAGGAAAAGGAAAAGGAATGATAATAAAATCTTGTGACTCTCAGAGAGTCTGAGCCAGCTGGACTGTGATTGGCCATTAATTAGAAACAACCACATGAGACCAATCCCAGATGCACCTGTTGCATTCCACAGCAGCAGATAACCATTGGTTACATTTCATTTCTGAGGCTTCTCAGCTTCTCAGGAGAGAAGATCCTAGCAAAAGGATTTTTCATAAAATATGCCTGTGACAAAGAGCAGGACCCTCACTCGCTCAGCCCCTGCCAGACTCCAGGCTGAGGATGAATTAAATACCTGACCATCCTCAGAGTGCCTTTATATCCTGTGCTGCCCAGCTCCATGGAGTACCAGAGAGGTTTTTTCTTTTGTAAGCCAGCTGCCTCCTGGCTCTCAAGGAATCCATACCATAATGTCTTGAAATCCTGTATGAGCACAGCTAATCTGTGAGATTTTACAGAGCACATGGTGTGTTACTGCCCAGCCTTTCTGAAACTCTTCTCCAGAGCCCCACACTGAAATGTAAAAGAATTATTCTCTGTAAATGCATTTCAGCAAAACATTTCAGCATGAACATAGCATCTTTATGAGGTTTCTCTTCACCCTTGTGCTACTAAATTGCAATTTAGACTCTTTTTACTACAGCACCCCTTCCATGGATCATTAGAGAATTTATGACCTCTGTGCTATAGTAAACAAGCCTGTTATTATAAATTATATATTATTTCTTATACATTAGATATTACATAGAATAAACCACAGCAGAAATATATCTTATATAATATACAATGTATCATTCAAAATTAATAATAAATAATACATCATATATTATCTACAATATAAAATACATCATACATAATGATATTGCATAATTCATAATATACATAATATATATAGGATTCAAATTATTACAATGTTATAGATCCATTTTTATATTATATATTGCATTTTACATATTATTTATCAGTCATATCTTACTAATTAATATTACGTATTAATTAGTAAGATATGACTGATACTACAGCATAATACTTTGCATTTATATAGCATATGCAATATTTGCAGCTATTATATTTCTATATTAATCATTATTTATTTTACATGTAATTTGTAATGCATAATTTAATATGCAGTAGTAGATAAAATTTAGCATGAAATTCACCATATATATCATAATATGTAATTTATATACCCTATATATGGTGTGTAGCAGTGATTGCATTGCTATACATCATATATAGGATATATAAATTACATGGATTATGTTACCTGCATTTTACACCCATGTTTGACATTTTAAACTTCTCGTTTAACATTTGTTCCTCCAGGTTAGCTTTCCAAATATTGTCCAGTTTGGTGCATACAAAGGTTTCATTAAATCCCAGCCTTTCCACTTTTTTAGTTGGTCCAGTATTCTTCCTCTTGCAGGAAGGAGGTGTAAGAGCAATGAGGGAATAAAAGTATGAATGAGGTTGTGGTGAAAAACTCTGGTGGGCTTTAGTCACCGTAGGGTTGTTTAATTTCCTGTGGTTTTCTTGGTTGGTTTTGTTTGTGTTTTTGTTTTAGGGTTTTTTTTTGTTTGTTTGTTTGGTTGATCTGAATGAAAATTTCTTCAGAATGGAGAAACAGCTCTAATCCATGAAATTAAAATAATTAAAAATAACAAATTACATGTGAGTTACACACACAGTAACCCATTTTCCTATAGAGAGCCAAAATTCTCTATTAATGAAGTCAAGATTACATGCTTGAAGCAAAAAACTCTTCTTGAGGCCATTCCAGAACCTTCCAATCCCATCCCTTGAAACCTGTGCCTACACAACACCCACGTCCTGCAGCCCATTCCTGTTTTTGTACCTTCCCTTGCAGGAAAAGCAGGGAATGCTGCTGTCATTTAATCACAAGTTTGATCCTTGTTCTCAGGAACAAGCTCCAGCTATTGTGGCTGCACGATTTGTTGGGCAAACGGAACCTAATCCTGGATAAATATTTTAAAAATTTCTCTGTATTTATAAGGGCCATTCCCCTGGGGTGAGGCAGAGCCTCTCAGGGCAGGAGTTAATTCAGAGCCAGGGCACAGCAGCTGATTTTTCCTATCACCCAACGCTGCTGAAATGTTGATTGATTCAGGAGCTGCTCTGGAAAGTGGCGGCGTTGATGTTTAAAAAATTAAAAAATAAATAAAATATCTGGCCCTCGGTGAAATACACAGAGAAGGGAACCCCACAGCCAGGTGTAATCCCAGCTGAGGTGTCACACAGGAGAATTGCTGAGGAGGGAAAAGTGCCCGGAGGTGTTTTTGGGCAGATTTGTGCTTTTTTGTCCTTGCTCTGGGCACGCTGGGGCTCATCAGGAGGGAAGGGCTTGGAGACCTCCTGCTCAAGGTGGAGCCTGTTCTTGGGGTAAAAGCATGGATTTTACCATCCCACAGACTTGCCTGGGGATACTCAGCACTTTGGGAAGGGGCATGCTCTGAAAAACAGCTGAAAACCAGCAGGGGAGTGATTTAGACAATAACTGCAATTAAGTGGAACCTTTTCTCCCCCCACAACTTGGTCAATATCAACACAATTTGCACAATTTCTACTTTAACACCACAGCAGCGCCCCAGACCTCTCCGTGGTGACATCAGAGAGGAGCAGAAATGCAATTATCCTGGAGAAAATTCAGATTTTTATCTTCCCAAGGCACACTTTCACTGTTAAAAAGAAGTTAGTGTTAATAAAAAAAAATTAAAAAAAAAAAACCCAAACAAACAACCTTAGTGGGCTGGAGACACCTGCCTGCAATCTTTAATAAAAAATGCTCCTTCATTAAAGTAATACTGTTCTTAGAGTTGAAAAATTTTTAAAATAATAAGTTAAGCTCTATTTATAATGACCTACTGCAAGGAAGCATTAATAATTTTTTGCCATAATTTTAAGCCAAAAATACGTGTGGAAATTAAAAGGGATTAGAATGTAATTTTTAATATTGAATCACAATTTATAACTTAAGTTTTGGAGAAAATGTGAAAGCACTTTCAAAAAAAAAAAAGTTTTGCAGTAGAAGGATACCTTGTGTTGGAAAAAATTAAATACTTTAAATTTTTTTCATTAAAAATAGCAAATACAAACCTTCCCTTTCAGATATTCTGCCGTGGGCAATATTATTCCTAAGGCTTGGCTCTTTGGTGTGTTGCTGTCCCTGGGAAGAAAAATCAACAACAGTCATCTTTACCATAAGCAAATTGTAGCATCTTTTTATTCTTAATTATTGCTGCAGTATTTTAGGATTGTGGAAGTGCCTCTGCTTCTCAAAATGTTACATACAGAACATCAGAAAAAATCCTGTCTAAATTTTTAATTTTCACTGGTCTTGTAGAGATTCTGGTTTTAAAATTTTAAGCATTTAAGCCTTGAGCACAGCACTGGGAGGCACTTGTGGCAAAATGGGTGAGTTTTTTGTTGATTCCCTTAGTGCAGGGCTTACCTGAGGTGAGAACACAACTGTGCTTGGAGCTGGGGAAACCCTTTGGGATGAGTTTTGGCCTGTTAAATCCAGTAAGTGATGCCTTTTTTGGGGGTAAAAACAGAGGCCAGACAGAATGAAGGGTATTAAAAGTGGTTATGTTTATTGAAGGGCCTTCAGGTACATTTTGGGCAGGCAAAGCTCCCTCAGGGCCTACACCCAAAATAGGCCACAGGTCACAGGTTTTCATAATTTTATAAGTTTGATCTGTTTGCATATTGGGGGTTAATCTAACAATTCCATCTTCAGCTAATGAAGGTATTTAGCCCAAGTTTCTCCCCCCAACTCACTTTTGTTTGCATTTCTGGGCCCTGAGGCAGTGAGGTGTCCTTTGGTTGCCAGGCCTGGAGAGGAATTGTTGTGTCTGCCCAAAATGGGGCAGCAGCAGCTGACACTGGGTGTGGAGTTTAGAGTTACACACTAAAGAACTGCAGGATCACAAATGTATGAAAACTATAAAAGCTAAAATCCCAAGGCATCACCGAAAATCCCTTTTGCTTCCACTCGCACCAAGTGAGAGATGGTTCTTGCCTGGAACTCGAGACTCAGCACCCAAACCTCCGCAGCCGTCATCCCACAGGCTCCTTCCAAGGACTCAAACCCAAACAAACCCAAGGATGGGGCAGCCCTTTGTCTCTTTGGCATTCCTTGCAGGCTCATCCCGTTTTTGTGGGAGTCCGTGAAATGACAAACTTATTATGATTATTTTTTTTGTGTCTCTCCCTGGTGTTTCTGGGCAGAGGCTGTTGTATGTCACTGCTGCTATCACACATTTAGACACATCGACGCTGACTTCATTTACTGTTGGATAACTCCTCTCCCTGCAGTTTCTTGTTTGTTTGTTTGGCTGTGGGGTTTTGGTTTTTATCTCTTTTCTTTCTTCTTTCTTTTTCTTTTTTCTTCTTTCTTCTTTCTTTCTTTTCTTTCTTTCTTTCTTTCTTTCTTTTTCTTTCTTTCTTTCTTTCTTTCTTTCTTTCTTTCTTTCTTTTTCTTTCTTTCTTTCTTTCTTTCTTTCTTCTTTCTTCTTTCTTTTTCTTTCTTTCTTTCTTTCTTTCTTTCTTTCTTTCTTTCTTTCTTCTTTCTTTCTTTCTTTTTCTTTCCTTCTTTCTCTTTCTCTCCTTCTCTCCTTCTCTCCTTCTCTCTTTCCCTCTTTCTTTCGTCTCAGACTGGAACTCCTTGCATCTTTTATCTCCTCTTTTGGAAATACCTTCCCAGTAGGAAACCCCCAAGCTCGGTGTCTGCAGCTTGTAAGGTTTTCAACATGTCTTATATTTTAAGCCTGGATAATTCTGCTGAGTGGGAAAAGTCACAGGTAGGCACGTGCTGTGTCTCTTTTGTGGTAGAGATGCAGGGGGGGGAAAATTCAAAAGTGAAAGAAACACCGTATTCATCTATTTTCCTTTCAAAGTGCCTCTTGCTGCTCCAGATGCATTTCAGAGGAAGCAGGATGACTCCACTGCATTTATGGGTGCCAGCTTCCACCTGAATTAACTTTTCTAGATAGGAGAAATACAAATACACATAAATCATGCTGTTAACCCAGCCCGTCCATCTCTTCTTCTGGCAAATCTTATCTTGCCCGAGATGAATTTACATCTGCAGCAGGTTTGTGTGAAAAATTAAAAAAAAAAAAAATTAACAGTTTCAGTCAGAAAAAAAGGGACAAAGATCTTGGATATATAAGTTAACTGGCTACCTCAGCTATTTATTGGCTCTTCCCTGAAAATGTTGTCTCAGTTATAACCTAAGGGCATCACACCCACCAGTTAAAGGACATTCACTGTGTTCTGTCTGTCCATGCACATGGTATTCCTTGGGAATTTCTCTGAGAAACTGGTAAAGTCCCAAACTCCACATTTCCAAGTGTTTGGTCCATGTTCTCCTGCAGAATGTAGACAGGTGAGGCTCTGATCCATCTGCAGGGTTCCAAAAGCAATCCAGCTGATCTTTTCACTCATTTATGGGTTCACTCATTTATCTTTTTTCAGGCAATTTGTGCTGATTTGTTTCCCAAAATTTGTATCCCATTTGTTGCATTGTGAAGCTTTAGAAGAATGGATTATTGAAACTCTCGAAACTGTTTTTTAATCACATTTTATCCTGTCAGCAGATTGCCTGTTTCAGTAGGCTTCTGCACATTTCAGTTCCATCATTGTTCCCAGAGCTCAAGTGGAAACCAGCCAGGGATGGCTAAGAAACATGAAAGGAAAATATGAGCAAAATAATCATCTTAAGCCAAGTGTTGGTGGGAGGCGCTATGCAAAATGGGGCAAGCCCACGTTCCTGCAATAAAACATCCACATGATAGAGGAGTCACAAATAATGGTGGGAAAGCCTTCTGTAAAGAGCTTCAAGAACAAATGTAATTACCAAAGGAGTTTTTAATTGTGGGGGAAAAGCACTTTGACCAGCCTTTCCTATGGTTTGGAGTGTTTACAAATGGTGCACTCCCAACTCCTCAAGCCAGTGGGAGCCAAAGGCTGTAAAAGTGTCAGCAGAGGAGGGAGGAGCCTCTGTGTGTGCCTCCAAGGGCATTTTGGTGGTGGTGAAGAGTCCGCCTAATTCACCCAAACCTGATTCATCCTGTGCCTGGAGCAGTGTGTGGTGTAACCTTGCCATATATATCAAATATACCTATTAAAAAAACCTATTTTGTGTCTGAGGTTGCCTCTCCACAGTTCCAGTTGGTGTTTCCTCCCTGCTCCCAGTAACCTAATCCATGTGGTCTAATGGAAGGTGGCAGGGGGTGGACCAAGAGGAGACTTAGGGTCAATTCCAACCCAGTCTATTCTATTCTATTCTATTCTATTCTATTCTATTCTATTCTATTCTATTCTATTCTATTCTATTCTATTCTATTCTATTCTATTCTATTTCTATTCTATTCCATTCCATTCCATTCCATTCTATTCCACTCCCCATCCCATCCCATCCCATCCTGAAACCTGCCTGACAAAAATCCCAGCACTCTTTACACTCATTTTGCAAATCCCTGCATCATTCCTGTCACATTAAGACCCATGTTGATATGGTCAGGGCTAAGTTTGTTGTCACTAGCTAAAAAACTGTATTTTTATACATCTCACAGTGTCACAAGGATATATGGTCATCTTTGCAAGTCTCAAGATAAATCACAATATTTCTTAATGTTATTTTTAGCTGTAACAGTCTGAAATATTCCCTGCCATCAACTGGTGAAAAAGGAAGTGAAGTCACAAAAGATTTTAAGCCAAATGAAATGAAGTCTGGGGAAGATCTCTTTGAAGAAATACACACTAATTGGGCAGAAAAATACTGTTCCTGGTCCCAGTGACTAGAAATCTGGAAAATTTATCATGTACAGAACTCCAGCTTCTTTCAAAAATGGTATGTAATCCCGATTTAAATATATAAATTCTGTGTAATACTTGAATGGGAAAGGTCAGCACTTTCATGGGTGAATTGTGCCACAGAGCCTGGGGCCTGTTTCTGTGCTAAGCTCCACATCCTTTTACAGTCCTATCACAGGGCTGGCTGCACAGAAAGCTCATTGTTTGCAAGCTGCAGAGAGGAGCCCACTCCTTCATGGAACAAAACAGCTTTTAACTCCGTGGCACATCCCTCAGCAGCAGCAGCAGCGTGTCCACAGAATGGCAATCCATCACTGAGAAATGGCAAGTGGGCCGGGGGGCTTGACAGCAGCGTCCTCTGCAAAGGACCCACTTCCCAAAAATCGCCGCTTCTTCGGCCAAAGGAAAGCTGGAAAAAGCCAAAAAAAGCCCCTTGTGGCTCCTTGCAAGGAGCCCTGCCCACTGCAGAGAGCTTCCAGACAGCTGCCAGCATTTATCTCACTGAGCCCCTCATTTCATCCTCCTGTGCAATCGGACGGGGAGGCAGGAAAAGGCACACACACAACTTTACGAGCGCTGAGCCCACACCAGGGACATCTGATATTTTGACAGCGAGCTTTCTATTTTCCAGCTGTGCCAAGTCAAGAAACATTCTAGGAAAAGAAACTAGTGCATAATTAAGTCTTCCTTTTTTTTTTTTTTCTTTTTCCCTTGGAGACTTCTCAGTTGACTTTTATTATTCTTCTTCTCTTTTTGTCTCCTGTCTTGAGAATTTGCTTTGTTTTCAATTTTTTTTTTTTGAGGGGCTTTCTCTTTCTCTCCAAACAGGTTTGTTGTAAGTTCTCACCATTCTCCTGATTACTAACAAAACAGCTCAGCTTTCAAATGCCAAGCCAGAAGAAGAGTTATTTTGTGGGGAAAGGGAAATGGGGATGCAGCACTGATTTTTGTTTTATTACTACTGATGTAACATTGTCAGTGCTGTTACATGACTCCTGCTGCTGGTGCCATTTCAGTCTTGGGTCCCCCCCTTTGCTGCTTCCTGCTCCTGGTCATGCTCTGTGTCCTTTTCTCTGTCCCTTAGGTGAGATTTTCCTCCTGTCATCTTAACACTCATCTCCTTTATGACGTGATTGGTTTGGCTCCTTGGGCAGATAAGAGGGGCCCCTGTAGGAAAAGACAAAGAAAAATGTTAATAGCAGAAGTTCTTGTGCTCTGCCCTGCCTTGCTTGTGGGATCTTTCCTTTCAAACAGAGCTGAATTCAGATCAGGGGGCACTCTGAAATATAATTATTAATAAAGGAAGTTTTGGGGCATGACTGCAAACCTCTCAGCTGAAGGTCCAATATAATTGTTATCTTGAGGACCCTGGAGCAGAGCACACACACCCCATCACATTATTTTCCCCTCCTGCCTGGCATGCTGGGGAATTGTTGTGTTTCTGCTCATTTAAAGGAAAAACAACAATTTTCACAACCTGAAAGCGTGACTTCTCATAGAAAAGATCCTTCCTGGTAAAACCCAGGACAGTGAGAGCCAGGTTTGTGCTGTTGGGAACTCGCTGCAGCTGTTTTTGGGGGTTGTGCTGGTTTTGGCTGGGTAGAGCTCCTCTTCCTCCCCAGTGAGGCACAGTTTGGGTTTGTGCTGAGCACGGGGTTGGTAACCCAGAGATGTTTTTGTCATTTCTGGGCTCACCCAGAGCCGACACGGCCAGGACAGGTGAGCCCAGGTGAGCCCAGGGATGTCCCAGGCCCTCTGGCACAGGGTGAGGAAGAGGAGGGCAGAGGGAGGAAGGGGATGTTGGCAGGGGTGAGGAAGAGGAGGCAGAGGGAGGAAGGGATGTTGGCAGGGGGTGAGGAAGAGAGGGCAGAGGGAGGAAGGGATGTTGGCAGGGGTGAGGAAGAGGAGGGAGAGGGAGGAAGGGGATGTTGGCAGGGGTGAGGAAGAGGAGGGCAGAGGGAGGAAGGGGATGTTGGCAGGGGTGAGGAAGAGGAGGGCACAGGGAGGAAGGGGATGTTGGCAGGGGTGAGGAGGAGGAGGGCACAGGGAGGAAGGGGATGTTGGCAGGGGTGAGGAAGAGGAGGGCACAGGGAGGAAGGGGATGTTGGCAGGGTGCTGTTTGTCCTCCCAGGTCCCTGTCACTGCCCTGCTCCCTGGGCTGTGCTGAAGGGGAGGCAGGGAATGAAATCTCCTCTTGCTTTGCCTGTGTGCCTGGCTTTGCCTGCCTTGACTTTATCTCAGCCCAGGAGTTCTCTGTGCTTTACCCACCCAGTTCTGAAGAGGAGACATCCAGCTGCTGATATGGAGTGAAATAAAAAGAGGTTTGTTTGTGGTTCAGCTCATTGCCACACTCCTGCAATAGCATAATTTTATTTATATCCTCACCAGTTTGTGGGTTGTTTCTTTTTTTTTTTTTTTTTTTTTTTTTTTTTTTTTTTTTTTTTTTACTTCTATTGGGATTGGGTTTGAAGATATTTGAACTTATATTTTGCATTCAGACTCAGGTGTTTATTGCTTCTTGTCAATGTTACAGCTTCACAGCAGTGAGTTCTGTAGTCTTTTATTAGCAAGGCACAAAATGGCCAACTCTCTGTTGTTACAGGGTCTTTTAAGGCTAAACTGGCTAATTAAGAAATGACACTTTGTTGCACTGTGACACTTTAATTATTTTTCTTTTTAATCCAGTAACTGATCACTCAAAGCTTGCAATGTGGACTTTTCTGTCTAATTACAAAATATCACCCAAATCCATGAAGAAGCAGGAAGAAGAAGGGAAAGAAGGACAACCTGCCTCCACCCTAAAACCTCCATCTTGCTTCGTATTTATTACTATATTCTAAAACCCCAAACTCTTAAGTTTTCCACCCTGTGATATTACACACTCCTAACTAATTACACACCCATAATCCCAATGCTGTCAATCAATTTTGGGAAGCTTCTCCACAGCCTCAGGTCAAATGCAGTGTTCTCTTCTGGGTCTGTGCCTTTCAGCACAGAAAGTTTAAAATTCTCAGCACCCAGGGTTCCAAAAGGTCTAGATCAATTAATGTGGATGCTGTTAATTAATCACCAGGCTTGTTTGTAGTTCAGGGTTGCATTGGGGAATCTCTGGTCCTTCTACTCATGAGAATAGAACTGTGTAATCATACAAGTGTCAAAAGTTGGTTTCCACAGGATCGACTTGCAGGCAAATCCAGTTGATACTTTAGCTAAGAAAAGGGATGTTTTTAAAAAATTTTGAAATATATGAAACAAATTTTTATTAAATTGTCAAAGCATATTGTCCTTTAAAAAGAAAATCTTTGGTTTTTTTTCTTTTTTAACTTTTTTTTTCCAAATTATCTAAGTTCAGAAGACGGAAAGACCTCCTGAGCTGAATGAAAGAGGTGTCTTGTCTCAAAATGTAAAGTTTTCTGAGTGATCCTTAAAAAAACAAAAAAAAAAATGCCTGAAGATCTGTCTTTTCAGCCTCACCATATTTTCCTCCTCTTTTAAGAAAAAGCCGTTCATGGAAAGACAGGAATTGTTTTTCCCCAGGTGCAATTAGGATCTCCTGTGCTGTCATCCACACTAAAAGCTCTCTTTGTCTCATGTCTTCCTGAGCACAAAGCCAAGAGATTAAAAAGAGAACTATGCAAAACTACTGCTTTGTCGGGCTAAACCTTCTAATGCTTAGGGAAAAAAAAACCAAAAAACTTAGGGAGATATTTTGTACCCTGAAAGTTGTGGAGGAGAACATTGACATTTCCCCGCTCTGCAAAATTCAGCTGTAAATGTTCAGTTGCTCTGTCACTGCCTTCTGACTCCTGCCCTCATACTCAGATAAGATTTTTCTTGGGATTCCAGGAAGAAAGGACTGCCAAGCGCTCGAATTTGATTTTTACAACCACATTTAAGCTGAGGCTGATTTTTGCAGAGGTGCCTGATCCAGATGCTTCTTTTCAAGAAAAATGGCCATTAACTTACAATTACCAGATAAAATGCTTTCACTCCATTCAAGAATAACATCTTTTTACATATTCAGAGTATCAGGGAAGTGTCTGCTGTGGGTAATTTTGTTTTCTTCATTTCTTTCATGTGTTCTGTGCAAGGAAGAGGAGCCTGGATCTTGCAGCACAGACAGGAGAGGCAGCTCAGGGTGACTCAGAGTGACTACATATAACAATAATAGATATAATATTAAGAATATTCAGAATAACAATATATAGCAATAACTCAAGAATAACATCTTTTTACATATTCAGAGTACTAGGGAAGCATCTGCTGTGGGTAATTTTGTTTCTTAATTTCTTTCATATGTTCTGTACAGGGAAGAGGAGTCTGGATCTCTCACCACAGCCAGGAGAGGCAGCTCAGGCAATGAACAACAGGGAGGAGGAATGCACCCACAAAACCAGCCAGGAGAGGCATTTCTGCCCACCTGAGGAGAATTCCTCTTGGCCAGCTGTGATACCATTTAACAGCTCTCTGGTTTGGGCAGTGCAGCATACACTCTCAGTGACTGATTTGCAAACTCTCCACCAGATAATGATTTAAGAGTCATTTAAATGACTTTATCCTGCCCTCCCCAGCTCTGCACGTGGTGGCTGCTGTGACACCATGGAGGTGAAAGGCTTTGTGTCCTCCCAGAGAGAATCCCCAAAACATTGGACCCATCCCTGGCTATCACCAGCCGGGGTCTCTGCACAAATCACAAACAGGACAGAACTGTTGGGAACATGCCTTGAGCTGTTTGATTTTCCACCATCACTCTCATTCCATGGTTATGACAATGGGAAGGTGCCACCAGCTCACATCCCAGGCAGCAGACACAGAACTCAATGTTACAAGTCACTTTATGAGTTTTTGCCCAATCACACAAAGCAAAAGCACACAGACAGTATTTATATCTGTATAGTATATATTCTATATTGACAGTAGTTCCATCCAACCACTGTAAGCACAGGTACCTTTGGTTAAACAATGCTTGCTTATTTCACATACAATACTGCTTGTGAGCCTTCAAACACAATGCACACAGCTCCATTATTAAGCTTAGAACTTCCTAATATCTTGCTAGATAAACTTTCTGTAGCTTAGAGAGTTATTCTACACAAGTGTTAATACAGAGACCATTGCTCTATTTGTCCTTGCTTTTCTATAGTTTAAATAATTTTTCTGCTGACCAATCTCATGGCTGCTGCTTAGCTCCAATCCCAGTTCTGCTGCCTTTTGCAGCTTTCCCAAAACTTTCTGATTTTGTGGATCCCCACACCTGGCCAGCAAGAGCTGGGGATAAATTTCCTCCATGGGTGGCCTGGAGAAGTGGGCACCTCTCTGATTTTTGGGGACAAGGTTCCAGATGGGACAGCAGCTCCCCCTGAGGTTCTGCCCTGGCAGCATCGCAAATGTTTTCACCTCTCTGAAAACATTTTTCTTTGGGAATGGCAGGGGCTGGAGAGGTTCCCATGAACTCTGTCAGCCCTTCCTGTGCTCACCCCCCTGCAAGCTCAGCCTGGGAGCAGCCAGCATGTGTCTGATGAAAAAAAAAGCCACCAAAGCATCGTGCGCTCATCCTGCACTGGGTGAGGATATTTACATGGCTCAAGGAATGCTTGGTCTTTCTCAGGGCCAAGAAAAACAAAGCCACCAACCACCCCCCCAATAATGAAAAATGAGGTGCTGCTCCCAGCCATCTGCAGCCAGCTTTGCTTGATTGTTTGTTTGTTTTATTTATTTTTTTTAAATAACCTTCTATAGCTTGGTTCAGATTATTTTGATTCCAAAGCCTTTGCCCGTAAAGAAGCAAATAACTTTTTTTTTCCTCTCTTTTTTCCAAAGAAATAGATGTATGGAGGGACATCTCTGCCTATTTTGTGAAGAGCATGGCTCATGAGAAAGCAGGTTAGCCTGGGACAGCTGGAACTACAGGCTGGCAGCAGGACGTGGGAAGAGAAGCATTGTCTTTGTCAAAAATAAATGAAAGCTGGAAGAAATTTTATCCTTATGTTGAAAACAGCATCATCCAAGGAGTTTGCAGCATTAATTAAACCACCTATCTCTAAAATACAATAATTTAAATTTTGGGTTCCAGGCAAGAGATATCAGCATGTCATGCCCTGAGCACGAACAGGTGAGGATGTGTTTGACCACAGGATTGCCATTTATGAAAGCCTTGGACAAGGGAGAGGGGGAGGGAAGGGAAAATCCTGATCCACAACGTCAATCACCACAAGCCATGCTTTGCTGGGAGCTCAGCCCCACCTGCCAAACACACAGAGATGTGTGAGCACCAGGAGAAACCAGGATAAGCCCCTGCTGGCTGTGCTCACAGGGAAGGAGCTGTTTCTGGGTGAGATAAGGCCTTTTCCAACACAGAAACTCCTGTCTCATATTGGCAGGGTCAGATGATCCATGAATTGGTACAAAAATCCCTGTTGCAAACAGTAGTAGAAAAAAAAAAATCACTGACCTGAGAGATTCTGATTTTCTCTTCTTGAATTCAGAGTGCGCATTTTCTTGTGGCAGTACAAAACCTGCTGAGGGGAATAAGGAAAGTCTCTACGGAAATGAAAGCTCTAAAACCATTTACATTCAGAAAAGGGGAGCTTTTTGCTGCAGGTTTAATCCACATCTGCACCTGCAGCTGTGGTGTTTGGGTCCAGCTGTGTTCTGCTTTTTGAGCTGGGCACCACGGCCTGCTGCCCCTCCACGACAGGGAGAAAAACTGCTGTGTTTTAGGAAATACGTGCATGCAAAGGGGCCTAGGACATGAGAGAGATGACAACTCCCACCATGAGAGAGGTAACAACTCCCAAAATCCATGGAATTTCACACTGTGTGCGAAGGAAGGAAGGAAAATTTCATTACAAGTCCAAACCTGCAGGTAATTCCTGGTCAACTCCAGTGACTGATTGGTGCTCTAAGATGTGAAGCTTGATGTGATTCCCCCCCCAAAAAAGCAAATTCTCTATGCAATATAGATGCTCAGCTGTGCAAAATGCTAAAGCATAATTAGGCTTCTCCTAAAACAGAGCCTGAGCATTTCTTGGGGGAGTTAAAAAAAATTAATTTACTGAATCAACTGGAACAGCTGGAAAAAGTACCCAAGAGATGGTGGATTTGTCTTCACTCTGAGTGTTTAAGGCAAACCAGAGAAAATTTCCCAGCAAAGGCTGGAATCACAGATAGCTGGAAGAAACAGAAGTATTATGGTGGTTTATTTCTTCCTAGTGAAGATCACAGGCACGGAATGGTTTGGGTTGGGAGAAACATTAAAATTCATCCCATTCTACCCCTGCCTTGGGCAGGGTCACCTTGCACTAGACCAGGTTGCTCCAACCCTGTCCAAGCCAGCCTTGGACACTCCCAGGGATGGGGCAGGATGTTTGTACTAAAATCTCCAAACAGTTCAAATATCAGGATTTCATCTTTGGCTCATCCTTACTAATTAGGAGAATTCACCTTACAGCGCCGGGCAATGCCCACTGAAGAAAATTCTCTGATGAGAGAATGAGTGGACTTTTGGTTGCACCCAATATGGTGTTTTCTTTCTGTCTCTTCACGTATTTTTTTGCAAGCACAGCACATCTCTTCCAGGAATTTATGGAGAGGAATACTCCTGGCTTTGGGCTGTTGTGTCTCCAAGCCCCAGCAACCCGGACTCATCCCACGCCTTTTGCCATGGCCAGGTTCTAACACAGTAAAATAAATAATAATGGCCAATAAATAATAATGACCAATAAAATGAGCCATTTCTTGTCCTTCCTGCAACTCCTTCACCCAGAATTTCCCAGGCCTTCCCAAATGTGAGTGTTTCACAATAGCATCTGGTGTGTGGAAGGAGATAAAGCCGCGTTTGTGCGGCACAAGAACAATAAACGGATGTCACGTTCTGTGTAATATTTGAGGTTTTAATTGCATCCCTTCCCTTGGAAAGGGAGGGGAGCTGGTTGTGATAACAGGCTGTTCATCTCACATTTGTCAGCAATTAGAAGGTGCCTGTCCTGACAGTTTTCTGAGCAGGACCGAGGGTGCAAGGAGAGGAGTTTGGTCACGGCGCATTTCCTCAGCGCTGTTAATCCCCTCCCTTTGATTGATTATTGGCCACATGGATTGTTACCAGGGGTGGGATTATGCTCAGCACTGATAACAAAAGGCAGAGGGGATCTGGTTTGTTTCTTGCTTGATTTACAGAGGAGGGAGGGAGGGAAGGAGGAGTG